>SJYX01008248.1:392814-405954 GCA_006410675.1 Oreotragus oreotragus | reverse complement strand
GGAAAGGGCAGGGAGAGTGAATGAAGTGAGTGAAGGGGATCAACTGCACCGTGATGGAGGGAAGCTAAACTTTGGGTGGTGGGCACCCTGTAAGTGTATACAGAAGTAGAAACACAATGACACATAACACATATAATGGTATAAACCAACGTTACCTCAATTAAGAAGAAAAAGTTCACAGGGGCAAAATCTGATTTACACGTTTCTAAAACAAACAATTATATTTTTTAAAAAAATTAAAAAATAAACCAAAAAAGATTTTGCAAACTGTAGGACAATAAACATCTATAAATCATAAGATTATTTTAAATATACAGAGACATCAAAACCAAAGGAATTTTTATATGAAAGTGAGCCATGTAAGAAAAATTGAGTGCATTCTTTCTTCAGGCCCTAAACCTTTGAAACCATCCCAAGAACAACCTCGGGTTTCTGGTGTCAATGAAATACTTTGCTTACTTTGTGTTTTAAACTCTCCCATCACCCCCAGTTAGTTACTCACAGCCTGTCCCCTGTGGCTGATGCTAAAATGCATTTCTCCCCCTGAATGTCCTAGTTTCTCAGGCTAAATCCATTACATTTGGCTGAAGGAAGAGTCCAGACAATATTCAACATGACTTCCCTCCCCCTAGGCCACCAGAGAGCTGAGAGCTGAGCTTCATGATTTTGCCAACACAGGACCACAGCCGAAACAACCACCTGTGAACTGAACGTTGCAGGTTTTATTTATTTCTTTTTGAACAGCAAAGCCTGGGAATGCCCAAGAAGGGGATGAGATCATCTGTCTGGTCTGTGAGCAGCACGCTCTGCAGGTCTTCTCATTCTGCATTACGTCATGCTGGAAAGAGAAAGCGTCTGGATACTCCTTACACAATGTGCAGGGGTGTGAAGCCAGGGAGACGCTGCTTGCTCTATGTGATACCTGCTCACGCAGGAGCACGTTCGCCTGTGAATTCTGCCAATAGTTATAGAACTCCCACTGGCTGCCTATGATTTTCAATCTAAAGATAAACTTGCACGTTCGTTAACTTATTCATTTACCTAATGAATGTCTATTTTGAGTGTTCACTTCTTAACAGGTACTAATACAGGTGCTGGGGATATAAAGGTTAACAAAACCCACGTGCCTGGCGTTTTACTGAAAGAGATGGTCAATTAACAAATCAACATCTAACTATAGTAAGCCCTGTACATATGAGTGAGTTCCATTCTGAGACCATGTTTGTAAGTCCAATTTGTTTCTACGTTTAACGAAGTTAGCCTAGGTACCCAGAAAACACAATGGGTTATATAGTTCTGCGCTGTGTTGTGCTTATCTGCTCTGCCACGTCTGACTCTTTGTGACCCCATGGACTATAGCCCACCAGGCTCCTCTGTCCATGGGGATTCTCCAGGCANTGTAAGTCCAATTTGTTTCTACGTTTAACGAAGTTAGCCTAGGTACCCAGAAAACACAATGGGTTATATAGTTCTGCGCTGTGTTGTGCTTATCTGCTCTGCCACGTCTGACTCTTTGTGACCCCATGGACTATAGCCCACCAGGCTCCTCTGTCCATGGGGATTCTCCAGGCAAGAACACTGGAGTGAGTTGCCATGCCCTCCTCCAGGGGATCTTCCCAACCCAGGGATCAAACCCAGATCTCCGGCATTGCAGATGAATTCTTTACCAGCTGAGCTCTCAGGGAAGCCCATAGTACTGTACTACAATAGGTTTCTAGTACTGTTACTGAAAGAGTGTGTGAGGTCTGGTTGCTCACAAAGGACCATGGTAGAAACAACCACTCAAAAGCCAATAAGCAGGCCATGTTGGTGGAAAGGAAAGTTTGCTTTATTTCAGATGATGGCAACCGGGGGCCTGGGAGAGGGTGACGGACGTCTGTCCAAAGGCTGACTCCTCCTAACTGGCAACCAGTGGGGCAAGAGCTTTTATAGACAAAATGAGGCAGGCAGCGGGGTGGGGGGAAGGTACATGTAGAAACAGCACAACCAACTCTGACACTCACCTTCAAATTGGCATTGGTGGCCTGTCCAGCATCATCTTGGTTGTTTTAGGTACACTTAATCCTTAGTTCCAGAGAAGGCAGTGGCACCCCACTCCAGGACTCCTGCCTAGAAAATCCCATGGGCGGAGGAGCCTGGTAGGCTGCAGTCCATGGGGTCGCTGGGAGTCGGACACGACTGAGTGACTTCACTTTCAATTTTCATTTTCATGCATTGGAGAAGGAAATGGCAACCCACTCCAGTGTTCTTGCCTGGAGAATCCCAGAGATGGCGGAGCCTGGTGGGCTGCCGTCTATGGGGTCGCACAGAGTCAGACAGGACTGAAGCGACTTAGCAGCAGCAGCAGCGATCTTCAGTTCCAGGGTCCATTTGTTCCCATTTCTTTGAGGCCAGCGCGACGAATTGTGGCAACTTACATCATGGGTACGGTCTGGCCATCATGCAGTTAATTTCTTCACCCTGGCATTTTAGTGTCTGTAAGACAGCCCACAGAATGTGGCTCAGAATATCATCTATAGAACTAAGGTCCTTGACTGTGCTTAGTGAGCACATCATGATTATTTAGCCTCCTTTGACTGCCTTCCTTTGTTTCTACACATTCTCACTTCTCTGATTAAACTCTGACTAAAGTTTTCCACAGACAAAAGGCAGGCAGAGGACATGGGAGGCAAGGACCACAGGGTTCTGCTCCATTTCAATTCTTTCCACAAAATAATACATACATAAAAAACAAACAAATAAAAACAATGAAACCATTTTTAATCTTATAGTACAGTGTCTTGAAAAGTAGAGCAGTATAGTACAACAGCTGGCATATAGGCCTAGCACACACATTCACTTTTGAAAGTTTGTAACTTGCAGGTTCACAGGTATGGGACTTACTGTATACGAGACAAAGTCGAGAAGTGCTCCAAAGTAAAAATGAACCAGGATGAGACGATAAACAGTATAGGATGGCTATTTTCAGATGAGATAATCGAGGTAAGTCCTTCTAAAAATGAAAGTGTTAGTTGCTCAGTCATGTCTGGCTTTTTGTAACCCCACGGACTGTAGCCCGCCAGGCTCCTCTGTCCATGGAATTCTGCAGAGAAGAATACTGGAGCGGGTATCCACTCCCTTCTCCAGGGGGTCTACACAACCCAGGGGTCAAACCCAGGTCCCCTGCATTGAAGGCAGATTCTTTACTGTCTGAGCCACCAGGGAAAGGAGGTCATATTTGAGCAGAGGTCATTATGAATTGAAAGATGTACCAACAGACATCTCTAGAAGAAAGGAAGGGATATCAAAGCAGAGAGAGCAAAGGTTCTGAGACTACAAAGTGATTTAGTAGAGAGGCTACCATTTTTCACATCTGTTATCTTAGACCATCCCTATATGCCCACAGCCTCATGCTAACCCCTGGAGAGAATCTTTCCATCATCATAAAATCATACAGATCATAAAACTGTGTCTCTAAGATGCTTTCATACACCTTCACAGTAGAGGAATTCCATATATATATATATATATATATATACATATATATATATGTGTATATATATATATACACACACACATATATATCACAGATTCAGCTCTCAATTCTGCTTTTATTTAATTTTCACATGTGGTTTCTGTTAGATGTTCTTTCTAGAGGAGGAAAATTAAAGTAAGAGTTATGTGATTGAGGTTAATAGCAAAGAAAAGCAAGAGGAAAGAATGATCCCACTTCCTCTCTGGTTTGCACACAAATATTGAATTAGTTACTACATTCGCAGAAAGCATTCTCGACAGTCCACCCAGCTGTCTTTGGCCATGTGTAATGCAACAGCCAGCTGAGAGCTTTTCTGCTGTGGTGCCCAGGGTGGCAGGAAACCACCGTTCTCTCTGTGGACGAGAGGGACTGGCTGTTGCTCTGGGCCACTTGCATTCAGTGCAAAGAGTTTACTCCAAACAGAGAGTTGTCCGGACTTTCTGTCTTAGCCCTCCATAGCCTTCATTTTCTCTCAAAAGTCAGTCAGAGATAGTCGAGGAGTCCATGATCTCTGGGACCTACAGCTCTATTAAAATGTTTGATCATTAAATGTCCAAGGAGTTGAAATTTTTTCTTGGTACCCACCAAATATATAACAGTTCCACATTTAAACACAGGATAATGCCTCTTTCAACTAGTTGTTCCAAAAAGTTCTGGCCCCCAGCTCCTTACTCCCATCTGAGGTTATTCAGCGGGGCTCCTTTAATAGACATAAATAGCATGTGAGTAATCCTCAAGGCTCCTCACCCAGTGACCGCTGATGCAGTCTGAGGTTTGGATGACATTGTCACAGGAAGTCCTGGAAATAACTAGTATTTCAGTGTTTAGAATGATGCCTTCTTTACAGAGCAAGTAGAACTATTCTCACTAAAAGTACTTCACAAGTGACTTTGATTAATCATGTAACTTGCCAGGAGGTGATTATCTGTTTACATGGCTGATTTTCCACTTGGAGTGCTGGCTGCCCCTAGAGCATGGGGACGGTGCCTGAGTGATCTCTAGGTCCCCGTAGCATGCCATGGGGCTGGCATTCCATCAGATTTTAGTAAATGGATGTCAGCTACCTGCTGCTGCAAAACAAACCACTCCAAAATTTGTGGCTTAAAGCAACAGCCATTTCTTGAGCTCTCAACTCTGCAGATCAGCAACGTAGGCAGGTATGGCTGGGTGGCTCTTGTGGCTGCTGACTGGCCCCCTCATGAGAACACAGTGAGCTGCACACCAGCCCACTTCTGGTCCCATGGCATGACAGGGACACACAACTAAGCAAGAGAAACAAGGGCAGGCCAAAACAAAACTTCTTACGGCCTAGACTCAGACTAGAATCTTATGATTTTTGTCACATTCTATTGGATGAATCTCGAAACAGGAGGCAGCTGGATTCAAAACATGGGGAAATAGACTACCTCTTGATGAAAGGGTGGCAGCATCTCATGGCAAAGGTGTGGGATGAGCAGAGAATCAGGGAAATGTTTCCAGTTCAGTTCAGTCCAGTCACTCAGTCATGTGCAACTCTGTGACCCCATGGACTGCAGCACACCAGGCTACCCTGTCCATCACCAACTCCTGGAGCTTGCTCAAACTCATGTCCATGGAGTCAGTGATGCCATCCAACCAACTCATTCTCCATCATCCCCTTCTCCTGCCTTCAATCTATCCCAGCATCAGGGTCTTCTCCAATGAGTCAGTTCTTCGCATCAGGTGGCCAAAGTATTGGAGTTTCAGCTTCAGCATCAGTTCTTCCAATGAATATTCATGGTTGATTTCCTTTAGGATTGACTGGTTTGGTCTCCAGCCAAAAACAAACAAAATATTTGACATGAAATGCACAGCATATCAAATTATAATATGTGATCTATTTTCTCACTAAAATGAATGCTTCCTTCATAAATAATTTACTTTCTAACCCAGAAGAAGGAGACAGAGGTCCCCAATGAGGACACAAGATGGCCCATACTTCACATGCTACAAAGGTCATAACATGGGACTCAAAAGGTTTGATGTTCCAAATTAGAAGACTGAAATTCATGGTTTTTGTTTGGTTTGATTGTTCCCTTAGGAGAACAAGAGTCTCCTGACCTAACTGTCTGCAAGAATCTAAGTTAATAATGACGAGTCTCTGTTTTACCCTGAAAGGCAGTGTTGGGTGATCTGGTGAATGAACACGCTTTGGAGTCAGACTGTGTATCAAATTCCAGCTCCTACATGTTCCAGTCACCTGACCTTGTGTAATTTAACTCACTCTTCTGGGTCGGTTTCTTTGCAATATAGGGATTAATAACAACCAGGAGGCATGTCAGACAGACAAAGACAAATATATGATTCAACTCTAAGTGGAATCTAAGAAAAGAGGTACAGATGAGCTTGTCTACAAAATAGAAATAGAGCTCCAGATGGAGAGAACAATCTTATGGTTACCAGGGAGTAAGGTAGGGGGGATAAATTAGAAGATTGGACTTGACACATGCATGCTACTATATATAAAGTAGATAACCAATAAAAACCTCTTGTGTAGCACAAGGAATTCTACTCAGTACTCTATAATGGCCTATATGGGAAAAGAATTTTAAAAAGAATGGATATATGTGTTCACACAATAGATTTCCTTTGCTATACACCTGAAACTAACAGTGTATATCAACTATACTTCAATAAAAAGTTTAAAAATAATAGTGATGAAACCCACTCCAATATTCTCGCCTGGAAAATCTCATGGGCAGAGGAGCCTGGTGAGCTACACAGTCCATGGGCTTGCAAGGAGTCAGACATGATTTGGTGACAAAAAAAAAAAAAAAAAAATACTGTGCATGTCTGTTATGATTACTAAATGAGATGGTATATGAACAACACAACCCAGTGCCAAACACGACATAGGTCACAAACAAATATTCGTCTCCTTCAAACTTCTTTCCCCTGAGCCTCTGCATTGCTGGAGGGTATCTTCCCATAAATCCAGAATAGGAAGATGCTTTTTTAAAAAATCATTCCTGGGAGTACTCATCTGATCATAAATATTGGGCATCATTTTTCACTGAATTAAATTTAAGAAATTTAGCTGAACACCAATCTAAGTATTTCATATTTAAAAAGCCTACATGTAATTCATCTCTGAATGGTATTTAATTAATTTCCAATGGACAGGTCCACTTTAGGCTATGCTATATGTTTGTCCCTATAGTTGAGAAGATTTGGGAGGAAAAAGCTTAAGAATCAAAAGCAGGGTAATACCTAGCCAGAGGCCAGCTTTCCACTTGGGATTCTTAAAGATGTTCGCTTCTCTATTTCTGTCTGCAGTTAAAGAAAATCCCTCTGCTTTTTCTTCCATTCCTGGTCCTTTATTCCTGAAAAGAAAACTGGCTGACATCACTTTTCCCTTTGTTCTAGTTCATGTTCCATCTTCCTGTTGAACCACCTACCTACGTCCCCACTCATACCCAATACTTACTTCCTGACCTCATCCTTTTCCCACATTCCAGAAGATTCCGGTATGATCTGTTCAGCCTTTAGATAAGCTTTGCCTACATGAATACTGCTCATAAAAGAGTCTGATGGGAGGAGAATCAGCCACAGTCTGTCATGACTTCTCCTGTTTGGCTCCAGCTTTCCGATGTGTGTTAGTCACTCAGTCGTGCCCGACTTTTTGTGACGCCATGGACTGCAGCTTTGCGATAGAGCAGTGTTTTTCTCACGGGTCACCTTTGTGTGTCATTAACATTCAGTTCAAACTCCTTGACATCGGTGCAGTTCCATCCCAGTAACTATGATTGCCACTGACATGACATGCATCACCCTCTGTCCTTTTGACACAATGAGGTCGCCAGAGACTAAAAGAATTGGACGAGTAATAGAGTTTTAAATCCATGCACATGGACACCTGTCCAGAGCACAGAGGTTCTGAAATCAGTCAGGCAGCAAGAGGTGGCTACGAGCTCTGAGTTAGGAAGCAGAGATGAACTGGCTCACGGCCACTGACTACACTGACTAGCTGTGTGGCCTTCAGAAGTAAGTTCATTTCTCTTTGCCTCAGTTTCCCCACTTGTGCAATGCAAATAGTAATGCAACTGACCTTACAAAATTGCTGCAGGAACTAAATGAGTTAACTGGATGAAATATTTCAAAGGTGTTGGTATATATAAAGGTTTTATTTCAGGGATTGGCATATATGCACTGCTGCTGCTGCTAAGTCGCGTCAGTCGTGTCCGACTCTGTGCGACCTCATAGAAGGCAGCCCACCAGGCTCCTCCATCCCTGGGATTCTCCAGGCAAGAACATTGGAGTGGGTTGCCATGTCCTTCTCTAATGCATGAAAGTGAAGAGTGAAAGTGAAGTCGCTCAGTCATGTCCAACTCTTAGCGACCCCATGGACTGCAGCCTACCAGGCTCCTGCACCCATGGGATTTTCCAGGCAAGAGTACTGGAGTGGATCGCCATTGCCATATGCACTACTATATATTAAATGGATAACTGAAAAGAACCTACTATATAACACAGGGAACTCTACTCAATACTCTGTAAGGACCTTTAAACTCTACTCAATACTCTGTAAGGACATCTGTAAAGAAGAATAGGAAAAACAATCTAAAAAGAGTGGATATATGTGTAACTGATTCACATTGCTATACTGCAGAAACTAACACAATATTTTGAATCAACTATCCTCCAATAAAAATTAATTTTAAAATTACAATTCCAATTAATTGATTGGTTGTGACTTTGGGCAGGTTAACATGCCTTTTTGCATTTCAGTTTATAAACACTGACATCAACATTTGCCTCAGAAGACTGTTGCAAGAACTCAAGTTATGGTAAGTGGTTACTCAGAGACAGTGGCCGATATTTTTAGTAATAGCAAGAATTATCATCACCGCAGAGCTAATAAGTAGGATAACGATTGTCTGAGGTCAACAAGGAGTTATTTTAAACAGCAAATCACATTTGAAAATTAAATTTAGGTATGTATTATGTAGAGAGACAAGCATGAGAGCGGAGGGCATTAGAGATGACCACCCGAATTCGATTTACTAAATCCACCACTTAGCAGGAGCAAGACATGTTATTTGACTTCTCTTTGTTTCTTTTTTCCTCATTGTAAAGACTGGAAAAATACCACCTACCTTGCAAGACTGTTGTAGGATTAAATGCGATAGTATGTAAAGCACTTGGCACATTGTTAGGGCTCAATAAATGGTGTCTATTCTAAATCAAAGGTCTCAGACAGGAAAAAAAAAACCCTGTAACTTTTATTAATATGAAGTGAATTTTTTTTAAAAAATGATTTATTCTTGTGAGCTTGGCTCCAGCTAAGTTAATGAAGACAGAAGAGAGGAGAAATGGGGTTAGAGGGACTACATACACAGATGGGGAGGGAGTTTCGCTGAGGTTAGCTATAAGGAATTTGTGGTTTGATTCAAAAGATTTTGGTTTTATGAGATTTGGGGGCTCTTTTCAAAAGGAAAACCAGATGTATCAATGGAAAGTTAATGCAAACAGTGTGATCTTTAGCAAATGCTTCTTCAATCTAATTCTGTTATACCAGGTAGGGGAGCAATGGAGAGGGGTTATGGGTTAAAAAAAAAAAACAAACTCATTTGATCCTGTCTTGCAGACCTTTGGTGAGGTTCTCCAACAGGTCAGAAGACCAGTACTTGGTAAGCAAATAGCCTCAGAACCATGAGCAGAAGAATGGTCACACTACAGCCCAGAAAGCAGTAAGGGTTCCCATCTCAGACTTGTGCTTTAAATCCTCGAAGAAAACCAGGCTTTTTTCTCTGGAGTCCAGTGCGTTCAGGCCCAAGGCTCTCCCAGCACGGTCAGTAGGGATGAGTCACTTGCCCCTAAGTCCCATAAAGGGGAATCATGGGACAATTGACAGCACTTAAGTTCACTGTCTTTGGCACCTAAGCCACAAAGACAGTAACATGTTCTACTGAGTCTATGAGAATTAACTGGCAGGCCCTCACGAAAAGGCTTGAAAATATATAAGGAAAAATCATCTTGCAATAATGAGACAAATGCACATAGTGTGGGTGCCTAATATAAGGTGTGACTAATATAAATAGACTAGAGAGGCCAGGAGAGCAGGGGGCATAAAGACACGAGCAGAAACAGTGAGATGCCGAGAGAGCACGTGGCTTGGGGATGATGTTTGGGCATATGCCGGCTCGTTCTCTCATCGGGCCATAGACCCCTTTGCTGGGACAGGAGTTGATTATTGAAGGGGCTGCATGGAGGTAGGCAGCCAGAGGAGAGCGTCAGGGACCAAGGCTGACCTCTTAGCTCTTTCGGTCCATTCTTCTGCCACCACCTTCTGGAGATACTCATCCAGGCTACTGCGACTGTTTCCCTCATCCTGAAGGAAGTTTAGCGAAGTGGGAAACGTAAACAAATGTCCGAGAGGGGGCATGACAGCATGGTGATTAAGGAGACTGACTCCGAAATCACACAGCCTGAGATCCCAACCATGGCAGTTTTGAATTGATATTTTTTGGTTCTAAAGTATATGTTGTTTAATGACCAAGTTGTGTCCAAATTTTGCAACCCAGTGGAATGTAGCCCACCAGGCTGCTCTGTCCGTGGGATTTCCCAGGCAAGAATATTGCAGTGGGTTGCCATTTCCTTCTCCAGAGGATCTTTACAATCCAGGGATCAAACCCATGTCTCCTGCATTGGCATGCGGATTCTTTACCACTGAGCCAACCGGGAAGCCCTCTTAAAGCATATGCTTTTAACCAACTAACTCTATGAATATCCATAGATTAAAATGTACTAACTCTGCTAATCTGAATAATATGTATAGAAACTTCCTCTTCCCTATCCTGGCTTTATAAATGATCAGAAGAAGAAATCTGATGCATCCACTGGAAGTACAGTGAGCAATGTTTCAAGTCAATGAAGGATGTGGTCCAAACCAGTTCATATTATGGTCCATTCTGCATATCCAAACATGTTTTCCCAACCCTGAGTATAACTCAGTTGCTGACTCAGATGTATAGTAACCCTGATTCAACAGTGGAGAAATAAAGGGAAGACCAAGTTACTTAATAGGGCAAAGCCTATTGAGCGAGAAGGAAAGAGCATTTCTAACCCCATGGCAACCACTGCCTTAGTCCCAAATCTTTGGTCACGGCCTTACATCCTTGTCCATCTTCTCCAAGAGATCTTCCCAACCCAGGGATTGAAACTGCATCTCTTGGATTTCCTGCATTGCCAGTCAGGTTCCTGACCACTAGTGCCATTTGGAAAGCTGTCCACCTACTACAAGGATATTGAGGTTACCTCTAAATTTCAGATTTACTTGTGGCATAGACTGGTAACTTTTCTAAATGTCTGTCCCCCAGTTCTAATAGAGAAACACAATATCTGATTTTGAGGTGGACCCATGGTTGTCCATGAAGAGATTACATTTTTCAATCTTCTTTGTAGCTGAATATGAACCAGTGGCTAATTTATAATGGATGGCCTTACATCCATTAGAAAAAGTGGATGTGAGTGTCTTGTGCAAGCTTCTGAGACTTTTCTTTAAGAGAGTGTCAAAGGATTCCTGCTATGGTCTGAATGCTGTGTCCATCCAAAATTCATATGTTGGAGTGTTTTTTCCCTTTTTATTTCTTTAAAAATTTGTTTTTATTGTGGTAAAAGTCACATAATATAAAGCATTCTATTTTAACCATATTTAACTGTACAGTTTAGGGGCAGTAAGTATTCACATTGTTATGCAACCTTCACCATCATCCATCTCCCAAATTTGTCAACATCCTCAACTGAAAATCTGTCCCCATTAAATACTAACTCCCATTCCCCACTCCTCACCCCCTGACACCTCAGCTCCTGGAATCCACCAATGTATTTTCTGACTCATTGAATTTGATTATTCTAGGTATCTTATCGGAGAAGGCAATGGCACCCCACTCCAGTATTCTTGCCTGGAAAATCCCATGGATGGAGGAGCCCATCCATGGGGTCACGAAGAGTCAGACACGACTGAGCAACTTCACTTTCACTTTTCACTTTCATGTATTGGAGAAGGAAATGGCAACCCACTCCAGTGTTCTTGCCTGGAGAATCCCAGGGACGGGGGAGCCTGGTGGGTTGCGGTCTCTGAGGTCGCACAGAGTCGGACATGACTGAAGCGACTTAGCAGCAGCAGCAGCAGGTATCTTATATAAGTAGAATCAAACAGTGTTTGTCTGCACCTAATGAATATTGCAATGGACTTTTAAAGTAAACACAATACATGTCCTATGAACAGATCGTTTTCTTTTTCTTCCCTGTGCTATACAGTAGGCCTATGAACTAAGACACTTCCCATGGTTCTCTTACTTATCACTATTCCCCACTTGCCCCTTGGACTAAGAATTTGGAATATGAATTTAAAGGCCACATATAGGAATGTGGGAAAGACTTAGATTTCCTGAGAAGAGCCACTAGAGTTGTCCTGGACCACTCAACTCCAGACTTTCACATGAAATTCAGGCTGCAACTGCCTTAAAACCAGCACTAATTTAGAATGTTCCATTACCAACAATCAAACTTAATCCTAAATCATAGGTCAATCAGGTCATTCTTAGCTTAAAACCTATGCATGATTCCCAATTGACCTCAGAGAAAATCCCAACCCTCTTAGCAAAACATTCAAGGTCCTAATAACCTATACATTTTTAAACTACTTATTTTAAGCTTCCTGTTTCTGTTTTAGCAAACTAGCAGTGTTGCGTGATCTGCATGTCCTAGGTAGTCACAATTTGTCCTGTGAATGTCTCTACACGTATTGTCAGCTTCTGCTTTGAATATCATCTTCACTCATTTGACAGATGAGAAAGTGCCACTTTCTCTGACAAACCGTCTCTTACCACTTGGGCAAACACATATGCTTCTTCTACCCTATTCCAGTTGTACCTAATCAGTCATTCCTTTCACCGTGACTTCAACAGCTACTAAGAGGTTGTTTTTATTTCTGACTCCACTGCTAGACTGTTTTGCCAGAAGGATGTAATGGTGTCATATTCATCTTTGAAGCCACTTATACTGCCAGGCACAAAACTGATGTTCAAAAAATTCCCTTCAACTGTATGAATGTTGATTACCCAGCCATCTTTCTGGGCTGATCAACTGAATGCCTCAGTATGATATATTGATTCTGAGAAGTGGAAAAGTGCCTGTCATACCAGTAAACAAGGATGGCATAGTCATCAGTAGTTGCAGCCACCCTGGATGGCAAGCTGGTCAGCCCAGAGGGAACTCTGGAAGGAAAGAATACCTGCCATCTAGCAACCATCAGACTGCAGCCACTCCCTATGGTGAGCACTGAAGAAACCCGGGATGTGAAAACCCAAGATACTGGCCCCAGACAGCTAAGGTACCTATCAAAGGAATGAATTTAGTGACCCCAGACTCTTGCATCTTCCCATACATAGAAAAGTGCTAAATTCCTTAACTTAGGATATCTGGTTTTCTTTCAGTTCAGTTCAGTCACTCAGTTGTGTCCAGCTCTTTGCGACCCCATGAATCGCAGCACGCCAAGCCTCCCTGTTCATCACCAACTGCCGGAGTTCACTCAGACTCGCGTTCATCGAGTCCATGATGCCATCCAGCCATCTCATCCTCGGTCATCCCCTTCTTCCCCTGCC
>SJYX01008248.1:342991-391996 GCA_006410675.1 Oreotragus oreotragus | reverse complement strand
AGCCTGGCTTGGAGAATTTTGAGCATTACTTTACTAGCATGTGAGATGAGTGCAATTATGTGGTAGTTTGAACATTCTTTGTCATTGCCTTTCTTTGGGATTGGAATGAAAACTGACTTTTTCCAGTCCTGTGGCCACTGCTGAGTTTTCCAAATTTGCTGGCATATTGACTGCAGCACTTTCACAGCATCATCTTTCAGGATTTGAAATAGCTCAACTGGAATTCCGTCACCTCCACTAGTTTTGTTCATAGTGATGCTTTCTAAGGCCCACTTGAGTTCACATTCCAAGATGTCTGGCTCTAGATTAGTGATCACATCATCATGATTATCTGGGTCGTGAAGATCTTTTTTGTACAGTTCTTCCATGTATTCTTGCCACCTCTTCTTAATATCTTCTGCTTCTGTTAGGTCCATACCATTTCTGTCCTTTATCGAGCTCATCTTTGCATGAAATGTTCCCTTGGTATCTCTAATTTTCTTGAAGAGATCTCTAGTCTTTCCCATTCTGTTGTTAGTTTGCAATAATCTTTCGATGTTTCCAACTACTTGCCCTTTGTTGCAAAACTCCTATACATTGTCACTTCCCCCTCACCTCCTTAGAGCAGTTCTCCCAGGGTTACTTAAGATGCTGCGTCTTGGGCCTGAAGTCCTATAAATTCCCACCAAATAAAATACAACTCTCAACTTTTAGGTTGTGAATAATTTTTCAGTTGACAATTCCTTTAAAGGATGACTTTGGGGCTCATCTTGATAAGAGTCTAGACTGTACCACCTACAAAGGCTCTATGACTTTGAGCAACTTTCTGTTCCTGAGTATCAATTTCCCCTTTTTCAAAATAGAAGAGGTAAAAGCCTATTTCATGGTATTTGAACATTTTTATGTATAACACACTACATAGAACATCCAACCTAAGCTAATATTAACCCTCATTGCTGCTGCTGCTGCTAAGTTGCTTCAGTCGTGTCCAACTCAATGCGACCCCATAGCCGGCAGCCCACCAGGCTCCCCCATCCTTGGGATTCTCTAGGCAAGAACACTGGAGTGGGTTGCCATTTCCTTCTCCAAACTGGCATTAATTATCATCATTCTTTAGAAAAGTTTACTCAGCTAAGAAAAGTCACCCCAGAAGCTAACAGGATTCAAAACAAAAGAGACTGCACATGGAGAAGCCCANCACCAGGCTCCCCCATCCTTGGGATTCTCTAGGCAAGAACACTGGAGTGGGTTGCCATTTCCTTCTCCAAACTGGCATTAATTATCATCATTCTTTAGAAAAGTTTACTCAGCTAAGAAAAGTCACCCCAGAAGCTAACAGGATTCAAAACAAAAGAGACTGCACATGGAGAAGCCCACCAGGAAGCCAAGGGCCCAGGCAGCCTTAGTGATGAAAAGAGTCCTGGACTGGACATTTTGATCTTTGATAGAGCCTTGTCTGAGCCACTAGATTGCAATAATATCATGAGGAAGTCATCACCCCCACCCCAAAACCTTTGTTATCCCATGAGTACAGTATGGAAAGTGCTCAGGTGGTATCACAGGATGAGTCAGTGTCTATTATAACTTTGAGCAGCACATCCTTTGATCCAATTTCACCATTCTTATGGCTTTGAAGGACTCCCCAGGTGGCACTAGTGGTAAAGAACCCACCTGCCAATGCAGGAGAGGTAAGAGATGTGGGTTTGGTCCCTGAGTTGGGAAGATCCCCTGGAGGAAGGCATGACAACCCACTCCAGTATTCTTGCCTGGAGAATCTCATGAACAGAGGAACCTGGTAGGCTACAGTCCATAGGGTCACAAAGACTTGGACATGACTGAAGTGACCTAGCATGCATGGATGCCTTTGAACCTTACACATTTTGCCCTTAGATGGATTGCCTTGAGCAGTTTCCCCACACCCCACACTCCTATTCACCCCTGTCTTATGGGAAGCAGGATGAGTCGGTTGCATCTTCAGACTTTGGCCTGATGATGCATGTTTGTGCATAGCGGGTGATTGGTTTCATATGACTGTATGATCCAGCAGCTGGAAACATCTGCTTGCACTTAGACTCAGCAAACTTTCCACAGTTGGGAGTCAGCGTGCTCCTGGCTGAGCAGGGGGTGGTCCCTCTGGGCTGTGAAGTCTGGACTTAGACTTGTGTCCCGGATTCACGTGGGAGGAAGGAGAACCTAGACATGAAATGATGGGAGTGAGAAGCCACACTCTAGTATCTCTGGATGTATAAACTGCCTATGGAAATGCGGCAGCTGAACAGGAAGCAACCTATTACACTGACCAGGATGATTAAGGAGACCTGGAAGGAGGCTTTGTTCCCAGAGCGAGGTGCAGGGCCATGAAAAAGGGAAGAAATAGCCTCAGAAATAGCCTCAGCATGTGGCCTATGCTCATGGTGGGAAGGGACTCCCCAGATCTACAGTATAGGATGCTTCCCCACAGACCTGGATATTCACTTCATTGTATAGACAATATGCAGATAGGAAGGAGCACTGATCTTGAAATTATTTGATCCAGGTCTGTCTTCTTCCATTCACTCCACATATCCTTGGGCAAGTCCCGCTGTTTCTCTGAGCAGCAGCAACTTCTTCCCCAAAAGGAGGCCATTTGAGATTAAATAAGATGCTCCATGTAAGTGTTTTGTCTAATGTGAAATATTATCCAGATGTCAGGAATGGCTGTTACTATCCAAAGAACATCTCAAGATTGTAAAGATAGAAGTAAATATATTTTGTTCTACCAGCCAGAGCAGAAATTATTCTACAGATCCCCTGAGAGATGGTTATCTACTTTTGACAGCAGTGTTTCATCTCCCGGGACAGGGTGGGCACAGTCTTGCAGAAAAGTCAGTTCTGTTTTCTGGGAGCCAAGGCAATCACAGAGTCCTGCCAAGCCCTTCACTGTCCCAGCAGGGGAGCCCCCAGGTGTGCTTTCTCTCCTCTGGGGCCCGGGGAACAAATGTGCTTCCTCTTTCACAAGAAACACCTGGAAATATTTGGAAATAGCAATAGGAAAGAAAAGCCATAGACACCGTTGTGAAGTAGACCCGCAATCACGTCCTGCTCTTCTATTCACCTGCGTGATCTAGAGCGTGAACTCGGTTGACCTCAGCACTCCTCTCTGTGAAGGGGGTAGTAATACTGAGCAGTGAGGGGAGGGCCAGGTTAAGCCCGACGACGTGGCGAGCCTGCCACTGTGCTATAGCTTCCACTAGGTCCCCAATGAGATGTAACTATTAAGCTGTTGCTCTAGGGCTATGAGCAACCTGCTGGTGTCACTGGTATTTCCCACCTTCAACACACATGGGATTCACAGAATTTTCAGATGGGTCTCCCACAGCTTGGATTCGGTCATTAGTAAACCAACATTTTGCGCCTTTAACTGAGTATCTTTCTCTGCCCCAGGCACTGGGGCAAGCACTGGGAGAATGTAAAACAGAAAGAGCTCCAGACCAAACAAGAAACCATATCAGACCATGGCCACGTTTCCATGGTAACATGTGTCATAGAAGTATAATAAACAACTAGTTGATTTTGAAGTTTTTTTCTCCTTTCCTTTTAAAATTATCTGTAAGATTTCATGTTCAGATTATTTACTTAATCTAGACATAGTCTATGAAAGAGCTATGCATGCTGTTAGGACCAACAGACAAGGAATCAAGTGGCTTCCACACTCCATAAGCTATATCTCTCTGAGATAATCCTTGCAAAAAATTGCCCATATAAAAACAATTATTCCATAAGAGGCCAGTGAAACTTCTAAGATGCTGGCCAGATACTTTCAGTTTAAAATACAGTCATACTTCCTCATAGGTACTAGCATCAAATCTAAGTTCACTTTAGTGGTCCCCAGAGTTCATAGCCTGGTTCTCATAACTTTGCCCATGAAGGCTTCTTAGCCTCAGGGCTGATCACTCCTCCCCCAGCCATCCCAACGCTTAGTGTCTGACCACCTAGGCAGTCTAGACTTCAGCTGGGCCAGCTTCCTACAGCTCACTGTGTAAGTCTTGCTCTTCCACCCTCTTGCCTGTGCACAGGCTCAGAATTTCTTCTCTTGGAGAACTTCTCACCTTCTCGGCTTGCACGATTCCCACACATTCTTCTTCAGGTTGAGCATCATCACTGATGTTAATGAGAAACTCTCCCCAGTACCCTCACTCCGTTAAGGCCCTTCCCCCCAGTGCCAAAGCATCTGATCCACCATCTTTCAGTTCTCCACTTTTAGGGGACAATGTCCTATTGCTTTTAGGTCAGTAGCCTGAAAGCATTTGGGGAACAAAGGTCTTGACTTACTCATCTCTCTGTCATTCATGATATTCCATAAAGACTTTCTGGATGGATGCACAGAAGTATGGTTAGATATACAGGCAATTTCTAGAACAAGTCAAAGGCACATCATTCTTCTCTGTATAATAATTGCGCAAAACCCAATAAATCACGTAGCACCCTCTGAAATATCTTGGCCATAGCCATAAAGAAACCCAAAATGGGTGGAATTGATCTGTGAATTGTCAGATTTAATCCTGAATAGATGACTCTACTTGACAACCATGAAAGGAATAACTACGCCATTTAATTTTTCATTCATGTCTAGACATTCCAAAAAATCAACATGACAAATGGTCCTTTACCATTCACCTTATACTATAACAGCTAATCCTAATCATGTGCAAAATTCTACTCTGTATTAAATTTTCCAAGCAACAGTAATTCTGTTTGGAAAAAGAAAAAAAAAAAAAGAGAGAGAGAATAAAATGGAGAGCGCGAAGTATGGCTTAATCTTCCGTCTTTTATGGGGATAGAGTGCACTTGTCAGACCCAGTGGCAATTAAGCATTAGCATTTGGTCTTCCCATGAATTCCCATTGGCTGTTGCTGGGCTCATTAATCTCCCTCACTCTTTTATGGAAGTCTGCTCTTGAATGAGCCAAAAGAATGTTCTACTGAAAATGCCGTAACTGTCTCTCCAGGTGTAACTGATTCCTGATGTGTAGACACTAAAGGCCGCACTGCTTTATGGCCCAAACACACTCAAACTTCCATCTGGCTAGAGTCTTTCTTTTCATGAACACTGCCTCCATGATCCTCCAAACTGAGTAAAGTTTTATTAACCTGAAGCCTCCAAATCCCCCGTGTTTATACAACCTAGTCTGACCTTTCCTTGCTGGCTCTGGTCTGGGAAAAAATACACACACACACGCAACATAGTGTGTGTCAACCTACTCCATGAGGACAGCAACATTTCCCCTTGACTTTGATAATGCTGATTACAAAGCTCTCTTAACTCCAGGGTTGATGACTTCTTCCTCAGGAATTCATGTCTCTGCTCAGAGGTATCCTCTGTGTAAGGCACCTTATCTAAAAGAGTCCTCTTCTGTCTATAGTCCTTTTCCCTCCCTTAGCTTGCATCATCAGCTACTGAAAGCAAGACCCATGAGAATGGGAACTCAGAGGAAAAAGGAGCCATGAGAACTCAAACACATATCATGAGCCTAGGATTAAACTCCTGGGACGTAGTTGCTGATGCCGGTAGGATGGGTAGAGAGAGATGAAGAGGAAGAGGAAGAAGGAAGAGAGGTGGGGGAGGTAGAGGATGGAGAAGGAGGAAAGAGGCTGATAAACATTTATATATTGATGAGAGAGAGAAAAAATTCCCATGTGGTCATTTTGTACTTTATAGCTAATGGCAACCCACTCCAGTATTCTTGCCGAGAATCCCAGGGACAGAGGAGCCTGGTGGGCTGCCATCTATGGGGTCGCACAGAGTCGGACACGACTGAAGTGACTTAGCAGCAGCAGCAGCAGCTCTTATAAGCTATGCAGCCATGAAGAAGAGAAGACCGAATGCCCTCTCGACTCCGTTTCCTCATCTCAACTCCCCCAGGACCCACAGGATTCTCTTTTGGAAGAGACAAAGGACTCAGAGAGGAGATGTGAGCACCCCTGGTCCCTCTGGCTCCTCCCGACCTCATCAGCCTCACTTTTATCACTCTTGCCACCATCACCAATCAGACGGTCCCTCTGGCAGCTTCCAGAACATGCCAGCATCTTGCCCACTTCAGAGCTTGGTCTGGGACAGTCTGCAAACTCATCGCACGGACCGATGCCCTCCCTCCAGACCCTATCTGAACCCTCTTCTCATCACTTTGTAAAAGAAGCATTTTGTGGTAAACATTTTCTCCCCACAAGACCAAAGGCAGCAGGACAGGGGGCATATCTATCTCATCGAACTTTTATGGATCTCAAGGACCTAGAATCACACCTGGAACATAATAAATACTCAATACAAATCTGTTGCTAACAAATGTTTCTGAAGATGATATCAACTACCTCATACAATTTCCTGAAAGTTTAGACACAATCATTTAGAGCTGAGGGCACCATGGAAGTGAGTGTGGGTTGCATGTTCAGTGATTCAGTTGTGTCTGATTCTTTGCAACCCTGTGGACTGTAGCCCATCAGGTTCCTCTGTCCATGGGATTTTCCAGGCAAGAGTACTGGAGTGGGTTGCCATTTCCTCCTCCAGGGGATCATCCTGATTCAGGGATTGGAACTGTCTCCTGTGTCTCCTTCATTACAGGCAGGTTCTTTACAGTTGAGCCACTGGGGAAGCCTGCCACGGAGGCAGCAGCCATGAAGGGTAAGTTTCTCAGCCATGTGGCTGAAACACAGCACAGTACATGCTGAGCAAGTGCCAGATGCTATAAACATATTATTTTAGTTGTTACTACCACCTCTTCATATATATCATGGTGACATTTAGCTATTTAGCTCAGATATTCATATCTGAAACTTAAAATACTGTATTAAACATGACACTCTCAGAAGTTCAGCAGAACACACTCAGAAGTTCTGTTATTTCTGACTTTGCTACTGACAAAAGCCGTTTTTCCTGATAAAGACTATACAATGGAGTAGTTGAAGGAGACCAGAAGACTCACACTTTAGGATTTGGCCTGAATTTAATGATTCAATGCTTTACTGTGACCTATGTTGAAATAAGTTTGTGCAGGGCAAAATGTTATGGTCTGAACTAGCTTTTCTGTTGCAAACTGGATTTTAAAAACTACAAGGAATAGCCCCACTCTCATACGCTCTCTCTAAACCACCAATTGGGGAAGCATTAGACCGAACAGAAAAGCAGAAGCAACCTGTGTCCCTGGGCCCCTGTCCCTGCTTCAGGTCCTGGGATATCGGTACCTTTTGGAGTTCCATGCTGCGGCATCACCGTGGTTCTGCCTGCTCGCAACCATCCCTGGCTACTGGTGCAGGAGCGCTGCCTCTGCGCTTGGTGTCACACACCAGCCTGGCCCAGCTGCTTGGCTTTGCTGACTCCCTGGGTCTGACATCTGGCAGAGCAGACTTCTGTGCTGACCCCAGAAATTAACGAGGAGACTGATTTGCTGCCAGGAAAGACCTGCGTCTTTGGGTACCAAGAAAAGAAGACAGGCTCAGAGAGACCTGAATATCGCTCTAATTGCCCGAGTTAGCATTTGACAGCATCAGCCTTTCCATCATTAGGCCAACGTACATAGTTTTATATGCAAGCTGTAAAATGGATTCAAGTCTGAAGCCTGAAGCAAGTCCTTTATCACAAGATCTCTGCCTCCCTGGAACATCACTTGTTTCCAAACTTGTAGGGAAGTAGAGTGGTTGGGGTGGGGGGAGCCACCGAGCAGTTTAAAACTAATTTAAAAAACAGAAAGACAGCAACATGTGTTTCTTTATACAAATGTGACTGTATTATACAGTAACCTAGTCCACCGCCTGCTCAAAGCTCACTCACTGTGGCCCCTTGCTCCTTGATCCCCTCAGTTCCTTAGTCCTCTGGCAGAATAAGAAAATCAGAACCTTCCAGGGCTGCAGTCTTGTGTGCCAGGACCTTTAAAATGTCTTAGTAAAATACAATTAATTACTAACTCTGACAATCAGTGTTTAAATAAGACAAAACACAAGGAGAAAGAACAGGAATATTTTTAGGTCTAGAATTAGCCACCAAACTATCTCAGCAAATGCTTTAAATGTTTGCTTTGTATCTGGTTTGAATGTTTTGTCACCCAAAACTCACTAAAATGTGACTCTACTTGGTAGAGAATCGCACGATTCCAAGCACTCCTGAATGCTACAGTAAATTTTTCTCTGTGTGTGTGTGCTAAGTTGCTTCAGTCGAGTCAGACTCTGTGACACAATGGACTGTAGCCCGCCAGGCTCCTCCGTCCATGGGATTCTCCAGGCAAGGATACTGGAGTGGGTTGCCATGCCCTCCTCCAAGGGATCCTCCTGACCCCAAAGATCGAACCCAAGTCTCATGTTTCCTACATTGACAGATATGTTCTTTACCAGTAGTGCCAGCTGGGAAGCCCCTTCTCTCTTTAGTACTGGACAAATCCAAGATGGATGGAGATTCAGAAGTGGTTTTGTTTTGTTTTGTTTTGTTTTAATAGGAATTGAATTCAAACACCGAAGTTGGGAAGTAGGGTCTAGGGAGTTAGCCAAGGAGTTGAAGAGACTGGGTGTTCATCTGAGCGCCTCCGGAGCATTATCTTGGGCTCATCTGATGCCATGTAAGTATTAGAATGTGCAAGCGTGCCACCCTTTCTCCAAGCCCTGATGTATTACGGCTGCTCAGGGATTGAGCCGGGGTGCAAACCCCACCTGTGAAGAGGCTGGGGAGCCGATTATGTGTGGGCAGCACAGAGTAACAGAGGGAACAGAGTCAGGAGACCCAGGTTCTAATCCAGCTCTGAAAACTCTGAGCTAAGGGATTTGGAATGCCTTAAGTCCCTTCCCTGAGCTTCCTGTGCTGCCCACTTAGGATGATAGTCCGTGGACAGGCCTCTCTTGACTGCTATGAGAGCCCAGTGAATGCCACAGGGATTTACAAATGGTACATCCTTCAATAACAAAGAGGTATTAGATTAATAACACTGGTGGCCAGTGGTAAAGAACCCACCTGTGATGCTGGAGATGGGAGCTCAATTCCTGGGTCAGGAAGATCCCCTGAAGGAAGAAATGGCAACCCACTTCAGTATTTTGCTGGAAGACTCTCATTGACAGAGGCGCATGGCAAGCTACCGTCCATGGGGTCACAAAGAGTTGGGCTTGACGGAGGGACTAAACAATNAAGTGAGTGTGGGTTGCATGTTCAGTGATTCAGTTGTGTCTGATTCTTTGCGACCCTGTGGACTGTAGCCCATCAGGTTCCTCTGTCCATGGGATTTTCCAGGCAAGAGTACTGGAGTGGGTTGCCATTTCCTCCTCCAGGGGATCATCCTGATTCAGGGATTGGAACTGTCTCCTGTGTCTCCTTCATTACAGGCAGGTTCTTTACAGTTGAGCCACTGGGGAAGCCTGCCACGGAGGCAGCAGCCATGAAGGGTAAGTTTCTCAGCCATGTGGCTGAAACACAGCACAGTACATGCTGAGCAAGTGCCAGATGCTATCAACATATTATTTTAGTTGTTACTACCACCTCTTCATATATATCATGGTGACATTTAGCTATTTAGCTCAGATATTCATATCTGAAACTTAAAATACTGTATTAAACATGACACTCTCAGAAGTTCAGCAGAACACACTCAGAAGTTCTGTTATTTCTGACTTTGCTACTGACAAAAGCCGTTTTTCCTGATAAAGACTATACAATGGAGTAGTTGAAGGAGACCAGAAGACTCACACTTTAGGATTTGGCCTGAATTTAATGATTCAATGCTTTACTGTGACCTATGTTGAAATAAGTTTGTGCAGGGCAAAATGTTATGGTCTGAACTAGCTTTTCTGTTGCAAACTGGATTTTAAAAACTACAAGGAATAGCCCCACTCTCATACGCTCTCTCTAAACCACCAATTGGGGAAGCATTAGACCGAACAGAAAAGCAGAAGCAACCTGTGTCCCTGGGCCCCTGTCCCTGCTTCAGGTCCTGGGATATCGGTACCTTTTGGAGTTCCATGCTGCGGCATCACCGTGGTTCTGCCTGCTCGCAACCATCCCTGGCTACTGGTGCAGGAGCGCTGCCTCTGCGCTTGGTGTCACACACCAGCCTGGCCCAGCTGCTTGGCTTTGCTGACTCCCTGGGTCTGACATCTGGCAGAGCAGACTTCTGTGCTGACCCCAGAAATTAACGAGGAGACTGATTTGCTGCCAGGAAAGACCTGCGTCTTTGGGTACCAAGAAAAGAAGACAGGCTCAGAGAGACCTGAATATCGCTCTAATTGCCCGAGTTAGCATTTGACAGCATCAGCCTTTCCATCATTAGGCCAACGTACATAGTTTTATATGCAAGCTGTAAAATGGATTCAAGTCTGAAGCCTGAAGCAAGTCCTTTATCACAAGATCTCTGCCTCCCTGGAACATCACTTGTTTCCAAACTTGTAGGGAAGTAGAGTGGTTGGGGTGGGGGGAGCCACCGAGCAGTTTAAAACTAATTTAAAAAACAGAAAGACAGCAACATGTGTTTCTTTATACAAATGTGACTGTATTATACAGTAACCTAGTCCACCGCCTGCTCAAAGCTCACTCACTGTGGCCCCTTGCTCCTTGATCCCCTCAGTTCCTTAGTCCTCTGGCAGAATAAGAAAATCAGAACCTTCCAGGGCTGCAGTCTTGTGTGCCAGGACCTTTAAAATGTCTTAGTAAAATACAATTAATTACTAACTCTGACAATCAGTGTTTAAATAAGACAAAACACAAGGAGAAAGAACAGGAATATTTTTAGGTCTAGAATTAGCCACCAAACTATCTCAGCAAATGCTTTAAATGTTTGCTTTGTATCTGGTTTGAATGTTTTGTCACCCAAAACTCACTAAAATGTGACTCTACTTGGTAGAGAATCGCACGATTCCAAGCACTCCTGAATGCTACAGTAAATTTTTCTGTGTGTGTGTGTGCTAAGTTGCTTCAGTCGAGTCAGACTCTGTGACACAATGGACTGTAGCCCGCCAGGCTCCTCCGTCCATGGGATTCTCCAGGCAAGGATACTGGAGTGGGTTGCCATGCCCTCCTCCAAGGGATCCTCCTGACCCCAAAGATCGAACCCAAGTCTCATGTTTCCTACATTGACAGATATGTTCTTTACCAGTAGTGCCAGCTGGGAAGCCCCTTCTCTCTTTAGTACTGGACAAATCCAAGATGGATGGAGATTCAGAAGTGGTTTTGTTTTGTTTTGTTTTGTTTTAATAGGAATTGAATTCAAACACCGAAGTTGGGAAGTAGGGTCTAGGGAGTTAGCCAAGGAGTTGAAGAGACTGGGTGTTCATCTGAGCGCCTCCGGAGCATTATCTTGGGCTCATCTGATGCCATGTAAGTATTAGAATGTGCAAGCGTGCCACCCTTTCTCCAAGCCCTGATGTATTACGGCTGCTCAGGGATTGAGCCGGGGTGCAAACCCCACCTGTGAAGAGGCTGGGGAGCCGATTATGTGTGGGCAGCACAGAGTAACAGAGGGAACAGAGTCAGGAGACCCAGGTTCTAATCCAGCTCTGAAAACTCTGAGCTAAGGGATTTGGAATGCCTTAAGTCCCTTCCCTGAGCTTCCTGTGCTGCCCACTTAGGATGATAGTCCGTGGACAGGCCTCTCTTGACTGCTATGAGAGCCCAGTGAATGCCACAGGGATTTACAAATGGTACATCCTTCAATAACAAAGAGGTATTAGATTAATAACACTGGTGGCCAGTGGTAAAGAACCCACCTGTGATGCTGGAGATGGGAGCTCAATTCCTGGGTCAGGAAGATCCCCTGAAGGAAGAAATGGCAACCCACTTCAGTATTTTGCTGGAAGACTCTCATTGACAGAGGCGCATGGCAAGCTACCGTCCATGGGGTCACAAAGAGTTGGGCTTGACGGAGGGACTAAACAATCACAACACTTAAATCTGGAGGCAGCCCTACAAGGTGGTTTTGGGGGTATAGATGGAGAGGGCATTTTGACAACAAATTTCATTGTGAGAAAGTTATTCCCTGCTCAGTGTCCTTTCAATTCTTGTTTACTTCCAGGAGAAAGTCTCTGTTTGATGCCGACGTACCTTTAACATCCCTTAAACTCTGGTTCATCTCCCTTATTAACAAAGAAACAAGATTTCTTAGGCGACAGTGCTATCTAGACAGGAGTCAGATGGCATTCCCAGTCTCCAACAGGAAGCTGTTGCTGCAGTCAGTTACCAGGATCTCAGAATCCTCATCCGGGGCTGGGTCAATCCATGTTTCCTGATTTTGAAGACAGATTGTGAATCTGGAGTCAAAGATCATTTGCCCCTGAGGCTGCAAACTGACGGTCCACAGACTGTGTTCAACCCCCAGATATGTCTGTTTGACCTAAACAGGGCATTGCTAGTTTGTTCTATTTTTTTTAATGAGTTGCTAATTAGATGTGAAATTAGGATATTTCACATAAAAATCTGGATCTGGGGCTTCCCTTGAAATAATTAAAAATGCTAACAATGCCTGATCTGTTTTTCTGCATGGTAACCGTGTATTGGGGCTACATTTTGGTAACACACAATTCCTTGTTTGCCAGGATTCCTGCCACTGCTCTGGTTGCTTAAATTCCCTTCTTATTTTTCACAAGTGATTTAACTGACTATCCTTGAATCAACACAACTCTCCCATTTATAGGTGGGCAAACTGAGACCTTGAGAGTTGGTGGACGGTCAGGTATTCAGTGACTTACCCAAGGCCAACTGGCTGGTAAAGCAGTAGGGCAAAGACAGTGGTGGGTTACTCTCCTGCCTAACTTCATGCTTTTCCCAAAACACTTCTCAGCTTCTTTCATAAATAGGCTTCAAAACAACTGCAGTGCGTTCTGAATTGCTCATCTTAGGTCTCCCCTCCCCTCCCCTCACTGCACTTTAAGCCTGAACAGCTGTTTCATGTCCCACAGCAGAACAGAGGATTTCACGAAAGAGGAATGGGATAGCACAGTTCCATTACCATAGTCTAAAGAAGGATTTTTGTTTAATTGACCTCCCCTCCCCTCACTGCACTTTAAGCCTGAACAGCTGTTTCATGTCCCACAGCAGAACAGAGGATTTCACGAAAGAGGAATGGGATAGCACAGTTCCATTACCATAGTCTAAAGAAGGATTTTTGTTTAATTGAAGGACAATTGCTCTACAATGTTGTGTTAGTTTCTGCTACACAACAACATGAATCAGTTATAAATACATATATACACCCTCCCTCTTGTGAAGAAGGAAATTTTAGAAATTTACACATAGCTTCGTTCTAAACGAGGGATAGCATATGAAGGGTAGTAGAGAAAATGCAAAGATAAAACCACGTAAGTCCTGGGGAAAGATTGGCAACAATCCCCCCAATGTCACAGTTTTCATCTCATCTACATACCAGGCTCCTCATCTCGAATCTTTCAGTTAACTGGTTATTATTCCTATAAATAATTCATTTTAAAGCTTTCAAAGAATTTTTTTTTTTTCTTCACATCCCCAGTTCCTGACCTTTGTGAAGTCACCGTCTTGGCCTCCACATGAAAGGCAAGGATTTTAACAAGATTGCATATAAAAATGGTGCAGAAAAGGGGGTGAGAGATTTTGGCACACCAAAGCCTTCCCAGGAGGGATGGCCTTGAGAGTCAGGCTCAACAACTGCTTCAGTGATCAATGCTAGAACTCAGATGCCCCAGCACCAACTGGCTTCAGCCAATGTCACAAGACTATGTCCAAATACACAGAATGATGTTTGCTTCAGATTGGAGGGAGGTGATCTTGCTTGCAAGGACCTCTGAGCTTAGACCAGATTTCACTTGTGAATCTGCAAGAATCAGTAGGTTCAAAAGGCAGGGATACACTCTAATAACTACTACAGCACCACAGATCACAGCAGTCCTGGAAAACCCGTGTGTCCTTTCTCCAGCAACACAAAGCAGAGGTAAGGGGATATCACAGAGCCCTGGACATCCCGACTCACCTCCCCTGGACCCTCCCAGTTCCACACTGGAATCCCACCTCTTCACCCTCCATCACTCCACAAAGCTCCAGATTTCCCTGATAAAGTCAAGGCTGAGCCCTGGGAACTCATCAGCTAGCTGGTGATGTGGATGGAATGATCCACATCACATGCAAGTCAGGGCTCCCTCTGGACAGCAAGGAAGAAACAAAGTGCAAGAGAGAACTGTGCTTCCTCTCATTTATCTGTTTTTCTACATTTACTGGGTGTCTTTGCTGTGCTAGTTGTGGTGGTGAAGGACTGAATGAGAGACACTCACAAGGATCTTCTGTCTTGGAGGAGAGACTGATGAGACAGGAGTTTCAGGAAGGAGACAGGTGTTATCAAATATAAGGTGGGGGCAGGCGAATGAACGTATGTGGAATGAGGAACAGGGGAGGAAGTGACATTAAGGGCAGATGAGAAAGATCAGGGAGATCAAATACAAACCAGACAGAAGGTTGAACATGTATCAGTTGGAGAAACAGCCTGAGATAAAGCCTGGAAGCAAGTGTATTAGGGAATTAGAAAAAGTTCCGTATAAGTAGAGAACAGAGGCCAGGTGAATAAAGATCTAAAAATGCCTGGTAATGCATTTCACTTATTCTATGTTTGATGGAAAAACAAAGAAACCTTATAAACAGGGGGATGGCACACAAAATTTAAGGAATACCATTTGTCCTGCCAGGTAGGAAACAGAAGCAGAAATCCAGGCAGATGGCAACGCTCCAAAGTCACAATAATGATAAATAACAGTCTCAAAGAGAACATCCAAAACACAGAGCTGGCCTCAAACACACCATAAACATCTCTGTGGATGAGAAACAGAATAAAAACAAGTTAAGAAATAGGCTGAAGCTACAGGCCCCTGGGTCCCCAGTCCAAAGCAGGCCGAAGCATTCAGAATTTCTACAGGGAATAAAGTTCAATTTGCTTAATATGAAGCAAGGCTGAAGATTTCAGTTAGGCTCCCTGCTGAGANGGGATGGCCTTGAGAGTCAGGCTCAACAACTGCTTCAGTGATCAATGCTAGAACTCAGATGCCCCAGCACCAACTGGCTTCAGCCAATGTCACAAGACTATGTCCAAATACACAGAATGATGTTTGCTTCAGATTGGAGGGAGGTGATCTTGCTTTCCAGGACCTCTGAGCTTAGACCAGATTTCACTTGTGAATCTGCAAGAATCAGTAGGTTCAAAAGGCAGGGATACACTCTAATAACTACTACAGCACCACAGATCACAGCAGTCCTGGAAAACCCGTGTGTCCTTTCTCCAGCAACACAAAGCAGAGGTAAGGGGATATCACAGAGCCCTGGACATCCCGACTCACCTCCCCTGGACCCTCCCAGTTCCACACTGGAATCCCACCTCTTCGCCCTCCATCACTCCACAAAGCTCCAGATTTCCCTGATAAAGTCAAGGCTGAGCCCTGGGAACTCATCAGCTAGCTGGTGATGTGGATGGAATGATCCACATCACATGCAAGTCAGGGCTCCCTCTGGACAGCAAGGAAGAAACAAAGTGCAAGAGAGAACTGTGCTTCCTCTCATTTATCTGTTTTTCTACATTTACTGGGTGTCTTTGCTGTGCTAGTTGTGGTGGTGAAGGACTGAATGAGAGACACTCACAAGGATCTTCTGTCTTGGAGGAGAGACTGATGAGACAGGAGTTTCAGGAAGGAGACAGGTGTTATCAAATATAAGGTGGGGGCAGGCGAATGAAAGTATGTGGAATGAGGAACAGGGGAGGAAGTGACATTAGGGGCAGATGAGAAAGATCAGGGAGATCAAATACAAACCAGACAGAAGGTTGAACATGTATCAGTTGGAGAAACAGCCTGAGATAAAGCCTGGAAGCAAGTGTATTAGGGAATTAGAAAAAGTTCCGTATAAGTAGAGAACAGAGGCCAGGTGAATAAAGATCTAAAAATGCCTGGTAATGCATTTCACTTATTCTATGTTTGATGGAAAAACAAAGAAACCTTATAAACAGGGGGATGGCACACAAAATTTAAGGAATACCATTTGTCCTGCCAGGTAGGAAACAGAAGCAGAAATCCAGGCAGATGGCAACGCTCCAAAGTCACAATAATGATAAATAACAGTCTCAAAGAGAACATCCAAAACACAGAGCTGGCCTCAAACACACCATAAACATCTCTGTGGATGAGAAACAGAATAAAAACAAGTTAAGAAATAGGCTGAAGCTACAGGCCCCTGGGTCCCCAGTCCAAAGCAGGCCGAAGCATTCAGAATTTCTACAGGGAATAAAGTTCAATTTGCTTAATATGAAGCAAGGCTGAAGATTTCAGTTAGGCTCCCTGCTGAGAGTCAAGTTGGAGATTGAGCTCTCCTGTTAATAAGAAGAGATGGAAAATTAACTACTACTGTGACCACTGTCTGGGGTTACAGCCACTTGAAAAAAGAGACCAGTGTATGCAGACCCATCCTTGTAGCCAAGAATCAAGGTGATCCAAGCCATAAGCTCCCTGAAGTAATAGCATCAAATATTCCCACTGTGTCCACAGAGCAGCAATCTCAAATGGTTGACATAAAACATAGTTCTGGATAGCAGACCAAGAGTCCATTGGAGGAAAACATTACAAATCTTCTAGAAAAGGGAGGAAATACATCATAAGAAAATAAAACTCTTTCTGTGTAAGATTATCCTGCAAAGCAAAGTTACAAAACTCATGAAGAAGCTATTAATAATCTTAAAAAAGAAAGCACACCATCCAAACAGCAAAATTTAAACCAAATAAAAATTAAAATAACATCAAACCATATAAAAATCAGAAATCAAAACAATGATCGTGAGATAAATAAATTACACAGAGTACATTTTTTTCAACCTAATAAAAGTAACAAGTAAGGTTATGATCATCAAAGAGACAATAAAGAACAAAAACTACCAAGAGTAGGTAAAATGGGGCAGGAATACTGAAGAGGAAAAAGAATATAAGAAAAATTATAATTGAAAAATATGATTAAAATAATTTTTAAAAATTCAAACTATAAATCAATATCACAATAGCTGAGTAAGGAAAAGAAAGAAAGACAGAAATAAGTCATTACAAGATTGGCTTATCTACAGACTATGTCTGTTGCATTTCCATACACTAACAACAAAAGATCAAAAAGAGAAATTAAAGAAACAACCCCATTTGCTATCACATCAAAACAACAACAAGAAGAACCTAGGAGACGAAAGGCTTGTACTCCAATGACTATAATATGCTGATAAAATTGAGGATGACACAGAAAGATGGAAAGATGCACCATGTTCTTAGATTGGAAGAACCAATATTGTTAAAATGACTACACTGCCTAAGTCTATCTACAGATTCAATGATTCAGTACAATTTCTATCAAATTATCAAGGGCATTTGACAGAACAAAAAATTGTAAAATTTGTATGGAAACACAACAGACCCCAAATAACCAAAGCAATTTTGAGAAAGAAAAATGGAGCTAGAAGAATCAGACTCCTCAGATTCAAACTATACTACAAAGCTTCAGTAATCAAGACAATATGATATTGGCACAAAACAGACACATAGATCAATGGAACAGCAGAGAAAGTACAGAAATAAACCCATGTACTTACAGTCAATAAATATATGGAAAAAGAGGCAAGAATATACAATAAAGGAAAGACAATCTCTTCAATAAGTGGTGCTAGGAAAACTGGATAGGTACATGTAAAAGAATGAAATAAGAACATTCTCTAATACTATATACAAACTACACTCAAAATGTAAGACCTAAATGTAAGACTGGATATTATAAAACTCCTAGAGGGAAACATAGGCAAAACCCTCATTGACATAAACCACAGCAATATCTTTTTAGATTCATCTCTTAGATTAATGGAAATAAAACCAAAAATAAACAAGTGGAACCTAATTAAACTTAAAACTTTTGCACAGCAAAGGGAACCATAAACAAAATAAAAAGGCAACCTACAGAATGGGAGACAATATTTGCAAACAATGTCAAGCAATTAATTTCCAAAATATGCAAACAGCTCATATAGCTAAATATCAAAACAAACCAGGTACAAATAACCCAATCAAAAAAATGGGCAAAAGACCTAAATAGATGTTTCTTCAAAGACATACAGATGTCCAATAAGCACATGAAGAAAATGTTCGACATCGCTAATTATTAGAGAAATGCAAATCAAAACCACAATGAAGTATCGCACCACTCTCGTCAGAATGGCCATCATCTACAAGTAATAAATGTTGGAGAGGGTATATAGAAAAGGGAATCCTCCTACACTGTGGGTGGGAATATAAATAGGTACAGCCAATATGCAGAACTGTATGGAAGTTCCTATACTCCAAGTAATACAACACTTTAGTGACAGAGTATAATCTCAAACTCACTTGACCCCAGAGCTTGCATTTTTAACCACTATACTGAATGGCCTCTCTATGATAAAATGCTAGAAATATTTCCTTGAAAAAATTCTGGAGGAAGCCAAGGAGGCCTGGTATCACCCCTACTCTTCAATATTATCCAAGAGCCCTGGCTAATGCAATAAGAAAAATAAACAACTGATTTTTAAAATAGATAAAAAGACAAAATGGATCTCCACTTGCAGAAAATATCATTAGAAAATCCAGGAAAATTACAGAGGAAATATTAGAAAAGATAAGAGAATTCTGCAAGTTACAAGATCAACTCACAAATTCATTAGTGTTCTCAGAAAACCACCCTTCAATTATAAAATATAGTGGAAATTAAAGATGATTTCATAATAGCAAGCAAAACTTCAGGGCTCCTATAAATACTTCTAATAAAAATGTAAATAAACTTTTAGGGGAAAAAATTTAAGAGATTTTTAAAGGACATAAAAGATAGCCTGAATAAATATTTATGGAAGCAAAGATTCGGCTTTAAACGGGCCTCTGTTCTGCCACAAAGATGATTTATACATTTGTTGTACTTACAATTAAAATCTCAATAAGGTTTTCACTGAAATTGACAGGCCAAACCTCATACTGTTCCTATAGAAGCATAAAGAAATAAGAAAATTTGAACAATAACAAAGATTACCAAAATCAGATATCAAGGTTTATTCTAACAATAGAATATTCAAGACAATGTGCTATTGATATAAGAACAAACAAATTAATATAATGGAACCAACCACTTGAAACATACCCATGGAAACGTGGCATAATCAGATATGCCATTATAAATAAACAGGAAAAGGAGGGACTATTCAGTAAATGGCACCAAGACAATTAACTTTCCCCATGGAGACAAAACAAAATAATAAACTACTTTATAACAAAATAAATGTCAGGTGCATCAAAGATCACAATATGAGAAGTAGAACCTTTTTAAGGAAATGATTTAAAAATAACTCTTTGATCTCAGAATCAAGAATTCATTGAAGCAGATAGTAAAGCTTAAATCAAACAAAGCAAAATGCTTGACTACAGTGAAACTAAAAATGTTTTACATGACAGACATTGCAAAAAATGTCACAGACTTGGAGAAGTTATTTGCAAATTTTTAAAGTATTAGTATGCAGTCCACACAGGGCAAATATTTCTACAAAACAATAAGACACTAAAAATGCAAGGCAAAAAGATGGTAACTATGTGATAGAGAAAGCACCTAGCAGCCAGTTTCTGTTTCGTTTTGTTTAGTGGCTCAGTAGTGTCCGACTCATTGCAGTTCCATGGATTGCAGCCTGCCAGGCTACCCTGTCTGGGGTTTCCCAGGCAAGCATACGGCAATGGGTAACCGTTTCCTTCTCCAGGGGATCTTCCCAACCCAGGGGTCAAACCTGAGTTTCCTGCATTGGCAGGTGGATTCTTTACCACTGCGGCTGCTGCTGCGGCTGCTGCTGCTGCTGCTAAGTCACTTCAGTCGTGTCATACTGTTCCTATAGAAGCATAAAGAAATAAGAAAATTTGAACAATAACAAAGATTACCAAAATCAGATATCAAGGTTTATTCTAACAATAGAATATTCAAGACAATGTGCTATTGATATAAGAACAAACAAATTAATATAATGGAACCAACCACTTGAAACATACCCATGGAAACGTGGCATAATCAGATATGCCATTATAAATAAACAGGAAAAGGAGGGACTATTCAGTAAATGGCACCAAGACAATTAACTTTCCCCATGGAGACAAAACAAAATAATAAACTACTTTATAACAAAATAAATGTCAAGTGCATCAAAGATCACAATATGAGAAGTAGAACCTTTTTAAGGAAATGATTTAAAAATAACTCTTTGATCTCAGAATCAAGAATTCATTGAAGCAGATAGTAAAGCTTAAATCAAACAAAGCAAAATGCTTGACTACAGTGAAACTAAAAATGTTTTACATGACAGACATTGCAAAAAATGTCACAGACTTGGAGAAGTTATTTGCAAATTTTTAAAGTATTAGTATGCAGTCCACACAGGGCAAATATTTCTACAAAACAATAAGACACTAAAAATGCAAGGCAAAAAGATGGTAACTATGTGATAGAGAAAGCACCTAGCAGCCAGTTTCTGTTTCGTTTTGTTTAGTGGCTCAGTAGTGTCCGACTCATTGCAGTTCCATGGATTGCAGCCTGCCAGGCTACCCTGTCTGGGGTTTCCCAGGCAAGCATACGGCAATGGGTAACCGTTTCCTTCTCCAGGGGATCTTCCCAACCCAGGGGTCAAACCTGAGTTTCCTGCATTGGCAGGTGGATTCTTTACCGCTGCGGCTGCTGCTGCGGCTGCTGCTGCTGCTGCTAAGTCACTTCAGTCGTGTCTGACTCTGTGCGACCCCATAGATGGCAGCCCACCAGGCTCCCCTGTCCCTGGGATTCTCCAGGCAAGAACACTGGAGTGGGGTGCCATTTCCTTCTCCAATGCATGAAAGTGAAAAGTGAACGTGAAGTCGCTCAGTCATGTCCAACTCTTAGCGACCCCATGGACTGCAGCCTATCAGGCTCCTCCATCCATGGGATTTTCCAGGCAAGAAAATGGGGTGCCATTGCCTTCTCCATCTTTACCACTATAAGTACATAAAAAGATAATTATGCTAACAAGAGCAAATTAAAATATAATAAGCATGCGAAGAGTTGACTCATTGGAGAAGACTCTGGTGCTGAGAGGGATTGGAGGCAGGAGAAGAAGGAGATGACCAAGGATGAGGTGGCTGGATGGCATCACCGACTCGATGAACATGAGTCTGAGTGAACTCCGGGAGTTGGTGATGGACAGGGAGGCCTGGCGTGCTACGATTCATGGAGTCACAAAGAGTCGGACATGACCGAGCGACTGAACTGAACTGAATTGAAGTAAGAAAAATATTCTCACTAGCAAACACAAATTTAGGAAATGAGATACTTTGTCAGATCCATCAGATTGTTAAATATCTGACAATATCAACTACTAGTAACAATGTAGGGAAATGGAAACTCTCGATTTTCCATACCATGCAGCTGAGAAGGTGAACTGGTACATTTTGGAAACCAATTTGTTTCATAACATGTCCAGCTACAATCGCCATGGACTGTAGCCCACCAGACTCCTCTGCCCATGGAATTCTCCAGGCAAGGATACTGGAGTGAGTAGCCTTCCCCTTTTCTAGAGGATCTTTCCAACCAAGCGATTAAACCCAGGTCTCCTGCATCACAGACAGATTCTTTACCATCTGAGCCACAGGGAAACCCTGATATCATCTAGTAAATATAAATATGGGCATATTATATGACCTGGAAAGTCCATATGTAGGTATACACTCCACAGGGCTTTACACAAATATGCACAAGATGTGTGCAAGGATGCCTAGTGAAGTGCTCTCTGTAATCGGGTACCATTGAAACCAACTAGATGAACACCAACAAACAGGAGAGTGGAAAAATTCCCACAAGGGTACTCCATAGAGCAGTTTCAAAATGAATAAATTTTATTTACACAGAACAACATGACTAATTCTCAAGACACAAGGCTGCCCTGGGGGAAAAAAAAAAAAAAAAACTTACCAAAGGATGTGTGTAGTGTGATACAATTTATGCCAAGTTTAAATGCATGAGAAGCAATTCTTTACATATTGCTTTTATGAATGCATATGTGTAATTTTTTAAGTTTCTAATCCTAAGTGAACTATAATATAATTCATTATATCGTGTGATACTTTTGCATATGCTTGTGTTATTTTATAATACAGAAACCTTTTATAAATGAAATGAATTGGAGGAGTAAAGCTCTAGGCAGGGGGAACAACGAGGTTATTCAATATTTGAGGCGAAGCACAGTAGTAGTTTGGACCATGAGGGATGGGTGATGGATGGTGGGAGTGTGGCGATGGATGTCACATCTCAGGAAACGTTCCAAACCAAGACCGAGAACAGAAAATCCCATCCCCAAACTTTGGGCTCAAGGTCACACTGATAGCAGTTGTCAATGTATAAGGTCCAGTGGAAACATTTCTGTTCGTCCCTCCATCAAAACCAGGGAAATAAAAGCTCAACAAACGTTATTATCAATTTAAAAACATGTCCTGGGCTTTACTGAGAGTTTTGTAGGAATTTGGACAAACAGCAAATTTACTCTCCAGGTAACAGCAGACAGACAAATAACTTCTGAGTGGGTACAAATCAATGCTTTGCTTTTGAAAGGAGGCAATAGTTACAAGGGACCCACAGGCCAGGAATGCAGAGCAGCTTACTTGGAAGGGCTCATGAAAATGTCCAACATATTCAAATCAGAACGATGAAAGGAGCCTTAAACTACCAAAATCTTGGCTTTCCAAGAGGTCATTTGATCCATTGCTCAGCCTTTAAGCAAGTATTTAATAGATCAATGGATGAACCATTCCTATTAGATGTTAATGGTTCCCTTTAACAATTTCACAAAAGCAGTCCAGGCTCAAATAGACTTGTATTCAAATTCTTGATTTCCATTTATGAACTATATGGCTCTGAGCAAGTTATGAAATGTTCCTGAGCCTTAGTTTTCTCATCTGTAAAACAGGAATAATATAAAACCATCCAGTAAATTATAATTCCTTTAATGCCAGTTGCCTTAATTGCCATTGCCTCTATTCCAAGTAGAAAAGAGTTAAATCCAAAGAGGATTCAACCTGCTTTCTTCCTTTGGCAGTTCTCTGTCCAGTATATTCTCACTGCCCTAAATCTTCTGAATATTTGGTTGCATCTTGTAGAGCCGAGAGTTGAGCCGGCTATCCGATTCTATTGTCAAGGTCAGGCTGAACCAGAAACCAGGGCACAAGACCACCTCTGCACCATCTTCTGATACTCCCCATAGAAGCAGTGGCCCCACGATTTTTCAGTGGTGTCAAAGCTGAAAGTCTTGGTTTTATCCATAAGTCAATGCCATATGTCTAAATCCTTAACAGAGCTTTTGAAGATTTTTTGCAGCTTGTTGGGTTCATCCTTTCACTTTTTCAAATTAAATGTTTAATGTGCATTTGTGTAGCCAACTGTAAACCTCCCCTCTGCATTAATTATTTGCAGACATTGAGGCTAGAAGTTAGGGGGTGGAAGGCACTGGAAAAATCAGTATCACTTGTTTTACATCAGGATGTAGTTTAATACACATATTTACAAGTACGTGACCTCAATATAAAAGCTTGACTTTACCTAAAATGTTAAAATGTTTCTTGACAACTTTGAAACTGGAATGAAATTCAAAGCATCCTAAAAATGCGAAAGAAGTCAGTCACATGACCCAAAGGGAGAAAATACTTTCCATATGCCAGGCTTGGAACTTTACATGTGTTATCCTATTAATTCTCATCCCCCCACTAAGAAGTCTCTATTATCATTGTCCACAGTTTATGAAAAGTCCTAAGGATCAGAGGGTTTGAACTGAGTCTAAGGTCAGGCAGCTGATGAGTAGCAGAGTCTAATAGAAAAGGCTAGTGGTTTCGACTCAAAAGCCCAAGTTCCTTTCTCTACTAGAGCTTCCATAAGAGTGGAGAGGGAGGCATGAGATGAGCTTTCGTATAGAACTGAAGAGTCACCAGTGATATTCTAGTGGCTGTGCAATCCCCACAACAACCTCAGAAGGAGGGCAGTAGAATTATCATTATCCCCATTTCATAAGTGAAGAAAGTGAGATTTGCTCGAGATAACCCAGCCAGTAAGGAAAGAACCAGAATTCTAATGCAGAATTCTAATGCAGGGCTCTTAGCCACTCTATGGAGAAAGAGTGCGGCACGTGGCAAAGTTATCTCCATATGCATGGTAACTTTCTGATACTTATCCGTTCCACTGAAAGCAGTACCTTTGGCTAAGCAGTGACACTCTAAATTGTAAGGAAAAAGAAGGCTGCAGACATTCCGTCCAGGTAGAACCCAAGACTCAGAGGATGGATGGAGCAGTCAAAGGATCAGTTAGTGGTGACGCTGACACAGGCATCCAGGTCGCTGAGCTCCAGTCCGGGCTTTCTCCAGTGCCCTATTCATGCTTCTGCTAACTCAGGCAGACGGCTGAGGCCCCATAGTTGTGGGGAGGAGGATCAAAGGGCAGCACTCTGCTGCTCTCTCGGCAGAAATACCCTAATGGAAACAATTTCACAGGCTGGGGCAGCAGAAGCCTTCCCTCTTCACCACACTTTAGCTCTGGGCACAGTCTATGACTCATCTGGAGAATTTGGGTGTGTCTCTTCCACAAAGCCAGGGTATCCTTGTCAGAACCCCAGGCAAAAGATGAAATCAGGCGTCGCACCTACTCCCAGGATAGAGAACGTGGCTATCAAGAAGTACTGAAAGGCCCCTTGAACATTCCTCTGTAGCCACCAGCAGAGAATGGACAAGACATTTCTTGGCTTTTTTTTTTTTTCAACTGAATTGTTTCAATCATGAGCAGCTTCAGAGGTGGAGTATTTGAAACTGTAGAGAAAAAATGAGTTTTTAAGCCAGACCCATTTACACTCAAATCCTATTTCTATCTTTTACAAAATAAATAAGTAATCAAACATATGCCACCCTCAGCTTCCTCATTTATACAACAGGTACAGGTGAAGTCGCTCAGTCATGTCCGACTCTTTGCGACCCCGTGGACTGTAACCTACTAGGCTTCTCCGTCCATGGGATTCTCCAAGCAAGAATACTGGAGTGGATTGCCATTTCAACAGACATAAGAAAATACCCCTCATGCAAAGGCTTCCTAGGTGGCGCAGTGGTAAAGAATCTGCCTGCCAATGCAGGAGATGCAAGAGACTTAGGTTCCATCCTTGAGTTGGGAAGATCTTCTGGAGGAGGAAATGACAACCCACTTCAGTATTCTTGCCTGGAAAATTCCAGAGACAGAGGAGACTGGCCGGCCACGGTCCAAGGCGTTGCAAAGAGTTGGATGTAACTGAGCAGGAGGAACAATGTGTACGCGTGCAGAGTCACAGTGGGGATTCAGTTTTAAGAGTATGAAAAGTTTCTAGCAGAGAAACGGTATACAGCAGGTGCTTAATAAATGTTGCAGTTGTGTGTCCTCTTGATAAGGTTGAACCAAAGCCAAAGGAAACTGGAGGATATAGTTGGCTGAATATATGGCAGAAGGGATTAAGCTCAGGATCTTGAGATGAGGGGAGTTTTACAAGGTCCTTAAGGAAGGGAGCAGGAGTGTCAGAGTCAGGAGAAAGAGACCAAAAGAGGCTACACCACTGGCTTTGATAATGAATGAAAGTCAAGGAAAGCTGGTGATTGCCAGAATGTAGAAAATACAAAAAAAATTAAAAATGAGCTTTTCTCTAGAGGCTTCAGAAAAACCATAGCCAGCTATCACCTTGCTTTTAGCTCTGTAAAACTGATTTTGGAATTCTGACCTCCAGGACTGTAAGATAAAAAACTTATGTTGTTGTTTTTTTTTTAATCACTAAGTTTGTGCTAAGTTGTCGTTTTGTTCAGTCGCTAAGTTGTGTCCAGCTCTTTGCAATCCCATGAACTGTAGCATGCCAGCTTCCTCTATCTTCCACCATCTCCTAAGTTTATGTCCCTTGAGTCAGTGATACTATCTAACCATCTCTTCCTTTGCCACCCCCTTTTCCTCCTGCCCTCAATCTTTCCCAACATCAGGGTCTTTTCCAATAAGTCGGTTCTTTCCACCTGGTGGCCACAGTATTGGAGCTTCAGCTTCAGCAACAATCCTTCCAATGTAAACTGTTACATCACCAATAAGAAACTAATACAGAAGGATATATCACAAACACAATAGTCACCCCAGTATTGAAGGCTTGCCTGTAGTTATACCCCTATGTCTCAGGGTTCAACATCCTGGGAATGTATATGAGGTCCTAGATACGTCATTGGATAAATGATAGTGATTCTTCAATACTCCCCAGTACCACCATCAATTCTCAATAACATAGCCTTTAACCAGGTGGCTTAGTGGTAGAGAATCTGCCTACCAATGCAGGAAACACAAGAGATGCAGCTTCAACCCCTAAGTTGGGAAGATTCCCTAGAGTAAGAAATAGCAACCCATTCCAGTATTCTTGCCTGGAAAATTTCATGGACAGGGGAGGGTCCATGGAATCGCAAAGAGAGATGATTGAGCACGCATGCAGTATCATTCAGCACCAAACTTTGAACAGGCTCAGGAGCAAGCTCACCCAGGCTCTCTTGGAAATATTCTATGAGCAAACAGTTTTAGGAAAAAAAACTTGAGTGCCACAGACACCTGGCACCCTTGGTGAGAGCCCTGCTTCTCTCTCTGCCCCTCCTGTGGTCAACATCGTGGCCTACAAGCCCTGCCAAGGGCTGAGCTCTGGAACCAGAGGGAGGAGAAATCTTTTGAGCAAATTGCCAAATTTGGAGCCTATTCCCGAAGCTGCACTGCTTCTTCCCTGCATCTCGCACTGTTCCATAAATAGGACTTTTGCTCTAGACATCATGCCCCTCCCCATACTCTATCACGCAGCCAGACTGATTAGAAACAAATCATGACACCGCCCCTCTCAGCTTTGCTCATCTTTCTCTCCCACCCACCAACCTCCTCCTCCCATCAGAATGTGTTCCTCTTCCTCTGGTTAAGAACTGAAGCACCATCCATAGGTAACAGCTGATACAAAGGGGTCATGGATAAAAGCTGATACAAAGGGGTGCTTGGTAGGGAAGGGTATCACTGATTCCACTTGCCAGAAATATATGAATCCCAGGCCTGGCCCCTGCAAAACACCCTGTTAAGTAAGGATAGGTGTGTTCCCCCCATAAGGACCCTCTGGATGCCATATGTACTGGTCAAAATGAATGTGAATAGTCCAGTTTCAGGACTTTCCCTGAGGCTCTACTTTGCACGAAAAAGGATACTGTTCGCTTCAGATGTCCCCCATGGCTATTTCCTACAGTATTCTGATTTCTCTTTTTTTTAATTGATTTTTATTGGAGTGCAGTTGCTTTACAATGTTACATGACCTTCTACTGTACAGCCAAGTGAATCAGCTGTACATATACATACATAAGCAAATATATATATAAATCCTTTTCTTTTTTGGATTTTCTTCTCATCTAGGTCACCACAGGGTGCTCTGATTTCTGATTATACAGGAACCAGATGGCCCAGCATGAACAGTCTTTTTAAATTTTTATTTTATTTATTATTTATTTATTTGACCACTCTGGGTCCGAGCTGTGGGATCTAGTTCCCTGACCAGGGATAGAACTCCAAGCCCCCTGCACAAAGTCTTAGCCGCTAGACCAGCAGGGAAGTGCTGAACAGAGTCTTTGTTAGCTGATCCTGGGGCAGGAAGCAGCATGTTTAGACACTGTGCTTGAGAAACGATTCTCCTTTCCCACTGGACAAGTCCTTTAAGTGAAACAACACTCACAGTAGCAACATCTCTGTGTGTAGAACCTCTCTGTGTTGGAGTAAACATCATTTTCAGAACCTGGTATTTCTGCAAGCTCAGGTACTGAGGCACTGGAAGGGTCTCAAAAAATCGCACCTTCTTCCTCATCCAAACTCCAAACAAACTGAGAAATGGGACAGAGGACTAAGGAGAAGGAAACATCTCCTTATTCATCACCTTTGTTATGTGTACACTTGATATCGGAGAAGGTGGCTTCTACCAATGATAAACAAGACTGCAGCATTAGACAGAACCTACCAAGTCACAGCAGCCCTGGACTAGAATGTCTCTCCCTCCACCTCTAACAGAGCAAAGCAGAAAACACAGTTCCTATGGGCAACCCATGCTGGATTGGAAAGGATGGACCAGATGCAGAACTCTGTGGGCCCAGTTCCAGGCTCCAAACACACCAAGTGGATGAGCCCCTCCCCCACCCCCACCAGGGTCAGAGTGAGTGTGGGAGGACAGAGAGCCGGAGCATTAACTCTGGGGTACTACCCCACTTGGAAGCATTGCCCCACCGGAGCTGGTTGTGTTTTTAAAATACCCACCGCCCTTCTCTGGGCCCAGCCCCCTGAGAGTATTCTCTTTCCTGGAACCCTAAGACTTACTTCAGTCCACAAGATGTGAGTTGAAATGATCTGAGCCATTTCTCCCCAGAGCCACTGCGTGCCTCCGCCATCTGTCCTTTTCTTCTGCCATAGACCGTCATGTCTCTGTGACCGACATCAGCCTTGGTCCCAGAATGAAGAGAGAACAGAGCAGAATTGTTGCTGCTCACAACAGACACAAGTATGAATGAGAAACAAATATCTGTTGTTTGGAGTCAATAAGATTTGAGAAACAATTGTTATTTCAATCTACCTTATCTGAGATACACACAAGACCCTCCTTCCACACACCCCCACAGTAGCCAACAATTTCCCCTTCTCTCTGGATCTCTGTCCTTTCATCTATTCATCCATTTCCTGGGTGCTAACTGAGCACCAAGCCCTGGGAGAGGCATTGGAGCTGCAATAATGAATAAGACATGCCAGTCGTGTCAAGAAATGACTGAAATGGAAAGTGGTGAGTGCTCGAGGGATGCGCAACGTGCCAAGGGGGCCAGAGGAGGAGGGCTGATGGAGACCAGCTGAGGCGACCAGGACAAGCCCCAGGCGATCTTTGCAGGAGTCTGCACTCCAGGGGCCTCCCCTAAAGAATGGCTGATGCGACAGGCGTATCACCTAATTGTCTCTATTCTCTGGAACACAGACCCAGCTGAAAATGCAATTAAGACCTTGGGTGAATTGCCTAATAACTTCAAGATGAAGGTTAAATTTCAAGAAACACTATAGAATTCAGAGACAAGCGGGAGTTCGTTCCATCCTGCCCAGGAGATCTTTGGGGAGGAGGCTGAGCTTCACAGGAGCAGTGAAAGGTGGGTTGAAATTTCCCCACGGAGCGTTGAGGGCAGGTCACTTCAGCCAAAGAAAGAGAATGTGTGAAGAACCGAAGGCCGGAGAATAAACTCGATTCCAGAGATGGTTCGTGGAGCAGGCAGGCAGGGCTCAGGAGGGAAGCAGGGGAAGAGCAGGATAGAGGGGCCGCGGGGCCAGTGACTGCGAGACCAAGGCCTGCAGGCGACAGGAGCCACTGAAGCTTTCTACCTGTGGAAGTGGCACCCTAGAAAAGTCACTTGAGAATAATGGGAAAATGACCCCGGCATGGTGGAGGACAGAATGGAAGGGCCAGCTAGACATGGAGTAACTAGTTAGGAGGCTGCCTAAATGTTCCGGGCAAGAAGTGAGGAGTCCTGAGCTGGGGTGGAGGGAGTCAGGTGGAGAGGATGGAATCAAAGTGAAAAGAAGAAGGCATGGAAGATGGCCCCCAAGGAGAAACTAGAGTGATTTCTTGAGTAACGAACAAAATTCAGATAAGCAGAAGGGAGAAAGGAAGGCAGTATAAGGAAGTACAGCACTTCAGGATGACCAGGCGCGTTTCATTAAGTAGAGGTTTTCCGTGGAGGTACCACTGAAGATGAGACCAGCAAGCTGAAGACAGTAGCTTGTATATATGAACCCTCGGCACTTCTTTTAATCCTTTTAAGAGTTTTATCAAGAGCACCCATTTTACAGATGAAAAAATGGAGACTCAACGACATTGTGTGCAGACTGGCTACACAATTTGTGGGGCCTGGTGCAAAATTAAAGCAAGGGGCTTCTTCAAAAAGTGTTAGTAATTCAAGACGGTGTCCGCAGAGCAGAGCAGTGAGCCTAGCGCCAGGCCCCATGACTGCGCAGGTCACACCCGTGACGGTCCCAGGCTCATGGCTGGAAGTCAGATGGCTCTCTAACCCACTGGAGGAGGGATTAACATGGAGACTCCAGCCACCTGGGTCCCTGAGTCACTATAATGCACAGAGCCCCTAATGTCAATGACAGACAAGTGTCTTATTGTTCTGAGACCTCTAAGACCCCACGGTCTTTCCTCCACATGTATATTTTCCAACTGGAGGTCATGACCTGTTAGGAAGTCCTGGAACCAACTCACAAGCTGATTTTTATAGATGAAGTAAATGAACAAATAAAATATAACAGAAACTGTTCTCGGGTATTACGCATTGCAGTGGTATTTTCCATGAAACCTTTTTCAGTACATTTGTATGTTCAGAGTCACAATATAAAATGTACTTCTCACTATGGATCATTGTCAAAAAATTTTAAAAGCCACTGCTCCACATCATGCTTTTCAGCACAGGAAAGGAAAATAAGTCTACTCACGTCACCCCAACAACTTGGAGACTCATCATTCCTTTCAAAACTAGCTAAATGGGAGGAAACTTGGGTTCTTTTATGGCCAACAGGGTTAATGCTTTGGACTTTACAGTTGTCCAGATAAGAAGCATTCTAGATTTTATCTAACATGAAACTCAAACATTGCAATATGCCCCTTTAACTCCACAAATCTCCCACCTCCTCCATCCTAACTGTTATTCTCCCTTAAACGAACCATGAAGTCATCGTTTCAGATGCAGGCAACAAACCTTCGTTGTCTTTTGACACAAGTCGACAAATTCCGGGCACAGATGTGCCCACTGGGGCAATTCTAAAAGGCAGGCAAGAAGCCAGGATGTCACTAGCACTGGGCCTGGCGCCAGCCCTCTTCCTTTCTTCAGACCCTTATGGGGCTGAGGCCCTCAGAAGTGAGTCATCAAAAAGTGCCAGCATCTGTCCTCAGAGAAAGACCCATTTACCCAGGGAAAAAAGCCTGCCTGCGATACTTCTGCTTGGCTGTGCCAGAAGCTGTCAATCTAGCCTCTCACTGCAGCAACTGTGGGGCCAGACTACCCACTTAGGACCTAAACAGCATAAGGAAAGAACCGAAAATAGCTTCTTTTCAATTCCTTGCTGAAAACTTTCCCAGATGAGAGCTACAATGGCTGTGCAGGGTGCACATCTGGGTTTTGAGTGTGGAAAGAATCTGCTTGCAATGCAGGAGACCTGCGTTCGATCCCTGGGTCAGGAAGATCCCCTGGAGAAGGAAATGGCAACCCACTCCAGTATTCCTGCCTAGAGAATCCCACGGACAGAGAAGCCTGGCAGGCTACAGTCCACGGGGTTGCAAATGAGTCAGACACATCTGGGTGACTAACAGACACCTTCTCCCTAGATGGCTCCTGCTGAGCAAACTGAGGCAAGAAAGACATTATTAACCACTGACCAATTGTCACAGGGACAAGGACAATATTTGTTCATCCTCTGTGCCCGTGTCTTAGAACAGTGCCTGGTACGCAGTAACTAGTAAGTAAGTATTTGTTGAATAAATGCTAAAGCCCCTTGAAAAGAATTCTCTGGTGCCTAAAGGCTTGAAAATTATTCCTATTGCTTTCCTAAGTACAAGGGATTAAATACGTCTTTTCTTTTTTATCTTGGCTGCTCGGAAGCCAAAGCCCTCATGAGGCTCAAATATTCCAATCTTGGGGATACATGGAGTTTGCATATGTGCATCTTCTCTTCCCTTGGTCTTAATTTCCTACATTTTTAACCATTTTTTAAAACTGAAGTATAGTTGATTTACAGTATTATGTTAGTTTCAGGAGCATAGAAAAGTGATTCAGTTATAACTATATGTGTGTATATATATATATATAGTTTTAAATTCTTTTCTATTATAGATTATTGTAAGATATTGAATATATTAATAGTTCCCTGTACTCAACAGTAAGCTCTTGTTGTTTATCTATTCTGTATATTGTAATGTATATCTGTTTATCTAAAACTCCTAGTTTATCTCTCCTCTCACCCTCCACTATCCTCTTTGGTAACCATAAAATTGTCTGTAAGTCTATTCTGTAAATAAGTTCATGTGTATTTTATTTTGGACTTCATATATAAGTGATACCATATATTGTCTTTCTCTGTCTGACTTCACTTAGTATGATAACTTGTAGGACCATCCATGTTGCTGCAAATGACATTGTTTAGTTCTTTTTTACGACTGAGTAGGATTCCCCTGTCTATATGAATCACATCTTCTTTATCCATTCATCTGTTGACGGACAGTTAGGCTGTCTCCATGTCTTGGCTATTGCAAAGAGTGTTATTATGAAAATAGGGGTGTGTGCACCCTTTCTAATAAGAATTTTCTCCAGATATGTGCCCAGGAATGGGACTGAATACGGCCATTTCAGTGGAACTGACTAATATGGTAACTCTGGTTTAGTTTTTTAAAGAACCTCCATATTGTTCTCCATAGTGGCTGACCCAATTTACATTCCCATCAACACTGTAGAAGGATTTCCTTTCCTCCACACCCCTGTCCAGTATTTATAGAGAGACTTTATTGTAGACATTTGTTTATTCATTTATTTATTTACTTTATGTAAATTTATTGTAGATTTTTAAATTTAACACTGGTCATTCTGACTGGTCCGAGTGGCCAGTACTCACTGTAGTTTTGATTTGCATTTCTCTAATAATTCTCAGTATTGAGCATCCTTTCCTGTGCCTGATGGCCATCTGTATGACTTCTTTGAAAAACGTGTATCCGGGTCTTCTCAGTTTTGATTCAATTGTTTTTCTTGTTTTGTCTTTTTTTGTGTTAGACTGTAAGAGCTGTTAAGAGAATCCCACGGACAGAGAAGCCTGGCAGGCTACAGTCCACGGGGTTGCAAATGAGTCAGACACATCTGGGTGACTAACAGACACCTTCTCCCTAGATGGCTCCTGCTGAGCAAACTGAGGCAAGAAAGACATTATTAACCACTGACCAATTGTCACAGGGACAAGGACAATATTTGTTCATCCTCTGTGCCCGTGTCTTAGAACAGTGCCTGGTACGCAGTAACTAGTAAGTAAGTATTTGTTGAATAAATGCTAAAGCCCCTTGAAAAGAATTCTCTGGTGCCTAAAGGCTTGAAAATTATTCCTATTGCTTTCCTAAGTACAAGGGATTAAATACGTCTTTTCTTTTTTATCTTGGCTGCTCGGAAGCCAAAGCCCTCATGAGGCTCAAATATTCTAATCTTGGGGATACATGGAGTTTGCATATGTGCATCTTCTCTTCCCTTGGTCTTAATTTCCTACATTTTTAACCATTTTTTAAAACTGAAGTATAGTTGATTTACAGTATTATGTTAGTTTCAGGAGCATAGAAAAGTGATTCAGTTATAACTATATGTGTGTATATATATATATATAGTTTTAAATTCTTTTCTATTATAGATTATTGTAAGATATTGAATATATTAATAGTTCCCTGTACTCAACAGTAAGCTCTTGTTGTTTATCTATTCTGTATATTGTAATGTATATCTGTTTATCTAAAACTCCTAGTTTATCTCTCCTCTCACCCTCCACTATCCTCTTTGGTAACCATAAAATTGTCTGTAAGTCTATTCTGTAAATAAGTTCATGTGTATTTTATTTTGGACTTCATATATAAGTGATACCATATATTGTCTTTCTCTGTCTGACTTCACTTAGTATGATAACTTGTAGGACCATCCATGTTGCTGCAAATGACATTGTTTAGTTCTTTTTTACGACTGAGTAGGATTCCCCTGTCTATATGAATCACATCTTCTTTATCCATTCATCTGTTGACGGACAGTTAGGCTGTCTCCATGTCTTGGCTATTGCAAAGAGTGTTATTATGAAAATAGGGGTGTGTGCACCCTTTCTAATAAGAATTTTCTCCAGATATGTGCCCAGGAATGGGACTGAATACGGCCATTTCAGTGGAACTGACTAATATGGTAACTCTGGTTTAGTTTTTTAAAGAACCTCCATATTGTTCTCCATAGTGGCTGACCCAATTTACATTCCCATCAACACTGTAGAAGGATTTCCTTTCCTCCACACCCCTGTCCAGTATTTATAGAGAGACTTTATTGTAGACATTTGTTTATTCATTTATTTATTTACTTTATGTAAATTTATTGTAGATTTTTAAATTTAACACTGGTCATTCTGACTGGTCCGAGTGGCCAGTACTCACTGTAGTTTTGATTTGCATTTCTCTAATAATTCTCAGTATTGAGCATCCTTTCCTGTGCCTGATGGCCATCTGTATGACTTCTTTGAAAAACGTGTATCCGGGTCTTCTCAGTTTTGATTCAATTGTTTTTCTTGTTTTGTCTTTTTTTGTGTTAGACTGTAAGAGCTGTTTGTATATTTTGGAAATTAATCCTTTGCCAGGAGCATCATTTGCAAATTATTTCCCCCAGTCCATAGGTTGTCTCTCCATTTGGTTATTAGTATCTTGCATTTACTCACCCTTTGTCAGGACGGGTTTTTGCCATCTTCTTCCATGGTCAAGAATACCATACGTTACTACTATGGAATATCATTGTAAACTGTCTTGCTAACACTCAATACAATAAGGTGCATTGAATTCTTTGATGAAAGAGATGAAGGCAAATACCTACCTCTTAGGTGTCTAAACCTTTCAGCTTCAAGGCATGAAAATGGAATAGACTAGCTGCCATGGGGTTTAGAAGTCCAGCAGCGTATGTCCACACTGCAGGGCTTGGGCAGGTCACTCCTTAAACCCTAGACTCCTCCTCACTAACAAATGAGAGGAACTCTATTGTGCTTAATATACAAGGCTGCTGAAACCTTGTGTGACAGCCCTTTTATGTCTGAAAAGCACACACACATGCATTCACACACACATATGCATTAATATATGACTATGATCAAGGGGGAAAGCTTTGATGAGATCATATTTGACTTCAGGACTGGCTCATGGACGAATTTTCAAGTGAGTCAAGTTTTCCATTGTTACATTCCTTCTCTCCAGCCTCTCCTCCTGGGACTCACTCAGAAAGTTGCTCAATGCTATGAGGCTCCGAGACCCCCACTGAGGCCCATATTGCTTTTGCTTCCAATTCCCCTTCATCAAAAAGTATCAGTTCTGTGAAAAATTTCTCTTAAGTCTCCAAAGTTCTACAGATGATAAACTCAATAAACTAATCAATGCTAAAGATAACCGACACTGTAGAAAAGTAATTCAATAATTAATCTGTCACATGGCCAAGAAGAGAAAGGCCCTAAGAGGTGGTACCTAAGGGTACAAAGGCTTCCAGTGGAAGATTTAAGCTGAGCTCAAAAGGACAGTAGGAGTTATTGAAGTGAAAGAGAAGAAGGAAAAAAATGTCTGTGAGCAAAAGAAAACAATATATCTTGAAAGCTGAAGGATGGAAGCTAACTCTGGCTTATATGTACCCAGCTGGTCCTGATCCACCCTAAAGTGGTATTTCTGAGAGCCCCAGAGATACTGCTGGATGAGACTATCGCAAGGAGCTGTCTGGTCGCACAGGGAAACTTCACATAGGAAGCATGACAAGGAGGGGCAATGCTCATGGCACATACCACGGCCCATGGCTGCAGGAACAGGCAGAGCTTACCACTGCAAAAAGCTGGAGGGGAAGCTCAGGGCTCGGGCAGTGCCTCTTTCCTCTGAAATCCAGCGCTTGTTAACCCTCTGCCAGAAAGCCGATGGGGAAACAGCTCCCATCATCAGACTACATCGGGGCAATCCAGCCAGCAAGGCAGATGCCCATTCCTCCCTACAAGTCTGGGAGAATGAGACTTGCATTTATTATGTACCAAGGGGTGTGCATGCTCACTCTGTGGTGTCTGACTCCTTGTGACCCTATGGATGTAGCCCACCAGGCTCCTCTGTCCATGGGATTCTCCAGGCAAGCATACTGGAGTGGGTCACCATTTCCTCCTCCGGGGCATCTTGCCTGGGCATCAGGGAAGGCCTCTCAGAGAAGGACTAACTGAGCTGTCTCCTGAGAGCTTATAGAAACTCCACACCACCAAGGACTGGGTGACCCTCCTTCCTCCCACAGCAGCGCCCATGACTCTGCCAGAATCTACAACAAGTTCTTCAACCCTCCCTGGAAGATATTTTGACCGCATGACCCAGGAATCACTGTCTGCTGTGTTTGTGTTCCCCTCAAAATCCATAAGGCTTCCCAGTTGGCACCGTGGTAAAGAATCTGCCTGTCAGTGCAGATGTGGGTTCTATCCCTGAATCAGAAAGATCCCCTGGAGAAGGAAATGACAACGCACCCTGATATTCTTGCCTGGGAAATCCCACAAACAGAGGAGCTTGGCGGGCTACATAGTCCATAGCGTCACAAATAGTCAAACACAGCTGAGCACACACCACACACACACGCACACAATTCATAAGTTGAAATCTTAACCTCCAAAGTGATGGTCTTGGGAGGTGAGGCCCCTTGGAAGCGGAGCCCTCATGAATGAGATCTGTGTCCTTTTCAAAGAAACTCCAAAGTGTACTCCTGTCCCTTCCACAGTGTAAGGGCGCAGAGAGAAGACAGCCACCTACGAACAGGGAAGCGGGTTCCCAGCAGACAAGAAATCTGCTGGCTCTTCCGTCCTGGGCTGCTGAGACTCCGGAGCCACGGGAAATAAAAGTTTGCTGTTTAAGCCATCGAGTCTCTGGTATTCTGGTTATAGATATTAAGACACTGTCTGCGATCCTGGCATCCTCGGGGCTCCTGAGCCCTCCCATCAATCTTCCTGTCTTAAACCTCAAATAAACAATGAACTGTGGCCAAGGAGCAGGACGTCCACTTTTCTTCATCTCTCACACCACTAGGCACGTACAAAGTGCTCTAAGCGTGTCTGTTTGTCTGAAAAGAATTGGTTCCCTCTGATTAGTCATTCCCTGCCTGTGTTTGTCTGGAAAAGTGAAGTGTCAAAGGTCAACATCTGTCTCTCAGTGGAAAGAGCCTCATAGGTGTTGGCATCAAAGCGGCCCCAGGTTAAATTCCAGCCCTGCCCCTTACCCTCGGGTGGCTCTGGGTGAGTCACCTGAAGTCTCTAAGCCTCTCTTTTCTTGTATTCAGCATTGCAGTGCTGTTCTAAGGACTGAATGTGGCAATAACCACTCAGAGGTTACTGAACATGACAGGTTCTCAATGAGTATCTAATAATAATGGAAGAAGAAGTGGACAGATTTCTTGGTACCAGACAGTTGACTAAAGCATTTACATAAAATGATCTCATTTAATCCTCCCAGGAAAGCCCAGGGTGCCCATTTAATAGGAAGGAAAACTGAGGCGATCTCTTGCTACCAGTGGCACACGCTGGTCTGTGTGGAGCCTCACTCTAAGTGTGATTCTGTCCCGCATAAGAACCTGAGCTCTAATCATGAACTTGAGCCTCACATACAGCCTCCACTTCTCCTAGACCGGTGACTATCCGGGTCATGCAGAGTTATAGATTTACGCAAGGTCACGCTGCAGACCACAGGTCACCGTGCCATGTTGAGAAACGCATTCTGGTAAAAGGGCATTCTGAACACCGTGGTTGGGAAACAGGGCCCAGTCCCTCTGCATTTCTTTTCATAACTGGAAATGATGTGTAATTGGAATTCATGGAGAGTCTCAACAATGCCTACACCACTCTTTTCTGTTGCTGGTGACAGAGCTTTTCCATTAAGACCCACCAGAGAGGGAGAATAACAAAACCCCCCATGTCCCAGCACCCGGCCCAGAAAGTCCATCCCCAGCACCAGAGAGGGGGAATAACAAAATCTCCCCGTGTCCCAGCACCCGGCCCAGAAAGTCCGTCCCCAGCACCAGAGAGGGGGAATAACAAAATCTTCCCGTGTCCCAGCACCCAGCCCAGAAAGTCCATCCCCAGGAAGGTTCAGAGGTGTCAGAAAACACATCTGGGCTCTGCGTTTGGCTTGAGAATAAAGTGATGTGTGGTCTGGTTCTTGTCTCGCCACATTCCTTCAGAGTACAGAATCTGTGGGTCACGCTCTGGAGGGTATCTGGACTCTGTCACTGCCCCCAGGATCTATGCCAGTCTGGACTAGTGGTCAGAGTTAAAGTGCGGCTTAGCCATCCAAACTGATAGAATGAAGATGGACAATACAAAATTATTGTCACCAAAATTGACAAAGGCTTCCCCCTGTGGCAGAGCCTTGGGGAAGGACCTTGCTTTCATTCTCTCATTGATTAATCGTGACACCCTCCTAGAAAGCAAAATATCTCAATTTTAGACATGAAAATAATGAGGCATAATGATTAGCCCAACAAATGTAGAGGGATGTGACGCTTCTCCCTAGCCAGCGCTTCTAACTCCCCACCTTCTCAGTAGATAATATCCATTAACTGGTATGTTTTAATTCCCTTCTGTGTCTTTAGAGTCTTCCTCTGGCAGCGTGGGTTTTGGGTGAAAGACACAGGCAGACACATTTTGGAAGAATCCATTCCTTACCAATCCCTGGGTCAATTACTTATAAACATTAGCCATTAGTCACAGTCATGTCTGATTCTTTGTGACGCTTTAGATGGTAGCCTGCCAGGCTCCTCCCTCCATGGGATTTTCCAGGCAAGAATACTTGCCATTTCCTTCTCCAGGGCATCTTCCTGACCCAGGGATCGAACCCATTTCTCCTGAATCTCCTGCATTGCAGGTGGATTCTTTACCCCCTGAGACTTAGCGGAAATCCATCTTCCAAATTCTTCCTCACAGAACCACATACGAGCATTTTCTTTTTATAGGTGAGGACACTGAGGCTCATTAAGGGTAAATGACTGGTCCAAAGGACACGTGTGTAAGCGGGGGCACCTGAACCCCCTGGACTCCACATCTGGGCCTTTCCTACTGCACAGGAGAGCAAGCTCACAAGGCCATAAGACCATAAAGCAAACTCAGAAGCTAGATCAAGGGCCTGGGTGAGTCACTAATGAGGTGATATAAACTGAGGCAGTCTATTCCTGTCTGTCAGAAGCCAAAACCAGAAAATGAATAACAACGTGGGAAAAAGCAAAGGTCCGAACCCTGCTGATCCTCCTGAACCTCCACATGGCTTTAGATGGGAGAAAGGGCTGGGCCTGTGTGGACTGAACCTCTGATTAATCATTCCATCACTCAGCTTTATTGCCGGCTTGCTTTGTGTCTGCCACCATATTAGGCCTAAAGATGTAAGAATCTTCAGAACACAGTGTCCGGCCCAAAGCAGGAACTTGTGCACTACTTAAGGAAGGAAAGAAGTGAGAGAAAGAGAAAATTAACGAGATTTCATCCCTGTCTTCAAAGAACTCAGAGTCTAATAACACTGTGTTTCTGGAAAAGAAACAGCACGTCATAGTGACTCCAATCATTAGATGTCAGTTGCGATGCAGGCTGTGAAGGCAGAAGAAAAAGACAGATGTCATGCAGGGCTCCCCAGGGTGACTTTCAAGTTGAGCTCTGGAAGACACATTTTAGTTGAACCTAAGTCATAATTTACAAGCATAAAGAGGGTCTAGACAGAAGTATGCAAAGGCTCAAGGCACTGGGACCTCTTCAAGGGTTTGAAGATCCCAGAGAAAATGCATACACAATTGTGAGTCTATGTGTGGAATGCTCAGGACAGCATTGTTGGAGGCAGGAAGAGATGTGTCGAGAGATGATGCTGGAGAGATGGACAGAGTCTAGGTTTTTAAAAATATGGAAAATCTAAACAATGTGAATTTCTTGGAAGAACTGAAAGTCATGAAAATATTCTCAGCAGGAGCAAAATGTCTTTAGATTCATCTGCTTCATATACAAAGGATTGGAGCAGTTGGGAGCAGAGAGATGGGAGTCTACCAGCATAAGCCAAGTGGGAAATGTTGATGACCTAAGTTAAGCAATTTCTGTGTCAGAAGCTTCATGTTCTCAATTGGACAACTAGAAATTGCTTAGAGTATTCTGAAGCCTTAAGTATAGATTCTGACGCCAGAATTAATCATTTACTTGCCATAATTGTTCCTTTGTAGAAGCAACTATAATTTTCTCATATATAATTTAAAAAAAAATTTCTTGCATGCATGCATTCTCAGTTGCTAAATTTTGTCCAACTCTTTGTGGCCCCATGGACTGTAGCCAGCCAGGCTCCTCTGTCCATGGGATTTCCCAGGCAAGAATATTGGAGCAGGTTGCCACTTCCTACTCCAAGAGGTCTTCCCGACCCAGGGATCGAACCTGCATCTCCTACATTACACTTACATAAATATTTTAAGTGATAATATGTTCCCACTTATGTCCAGATAATTCTGCTATTCAGTAGGTTTTAATAAATACAGGCTTTCACTAGATTTCCCAAATAGTTCTTTGAGATAAGCAGGAGAGTTGTAATCTGCATCTTCCTTTTACAAATGGGAAAACTGAGGCTTGGAGAAGTTAATGAGAACCTGAGGGCCCAAGAAAATTCCAGAGCTAGGAATGAAATTAAACCTCATGTGGTTTTAGCTAGGTGTTCTATGTACCTCCATGCTGGAGTCCAAGGGGATAATTTTGGCACCCACAGACAGGACCCGAGTTTGTGACTACCTTAGTAACAGTCAATCTTAAAACTGGTTGTGTAGAGAGGACTTTAAAGGAGGATTTGAATCCCAGGTGAGAAGCGGGAGAAAGGCAAGGGAGTTTAAGACACCTTAAGAAGGAAAAAACCTAAGACGGTCTCTCCTCCGAAGCTCAGTCCTAACCTGCCTCTTCGTGTGCTAAATCCACATTTGTGCACGTTTATTTCCAATGACAACAGTGAAATGTCTGGTCATTGTCCCTGTGCCTGGCTAACTTCCCCTAGCCTCCGAAGACTCCAAGCCCCACGCATGCCACCAGGTCCATCCTCACAACTGGCACTTGCTGAGCTGGTGCTGGCAGCCAAAAGAATAAAATCCCTCAGGAGTCTGGGCCACCAGCTTCTACATGCTGGGAGAAGAGCAATAGGAAAGACACAGATGGTGAAATCTCTCTTTCTACCTCCTGAACGGCCATGTCCTGCCGGGATCTTCTTGGCTCTGGACGGGGTCTCCTCCTCCCAGTCTCCCTTTCTGGACCAGGTGGTGATGAAGTCAGTGTCCTGGCTCCTTCGGCTCATCTGTGGCCACTCAGCCCACCCCACGGCTCTCCCACACTAAGAGAGCTTGCCAACTGCCCTCTAGGGAGAGGAGAAGCTGGGAGGGGTAGCCCAGGGGCCCAGAGGGCGTGGTAGACGCTGCCCTTAGACAATATTGCACTATATCCCCTTTGTGCTTCTCCGTGGAGGATCATGCACCCTTACCGTGTTAATTTCATTAGAAAAATGTGACTTAGTTTGGCACAAGCGAACTGACATGTGTCAGTTCCAAGAAGCTTCTAAGGGCCAGTGTGTGGTTGCCTCCTTCTGTCTGCTGTCCATTCTCCAGAGAGACGCCGCTCATTTGGCTTGAGCCCCAGGCTGTGGTTGAAGTGGACCAGAACCACAGCTGAGGACGATGTCCACCTACCATCATGGAGAAACAAACTCTGTGGTTACGCATTGAGATTTAGGGGCCATTTGTTACCTGAGCACAGCCTACACTATCCTGTCTCTGACTCCCTGTTTGCCTTTCTTCTCCAGCTCACTAAAGTGGGCCATGTGCTTCCTCTCTGGATTCCCTGAAAGAGTCCCACACACGCCCCTATTTCCTAACCTGCATCATAGCATATGTTGACTATCCATCCACCAGCCCCCCAGAGTCTCAGTCTTGAACTGTACTTAAACAGTTACTAACATATGGACCCCATTTATTAAATGCTTATTGGAATAAACTGAATTTATTTATCTGAATTTATTTTGAAATTAACGTTTTCTGCTATCCATTCTTTGGGCATAACATTGTTCTCTATATTTGGGAGAAATAAGGCAATAATGTAAATACCAATGGTGCCTTTATAAAGCTCCCAGGAGTGCAGGGGTGGTGTGGCAAACACTGTCAGTTAGCTAACCTACACCCACACCTGCTGGCATTCTTCCTGACTCATCTCCTCTGTGAAAGCTGGAAAAGCTCCCAAGAATAGTCATATAACTTGGTTCCAGACAATGAAAAATATGTGGAAATTTTCTGACTATTCCAGGAAAACGGTCTTTCCACTGATGAAAGGATTGAGTGTCAATAATGTCACTCACCCCTCTTCTTCCTGATCTGAAGGTGAGTAAGATGCCTAGAGTTCTGATGGCCTACTTAACATGGTTATGGGGTTTAGGGAAAACAAAGCAAAAAACAACAAAAAACATAGAAACCTGCCTTGACAATGTTAAGGCTGGACTTCCTGATAGGTGAAAAACAACTAAATTCAGAGTTGTTTTTTCCCATTGTTAGGTATCTGTCACTAGCAACCAATTGCATCCTAAACAATACAGGAAATAAGTTGGTTATTTTTGGAACACCAACCTTTGTCATTTGCCTTCATCGTCTAGCTCTTACTGACCATTTTAGACTCAGCTTGATTATTTAATCCTGCTAAGGTCAATTTACAAAACCCTAGATCTAGCTTGCCTGGATCAGGCAAACAAACTCATTTATAAGTGGATATGTTTGCCAAGTGAAGTTCCTACGAAAAAGTAGTTGCTTTATCCCTACACTTCTTCCTAATGATAAATGCTGCTCAGATCTTTGATATCTGCTAGGTCTCCCCAGAGAAGGCGATGGCACCCCACTCCAGCACTCTTGCCTGGAAAATCCCATGGATGGAGGAGCCTGGTAGGCTGCAGTCCATGGGGTCGCTAAGACTTGGTTGCTAAGAGTGCCTTCACTTTCACTTTTCAATTTCATGCATTGGAAAAGGAAATGGCAACCCACTCCAGTGTTCTTGCCTGGAGAATCCGAGGGGTGGGGGAACCTGGTGGGCTGCCATGACTAAAGTGACTTAGCAGCAGCAGCAGGTGTCCCCAACTAATTCATTCTTCTTGGATTGCAAATTTTAACCTTCCTCTCCCCATTTTTTTTTCAGACTGAAAGAAAGAAGTTTATTTTTAACTAGCAAGACACTAAGAATTTGAAAACACGAATGAGTTTATTTGTTCCCTTGATTGCTTTTTCCCCTTAACTAAAACTTAGATACATAAAATTGAATTTATCACCATCTTCAATTCATGACATCATCATTGTGGATATACTTACAGTTTTTCTTAATGGTCAGTTTTATGCAGTTGCACTCACAAACATCATAATATATTAAATCATCATACATACTATCCAACCTCAAAACTAGTTACACTCTCTGCTATGTGCATATGTTTAGTCATGTCTGACTCTTTGTGACCTCATGGACTATAGCCTGCCAGGCTCTGTCCAAGGAATTTTCCAAGCAAGAGTACTGCATGAGGATTTTCAGAGGATTTTATGGACCCAGGGATTGAACCCGCGTCTCTGGTGTCTCCTGCATTGACAGGCATGTTCTTGACCACTTGCGCCACCTGGGAATGGAAAGCCCTACATTATTGCGCTTCCCTGGTGGCTCAGACGGTGAAGCATAGTTAATTCTATAAGCCTTTCCTGATTCCTGGGCTTCCCTGGTGGTGCAGAGGTTAAAGCATCTGCCTGCAATGTGGGAGACCTGGGTTCGATCCCTGGGTCGGGAAGATCCCCTGGAGAAGGAAATGGCAACCTGGAGAATCCCATGGACGGGGGAGTTTGATGGGCTACAGTCCACAGGTCGCAAAGAGTTGGACACGACTGAGCAACTTCACTTCACTTCCTGATTCCTTCCTAAGTCTTCCCTTAGGACGTAGCTACTATTACTGTCACGACTTCATTATTTTCACATATATAATTAATGCATAAACAATTTATGGTTAATTTTTATTTGTTTTCAATCTATATAAAAACATATGGCACAAATTGTCTACTAGAAATTTCTTTGTTGTTGTAGGTTTCTTTGTTTGTTTGTTTTAGGGACTTGAGGGTCCCTTCTGTAAAATCCCAGGGGCTGGTTGTCACCTAGGGACAGCATGGGACAGCAGGTCAGCAGCAAGATCTCCAGGATCTATTACACACTCAGGTTCCTGGGTATTTTCAGACCCAACAATGTCCATATGGATGGGCCTTGGTCATTGTACACTACTGACAAATTCCTGAATACTTCCCCAAGAATATCACTTTCAAGGTCTTCTTGGCATGGGATTTGAATTAAGTGTGCCCCCCTTTGGCTTTTTCAAAGGCTGTCAATTACACTGCTCTTTAACTCAGCAAAGCCTCCCCCTACCCTGCCCGGTTGGGTCATTCCCAGAAAACCATTACATCTCATGGTGTAGAACTGTCTGGGGAGCTCAAGCCCTAGATTCAAACCTCTACCACAGCAGAACAAAGAAAAGAATAGCATCTCAAAAAGGGGGTTTGCAATATAAAGAATATCTTCCAGACCCTTGTGTGCACAGATCATGGTATAACCAGGGCTAACGCACAGCTTATGGATTTGGATAACCAGGACTCAAATGTTGGATCTATCACTTAATGACTGCGTGACCTTGAAAGAGGTAAATAATGTCACAGTGAAGTGGTTGTTCATCTAAAAAGTGGGGATTATAACAATACCTACTGCATAGATTACAGTGAGAGTAAATTTAGCTAACATATATTAAATGTCTACCACATTGTCTGGCACATAATAATTGTTCAGTAAATTTTAGCTAGTACACTATCAAGCTAGGAAGATAAAGGTAAATTGGTTTGTCTCTATCACCAAAGCTGGGAGCGTCTGTGAACCTTTTGAACATGAAAATTGCATGGGAGTAGATGACCAAGGAAAGGAATCAGAAAGGCATAATGCCAATAAAAATTCGATTGGCCAAAATGCATTTCTGAAAGCCAGATTTGTTAATTCATAGGAAATGTCTCTGGCGGTGGATCAAGTAACCCAATATGGAGAAATAATTCAACTGCAGACTGAAAACAACAATGACTAAAGAGGGTAGCAGAGTGTCATAGCTGAGCACACCTCTTCACGGCACCTCTGTTTTCCTGGGAATGAGCTCAGTTCAGGATTAAGAACTTGGTCTTCTCCATGGAGATGCTGAGCAGCTGCAATTCATTTTCAATTCCCGTCAAGACAGTTGGTTGTGAGAAGCAAGGGCAGGAATGCAGGGACGTGACATCCAGAGGGGCCATATTCACCAGGGGGCCCTGAGGTAGATACAGAGGCATGTATCTACCATGAGGTCGATACAGAGGCATCCATGATTCCCAGGCTGAAATGTAAATTAGGAAATCCTCTACGTGGTGAGATCAATTTCTCTGAATATGAATTTCTTCTGTTTCAACTTGGAACTGGTTAAGTTGCATGGTGATTGTGTTAACTAGACTTGTATGGCTGGGAGCTTCTTACTGAAGCTCACTTGCTACATTATCTGAGTTTCAGTTAAGTGTGAAGTGAGTGGACCACTCCAAATCTCCTTCAGTTTTAGATGGACATGCCATGTAACCATAAGGAAACATAAATAACTGACTCATGATTTTAAGGGGCCCAATCAGTTCATTTCACTCAGTTGTGTCTGACTCTCTGTGACCCTTTGGACTTGCAGCACACCAGGCTTCCCTGTCCGCCACAAACTCCTGGAGCTTGCCATACCACTGTCTCATCCTCTGTCCCCTTCTCCTCCTGCCCTCAATCTTTCCCAGCATCAGGGTCTTTTCCAATGAGTCAGTTCTTTGCATCAGGTGGCTGAGATATTGGAGCTTCAGCTTCAACATCAGCCCTTCTGATGAATATTCAGAACGGATTTCCTCTAGGATTGACTGGTTTGATCTCCTTAAAGCCTAAGGGACTCTCAAGAGTCTTCTCCAACACCACACCATAGTTCGAAAACATCAATCCTTCAGTCCAATAAATGACCATAAAGAAGGCTGAGGCACCAAAGAATTGGTGCTTCAAACTGTGGTGCTGGAGAAGACTCTTGAGAGTCCCTTTGACAGCAAGGAGATCAAACCAGTCAATCCTAAAGGAAATAAATCCTGAATATTCATTGGAAGAACTGATGCTGAAGCTCTAATACCTTGGTCACTTGATACGAAGAACTGACTCATTGGAAAAGACCCTGATGCTGGGAAAGATTGAAGGCAGGTGGAAAGGGGGGTGACAGAGGAAGAGATGGTTGGATGGCATTATCAACTCAATTGACATGTGTTTAAGCAAACTCTGGAAGATAGTGAAGAACAGGGAAGGCTGGTGTGCTACAGTTCAAGAGGCTGCAAAGAGTTGCACACAACTTAGAAACTGAACAACAACAAATAAACAACACCCCATTCCTCTCCCCAAATTCAAAACCAACTGCACAACTGAATTAGAGTCATATTTAAAGAAGAGAATCCAAATGTCAGATCATCAGATAAAAGTTTGGTGTGAGCATGTAAGTCTGTGAAATCATGGGCTTCCTAACACTTCACCTGAAACAAGCGTTTGAAAGCACCCAGTCAAGGGCAGTTCTACATAACTGTGTACCCTCCTCATTCCCATGAGGCCAGTTTTCTTAACCACATGGCAGAAAACAGACTGGAACATTGCCCCTCTGCAGGCAGGCAGATCCAAAGAGAGAAAGAAGAAATCAACTAACCGGCGGCTCTCAAACTCGAGTGGGCATCACAACTACCTATTGGCCTTAACACACAGATGCGTGGCCCATCCTAAGGAGCTTCTGATTCAACAGGCTGGGCTGTGGCCTGATAACTTGCATATCGAACGTCTCTCCTAATGATATTGATGCTGCAGGTCTTGGGACCTCTAATCTAAGCTGCGCTATGCTTAGTTGCTTAGCCATGTCCGACTCTTTGTGACCCCATGGACTGTAGCCCGCCAGGCTCCTCTGTCCATNTGACTGGTTTGATCTCCTTAAAGCCTAAGGGACTCTCAAGAGTCTTCTCCAACACCACACCATAGTTCGAAAACATCAATCCTTCAGTCCAATAAATGACCATAAAGAAGGCTGAGGCACCAAAGAATTGGTGCTTCAAACTGTGGTGCTGGAGAAGACTCTTGAGAGTCCCTTTGACAGCAAGGAGATCAAACCAGTCAATCCTAAAGGAAATAAATCCTGAATATTCATTGGAAGAACTGATGCTGAAGCTCTAATACCTTGGTCACTTGATACGAAGAACTGACTCATTGGAAAAGACCCTGATGCTGGGAAAGATTGAAGGCAGGTGGAAAGGGGGGTGACAGAGGAAGAGATGGTTGGATGGCATTATCAACTCAATTGACATGTGTTTAAGCAAACTCTGGAAGATAGTGAAGAACAGGGAAGGCTGGTGTGCTACAGTTCAAGAGGCTGCAAAGAGTTGCACACAACTTAGAAACTGAACAACAACAAATAAACAACACCCCATTCCTCTCCCCAAATTCAAAACCAACTGCACAACTGAATTAGAGTCATATTTAAAGAAGAGAATCCAAATGTCAGATCATCAGATAAAAGTTTGGTGTGAGCATGTAAGTCTGTGAAATCATGGGCTTCCTAACACTTCACCTGAAACAAGCGTTTGAAAGCACCCAGTCAAGGGCAGTTCTACATAACTGTGTACCCTCCTCATTCCCATGAGGCCAGTTTTCTTAACCACATGGCAGAAAACAGACTGGAACATTGCCCCTCTGCAGGCAGGCAGATCCAAAGAGAGAAAGAAGAAATCAACTAACCGGCGGCTCTCAAACTCGAGTGGGCATCACAACTACCTATTGGCCTTAACACACAGATGCGTGGCCCATCCTAAGGAGCTTCTGATTCAACAGGCTGGGCTGTGGCCTGATAACTTGCATATCGAACGTCTCTCCTAATGATATTGATGCTGCAGGTCTTGGGACCTCTAATCTAAGCTGCGCTATGCTTAGTTGCTTAGCCATGTCCGACTCTTTGCGACCCCATGGACTGTAGCCTGCCAGGCTCCTCTGTCCATAGGGATTCTCCAGGCAAGAATGCTGGAGTAGATTGCCATGCCCTCCTTCAGGGGATCTTCTCAACCCAGTGATCAAACCCAGTTCTCTCACATTGTAGGCAGATTCTTAAGCATCTGAGCCACCAGGAAAGTCCAAGAATACTGGAGTGGGTAGCTTATCCCTTCTCCAGAGGAACTTTCTGACCCAGGACTCACACCAGGGACTCCTGCATTGCAGGTGATTTCTTTACCAGCTGTACTACCCGGGAAGCCTCTAATCTAAGCTAAGTATTTTCAGTTGAGAGCTGCTGATCTAAGCTAGGTATCCCGAAAAATTTCTCTCAAACTCAGCAACCTGATCAAGTCACTGTTCCCCTGCTGAGGGGCAGCAGGGAGGAGGGAGGAAATACAGAGTCTCCAGAGACCCAGGCAAATAGCTTTCTGCATGGAGTGAGGTATGGGTGCACCCCACAACCCCAGCCTGTTGCATCTTTCATGATTCTTGTTCATGGAGTACTTATTGATTTACTGACAAAAATAAAAGCAATGATATTATAATTGTACTTTATTGTATTAACTAAAAGATCCTTTGTTACAATACCAGTATAATTCCCAAGAATAGTTATATTACTCTTCTAGATAAAAATAAAGTTTCATCATTTTCAATGTGTTGATCTAAGATGAAACAGCATAACAGATGGGACAAGGGGAGAATTCTTATAATTATTCTCCAAGCTGGTTTTACAAAAGGCAGAGGAACCAGAGATCAAACTGCCAACATCCGCTGGATCATGGAAAAAGCAAGAGAGTTCCAGAAAAACATCTATTTCTGCTTTATTGACTATGCCAAATCCTCTGACTGTGTGGATCACAATAAACTGTGGAAAACTCTGAAAGAGATGGGAATACCAGACCACCTAACCAGCCTCTTGAGAAATCTGTATGCAGGTCAGGAAGCAACAGTTAGAACTGGACATGGAACAACAGACTGGTTCCAAATAAGAAAAGGAGTACGTCAAGGCTGTATATTGTCTCCCTGCTTATTTAACTTCTATGCAGAGTACATCATGAGAAA
>SJYX01008248.1:293331-335362 GCA_006410675.1 Oreotragus oreotragus | reverse complement strand
TTCTTTGGAAGGAATGATGCTAAAGCTGAAACTCCAGTACTTTGGCCACCTCATGAAAAAAGTTGACTCATTGGAAAAGACTCTGATGCTGGGAGTGATTGAGGACAGGTGGAGAAGGGGACGACAGAGGATGAGATGGCTGGATGGCATCACTGACTCGATGGACATGAGTTTGAGTGAACTCCGGGATTTGGTGATGGACAGGGAGGCCTGGCGTGCTGCAATTCATGGGGTCACAGAGTTCGACATGACTGAGTGACTGAACTGAACTGAAAGAGGACCCAGTAGATGGGTCTCCTTGTATCTGATGAAGCTGACACTTGAATTCTCTTGTTTAAATATGGCTTTAATTTCCGTTATACTGTTGGTCCTGAATTTGGGGAGAAGGGTGCAGTATCATTTATTGGATCCCTTATAACCACTACAGTTATTTGTTTTTCCTTATGGCCAGATGCCCTGCCCATGTAGAGCTGAAGGAGATTTGAAGGGGTCCAGCTCACTCACTTTACTCTTAAGGCCAGTGAAGCCTAGAGAGGGGAAGGCACTTACTCAAGCTCATTCAGGAAACTAGCTGGAGCTGGAAGAGTACCAGCCCTGGAACAGAACGAGGCAGATTCATCAGGGGTCACGTTACAACCCATTTGCCAGCTGCAAGTGTTGGTTGGCTAGGCTTAGCATTCCAAGCCCACAGATGGTAACCAGCTATCAAGTCTGAGCAGGGGTGCATAGAGGGTTGGACGCCATTAGAGCTGCAGCCATGGTTGAAAGCCTGGTGGCAAAGATGGATGGAGTGAGAGAAAGGAGTCTGCCAAAGACACAACCACCAGGAACCAAAAATGTGAGAGACAGAGGAGGACCGGTCAGAGGGGTCCAAGCAAAACAGTGGCACAAACAGACACCAAAAGAGATGCGAGCCTCAGCAAGGACCAATTAACACTGTCCATGTAAGTGATGAGTTCTAGCAAAATAAGAACAAGAAAGAAGGCCGCTGGGTTTAGTAACATGGAGACTGAACCGACCACAGTGGGAACAGATAGGGATGCGGGGGCAGAGGGAGAAGCCCGAACAAAATGAATTGACAAGTGACTCTGAGAAGAGGGGAGGGACTGAATAAGATAAGATGGTTGGATGGCATCACCAACTCGATGGACATGGGTTTGGGTGGACTCCGGGAGTTGGTGATGGACAGGAAGGCCTGGTGTGCTGCGGTTCATGGGGTCGCAGAGTCGGACACGACTGAGTGACTGAACTGAACTGAATATAGACTTTGCAATGGTACGTTTAACAGAGCCCAACACACAGTATGTGATCAGAAACATGGGAGTAGAGAAGAAAGTGATGAAGGTAAACCAGAGGAATGTATATTCCAGGATGAGAAGAAAATGCCACACAGTGCACAGCAGAAGGATGAGAAGCTAAGGTTTCTGCGGAACTCTTTGTGGTAAATTGATGCTTATGTATTATTCAAAGACACCTATCCATGAATTAAATTACAAGACTGAAGAGACAAAAAAGGGAAAGGTCTCTTCTCCCTCCAGACAGATTCTTTGCATCTCTGGCACATCTTCTATTCAGTCTAAATATTTATGCAGAGAGCTTTACTTGGAGTTGGACCATCAACTTCAAGGGATCTTAGCCACATGACAAAAACAAGAGCAAGATGATGAATGCAGGATGCATGGTGAGGTGGGTGGGAGTGCCTGGGGCAGAGGTTTCTGAGCACTGCATTTTCCAGAGAGATGTTTGGATGGAATTTGACCTTATGGGCAGGGACACATTAATCATAACCTGTAGGAACATCTCAAGATGGGCCATCAGAAGGATTCATTTGCTCTTAGCTCTGTCTTTCTGTGTGTTAATGTTGAGAGTCACCTCACTCATGACTCCTGGGAAAGAAAGAATGGAAAAACCCTTCTCCATTTGACTGCCATTCACTTAGCTCTGACCCACACAGCCCATGTCCTGGTTCTGGCCTACATCTCCATATCCATCACTTTCAACAGTAACCCTCACTAACCCAGCTCCACCCACACTGGCTTTCACTGTTGTTTAAATACGTCAAACTGGACTGGGCTCAAGATATCAGTCTTGTTTTTCCTCTGTCTAGAAGGTATTTTCAAGGTTCTTCTCCATCTCTTCTTTGATCAAAAGATATGCCCCTGAAAAAGGCCTTCTCTGACTACTCTTTTTAAAATAAGTCCTACTGGGAGCCTACTGGATAGCACAGGGAGCTCAGCTCAATGCTCTGTGATGACCTAGATGAGTGGGATGGAGGGGTAGGAGGGAGATCTAAGAGGGAGGGGATGTCTGCGTACATATAATTCACATATGCATGCATAAAATTCAGAACATAATTCACATCCATCACTTTCAACAGTAACCCTCACTAACCCAGCTCCACCCACACTGGCTTTCACTGTTGTTTAAATACGTCAAACTGGACTGGGCTCAAGATATCAGTCTTGTTTTTCCTCTGTCTAGAAGGTATTTTCAAGGTTCTTCTCCATCTCTTCTTTGATCAAAAGATATGCCCCTGAAAAAGGCCTTCTCTGACTACTCTTTTTAAAATAAGTCCTACTGGGAGCCTACTGGATAGCACAGGGAGCTCAGCTCAATGCTCTGTGATGACCTAGATGAGTGGGATGGAGGGGTAGGAGGGAGATCTAAGAGGGAGGGGATGTCTGCGTACATATAATTCACATATGCATGCATAAAATTCAGAACATAATTCACATTGTCTTATAGCAGAAATTACCACAACATTGCAAAGCAACTATACTTCAATAAAAGACATACATACATAAAAAATAAATCCTAACCCTGTATCAGTCTTTAGACCTTTGCCTTGTGATATTCTTCATAATACTACTACTTGAATAACTATGTATGTGTTTCATCTCTCCAAAAATAGAGGAGTATTTTGCCTTAGTACTGTATCCCCTAATATGAGTACCTGGCACAGAAGAGGTGCCCAATAAATATCTGGTGAATGGGTGAAATCGTGAATTGATTTAATCCATTAATCCCTCCAGGAAGGCACTTCTATTCTCCCAGGCTTGGGTAGGTGCCTCTCATCCCAGCTTCCACACCTTCCACGTGTCAATGTCATGTGATTATATGATGTATTAGAATAAAATGTTCTTGTGTCTGGCTTTCCCAGGTGTGGGTAAGTTCTTGAAGCACATGAATCATGGCTGATTTATCTTTGTCTCTCTGGCATCTCACATGGTGTCATTCTTCACTGGACTGAAGGGGAAAGGTTTCACACACTAATACAAGGCTTGGGTAGGTGCCTCTCATCCCAGCTTCCACACCTTCCACGTGTCAATGTCATGTGATTATATGATGTATTAGAATAAAATGTTCTTGTGTCTGGCTTTCCCAGGTGTGGGTAAGTTCTTGAAGCACATGAATCATGGCTGATTTATCTTTGTCTCTCTGGCATCTCACATGGTGTCATTCTTCACTGGACTGAAGGGGAAAGGTTTTACACACTAATACCAATAACCAAGCAGTGGGACAAAAGGTGGATTCGTGGGGTTTAGCAATGATTCACCTAGAAGGAGAGATGGTACTGCCATAAATGACATTTAAATCAATCAACAAAATATATTAAATAACCATTCAGAATGAAATTCTTGGTCAGAAAGCAGCATTTTGAATTGAGAGACAGTCAGTCTCTATTCTAACCATGCCCTTTATGTCATGGGCCAGTCCCATCCAAACAGTGAGGAGATTAGGCCGTGCAATGTCTAAAAGTGCCCGTGTTCTTTCAGAATTCGATATACCTAGGACAGTGAACACTGCAATGGAGTAAAAATGTATATATATAGAATTCATACATCCTGCGACATTACTTTGCCGACTAAGGTACGTCTAGTCAAGGCTATGGTTTTTCCTGTGGTCATGTATGGATGTGAGAGTTGGACTGTGAAGAAGGCTGAGCGCCGAAGAACTGATGCTTTTGAACTGTGGTGTTGGAGAAGACTCTTGAGAGTCCCTTGGACTGCAAGGAGATCCAACCAGTCCATTCTGAAGGAGATCAACCCTGGGATTTCTTTGGAAGGACTGATGCTGAAGCTGAAACTCCAGTACTTTGGCCACCTCATGCGAAGAGTTGACTCATTAGAAAAGACTCTGATGCTGGGAGGGATTGGGGGCAGGAGGAGAAGGGGACGACAGAGCATGAGATGGCTGGATGGCATCACGGACTCGATGGATGTGAGTCTGAGTGAACTCCGGGAGATGGTAATGAACAGGGAGGCCTTGCGTGCTCTGATTCATGGGGTTGCAAAGAGTCAGACATGACTGAGCGACTGAACTGAACTGAACTGACCTCAGAAAAGGCAACCATGCAAGGATTTAGAGCCAAAGCCAACTGGATTTGAACCCAGATGCTGGGATTTACAAACTCTGTGACTTTAGGAAAATGCATTGATTAGTCTAGGGGCGTCCCTGTGTGGCACAGTGGTAGAGAATCCACCTGCTAATGCAGGAAACACTAGTTCAGTCCCTGGGTCAGGAAGATCCCCGGGAGAAGGAAATGGCAACCCACTCCAGCCTTCTTGCCTGGAAAATTTCACGGATGAGCACCATGGTGGGCTATAGTCCATGGTGTCACAAAGAGTCAGACACGATGGAGCAACTAAGCAGAGCACAGCTCAGTAAAGGGTTCCATGTTTTGCCCTTCCTCGTGTATCCCATGATGAGCCTTTTAGGTCAAGTTGCCTTAAGAACTAGAAAAATCTTCTATAAACACCACTCGGCAGTATGAAGATTTCAAATGCTGCTTCAGAGTCAGCTGACCCCAAAATGGGAAGAGACAGACCCCCTCACAAGACTAAAGTTTTCCAGATCTTCCCCTTGGGGCCCCTGAGCAGACTCCATCTATGTTACCCAGGAAGTTTCTGGAGCCATTTCTTCGCTAGAATTCCACAGTAAACATTCTTACAGATGACTTACTGCCTGTCACAACACTCCACAGCTCCCTTTCCAGAAAGGATTCCTACAGAATGAGGTCAGTTGCTCACTATCCGAGACTGCCATTTTTTTTCACCCCTTTTGGTCTTGCTGTTAAGATGCTGAGCAACTGTCTCTGGCTACATCAAGGGGTTGTTTCCAACAGCTGTGGGAGCAAAACGTTCCAGCAGCCGAAGACGGAGCTGAGGGGATCCAGGGAGATAATACACAGGCTCCAAATCCATTGGGGGAAATTCCAAGTCAGCAGATGGCACAGCCTTGAAGTACAGTTAATGAGAAGTTCTGGGAGGGAGGTTCAGGAGGGAAGGGACATATGTATGCCTGTGACTGATTCATATTGATGTATGGCAGAAACCCACACAGTATCATAAAGCGAGTATCTTCCAACTAAAAACAAATAAATTTAATTAAAAAAATGAGAAGATCCTAGATACACTTCTAGAGGATTTGGAAATGGATCAAATGTGAAAGTATTAACACCTGTCCTCTCATAGACACTTTCAATCATCAGCAGCCCCCTGACACCACAAATGATGTTCCTTCTCACTAGACTTCCTAAATGTTGGGGACCCTTAAAAGGACTTCAGCTAAGCACACTGCAGAGTGCATATAACTCCTTACTTGACAGCCTGCCAGCAGTCCCCTCCACCAGGCATGAGGGCTTTTGTGTAAATCTCCCCCTCTTCTTTCTTCAAGGGGACCGCAAAGTCTCCGAGAATGTCAGGCATGCACATGTTCTCATATTGCTGAATCAAGAACAAATTTGATAAATCACTTCCTCCTCCGTTTCATATAGCTAGCTAATGCTTGATTCATGATGAATGCAGAGGTGAGTACTGAATAGATTATTAAAATACTCTTGGCCAACCTGACTTAGGAAATGGCTATTCTTTTCTCTTTCAATGTGTGTGCTCAGTTGCTTCAGACATGTCCGACACTTTGCGACTATAACCGCCAGGCTCCTGTGTCCATAGGTAAAGGGTCCGTTCTTATGATCTCACCCAACGGTAAGGAATGAGGTCCCCTAGAAGGACCTCGAAGAACCTAGGACTTCGACTTGAAGTCGGGGTCAGAAGACTCGTTCAAAGAATTACAGAGACTTGGATCTCTGAAAAGAGAATCTTTTCAGTATTTTACAGTTATTATTCTCTTAGACAGAGGATCCGAATCTGGGGGGAGTAAGGGTCAACACGTGGAAAGTATTGCTGGTCATGGAGTAGGCTCTCAACAGATGTTAGCCACTATTTCTGAGACTAGCGGTAGAAGCATAGAAACAGTGGCTATGCAACAGTAATGAGAGTACTAGTAGTTATGATAGAACAGTAATGTGCTGTGTGCAGTCGCTTCAGTCCTGTCTGATTCTTTGCAACCTGTGGACTGTAGCCCGCCAGGTTCCTCTGTCCACTGGATTCTCCAGGCAAAATACTGGAGTGAGTTTCCATATCCTTCTCCAGGGGATCTTCCTGACCCGGGAATCAAACTCTTATCTCTGGTGTCTCCTGCATTGCAGGCAGGTTCTTTTACCCACTGGGTTACCTGGGAAGCCCAGTAGAGTAACAGAGGAGCCTGCCAACACTAGTGGTACAGTATTCACAGTAGCATGACATAATAGCAGCAGTAGTCACATCATAGTAATGGTGTGGCAGTGTATTAATAGCACTATACTATAGTGGCGTCATTTTCACAGTAGTAGGAAAGGTAGGTATAGTTATATAGTAGTAATGGTGGTAGTACCAAGCTAGGAAAACATTAGAAATGCAATTTTAAAGTCGTACTAGCAGAAGCATGGCAGTAATAATGATAGTATTTGACAGGCGCCAGACATGGGCCCTTGAACACAAGGAGCTCCTACCCACCCTCCCCAGATTCTCTGAATGTCCAAGATGCAAGGGGGCTTTGGGGACCATCTAGTGCATGGCCCACATTATAGCTGTGAGAACACTGAGGTCAAGAAAGCAAAGTGGCCCACGTGAGACCTAGAGTCAACGTCACAGTGTGGGTTCAAGCTCTAATCCCCTCATTCTACTTTTGCCACTGAACCATTGCCAGTCATTTACAAATCTCCTCTTCCCATCTACCTACTCACACCTACCCAAATCCACTTTCCTCCCACCCAAAAAAGCTACAGCTCCCCAGACAAGCCAGGCTCCCTGCTACCTCTGTGGCTTTACATATGCCATTTCTTCTACCTTAGAGACCCTAACTCTCTGCCCAAATCAGTAAGGCCTACTCTTCCTTTGACATTCATCTCCTTTTTATTTTTTTTATTTTTTAATTAATTTATTTTAATTGGAGACTAATTACTTTACAATATTGTACTGGTTTTTGCCATACACTGACATGAATTAGCCATGGGTATACATGTGTTCCCCATCCTGAATCCCCCTTCCACCTCCCTCCCCATCTCATCCCTCAGGGTCATCCCCTCATCTCCTTTTTAAATTGTTTCTTAAGTCTTCTTTCCATCCTGATCCATGGGCTGCATTAGAGCAGCTTTTTTTGTTTGTTTGTTTCTTCTGACATGGTTTATCCTAGCATTTATTGTACAGAGTTGAAATCCATTTCTTAAGAACAGGCGTTATTGTAGTTTACAAATATTAATTCATTTAATCCTCATAATCCTTATGAAGTTCTTTACATGTATTTGCTTTATCTGTTTTCTAGGCCACTTGTTTGTTCAGAAACAATTGTGGAGCACCTACTTATGGCCATGCGTTAGGCCCATTTCTGTCATTTCTGTGAACAAGAAATGTTCACGGTGCGGAACTCAGTGTTGCCTCTGTCCTCAAGATGCTTACAATCTAACTGGAGAGACAGGCAAGGAAGCAGCTGATTTCAATACAATAGACCAAGTCTCATAATAGGAGAGGCCCTGAGAGCAAATGGAAGGGGCAAAACCCAACCTGGGAGGGGGCGAAGAGAAGCCTTCTTGGGGGATGTGGCATCTAGGTTTGGACTTGAAGAATGGGTTATTTGGATGGAGAAAAGTTGTAAAAATCTTCTAGAGTGGAGAGAAGAGCATGATCAAAAGACAGAATGAGAATGTAGACCGGAAAAGTTGGGGAATGAGATGGGGAGGACAGTAGAGTCAGGAAGGAAGGGCTGCCAAAGAGGGACGGTCAGGAGGGAGGGCTCCACTGGCCTCATCACTCAGGTGACTCGGGACACCTTAGAAAGGGATGCTGTTGTCTCATTTACTTCCGTGTTCCTCGTTACCCAGCACAACATCCAGCACAGATTATGTACCTAATATGTGTGTGTGTGTGTGTGTGTGTGTGAGTCACTCAGTCATGTCTGACTCTTTGCGACCCCATAGTCTGTCCATGGAATTCTCCAGGGAAGAATACTGGAGTTGGTTGTCATTCCTTTCTCTAGGGGATCTTTCCATCTCAGGGATTGAACTGGGGTCTCCTGCATCGCAGGCAGATTCTTTATCATTGCAGCTACTAGGGAAGCCCCTTAAGTATTCTTCAAATGATTACTTGAATGAACAAGCTATGGATAAAGAGCAGAATGCCCTTAGGACTTTGTAGAAACTCCTTTTGCTTATTTTTAAGGATTTCTAATATTTGAGAGGAACAATTCTATCCCCAAACTCCCCAGACACAGACTATCCAGGGCTCACTGTGTCCAGAACACAATTGATAGGACTTTTTCGAAAGAAATCCCCAAAGATTTCCAGCTTCAGGGAGCCAGAATGGGGACATGTGTTTGTCATTTTACAAATGGGAGAAAAAAAGGGAAGATTCTGAGTAAGCATCACTCTGAGCCCAAGTGATAAGAGAGTTGAGTAGAGAAGGAACAACATTAAATGAAACTTTTTGAAAATACACAGAAGTACATAAATCATCCAGAGTCATGTTGTCCTGATTAGAATCCCAAAATAGAAAAAAGTTATTTTCTTTTGTGCTATTATTTCATCACAGCTGGCAGTTCAACGCGCCTGGGGGCCTGGAGCTTGTAGATCGTTAAGCTGGGAGCTGGAAGGACTGACCTCAGAGCACTACCTTGCAGCCAGTTCTCAGAAAAAAACCACAGCACTGAGTGTGGGCTTCTGGGATCCTATGGAGACCACTCATTCCAGACCAGGTTTCAAGGAGATAAGGCTCCCTTTGGGGGTTGGCTGGCAGAAGAAAGAAACAGTTAAAGGATAGAGTCATACCAGGCATGGTGCCAAACACCAAGTACCCCTAAGGGTCACTGGCTAAGAATCAGGCCAACAGGGGTCTGCCAATCAATTATTTACACAGCATCCTCTGTGCCTATGACTGTACTGAGACAACAGTCCTTGCCCAACACCCATGGCATGGTGGGTACAAAGAGAAGTGTCCTTACAGACATTAAGATGTACCTTCAATTGCTGGCCCTACCATTATGCATTATAGCAGACTTCCCTGGTGGCTCAGATGGTAAAGCGTCTGCCTACAATGGAGGAAACCTGGGTTTGATCCCTGGGTTGGGAAGATCTCCTGGAGAAGGAAATGGCAACCCACTCCAGTATTCTTGCCTGGACAATCCAACGGATGGAGGAACCTGGCAGGCTACAGTCCATGGGGTCACAAAGAGTCGGACACAACTGAGCGACTTACCTTACCATTATGCGTTGCTTATCCAAGCTAAATCTTCCAAATTTTGTCTGGAAATTTTAAAAAAAGAAAGAAAGTTATAAAGGATAGAATGAAGGAGAGAAGGAAGGAAGAGAAAGAAAGTAGAATAGAACATCAAACAGCATGTGAGAATGAAATGAAATCCCATATTGGAAGCACAACTCCTTGCCCACAACATGACTAGCGCCCTTCCTTACACTTGCTCACTGTCAACAGAAGGGCCTTTTAAAGCCCCCTTGTAACTCAGACTCATTGGAAAAGACCCTGATGTTGGGAAAGATTGAAGGCAGGAGGAGAAGGGGAAGAGAGAGGAAGAAATGCTTGGATGGCATCACTGACTCAATGGACATGAGTTTGAACGAGCTCCAAGAGCTGGTGATGGACAGGGAAGCCTGGCGTGCTGCAGTCCATGGGGTCACAAAGAGTTGGACATGACTGAGCAACTGAACTGAACTGTTACTCAGTTCAGATGTTCCAAAATTTGGGCAAATGAGCATAAATGAGCTCTACTATTGTCTTCAAGGGAACAAGGATTTAATAAGCACAGGCTTCAGGAATGGCCCATGTTGGTGAGGGCAAAGAGGAACATCTATCTGCTCGTGGTGAAGGCGTCATGCCAACCTGGAAGTGTCTTGATGGCTGTGCCCCACACTGCTTGCAAAATCATTAGTTTAAACTTTGAAAATTCAGAATTAGGTCTAGATGACAGTTTTGAAGTCAGTCATGCCTAGGACAAAAATCTCAGTTCTACCGATTCCCCGTGTGTAGTTCTGAAAGTGTTAATCTCTGAAACCCCATTTCCTTTGCCATAAATGAAGATAATATCTATACCTCCTAAAGTTTAAACATTAGAAGTTATCAAATATATGAAACTGTGCAGGAGGTTCTCATCAACTTCAATCTTTCATTCGCTCATTCAACTTCCTTCTGTCGTTCACTCATTCATGGGACACATGGGCATCAAGCACTTCCAGAGTGCCCAGAGGTACCCTAGGGACCTGTGACGCAGTCGTGAGCTAGGCTCTGCCTTTGCCCTCAACAACTGTAGAGAATACAGACAATTAAAAGATAAACTAATAGATTTCTCCCAGCCGTAAAGAAGGAACGGAAGCAGGATGTACAGTGGTAAGAGTGATGGTGCCAGAAATAAACACAAGATTTTTTTTTTCCCTTTGTTCACATATTTCTTCTCCTTTAGAATTCCAAACTCTCCCACCCTCTGATCTTGGCCTCCAGGAAGCATGAGTAAAAAGTTGGAGTCTGCTGAACTGAGTCATCAGACATCTTTGAAATAAAGTGGTAGACACCAATAGACAAGTACATGGCCAACAGGCTGGATGGCCTGGGTGTCTCTTTGGAGACCCTCGGAGACTTGCAGCTCTGCTGTCTCCGGACTTGTCATAGCTGACATGACAGAGACAACTCTTGGGGCATGAGACTTCCCCACAAAGAAGGCAGTCCTCAAGAATGCCATCTTTGTTGCTGGAGAACATCAGTGACCTTCTTCTGAGCTGGGTCCAAGGCAAAGGGAAAGAAGGGAACGGCCAGCTGTGAAAAGTTCAATTTGTTTCCAATCCGCTTTCTCTTACCGTCAGAGAGGCTGGCTCCCCGACACAGGCTGGCTCTGTCAGGGACAGGCGCCAAGTAGGGCACAGACTGAAGAAAACCCCCTGTTCTCACTGAAGCAGGAGCATTCAGCCTTCGGAACAGAATCTGTGGCATCGGCCACCAGCCAGCTGTACTGGTGAGACACAGGTTGGTATAGCCAAGAGGGATGTCTCCTTTCTGATTCAAAATTGTAGCTATTCAAATCTTCCTCTTCTTCTCATGAGAAAATACATGTTAGCTGGATGTGGGAGAGCCAGCACTCCCATATACCGTAATTAGGAGTCACCTCTAAACTGAAGCAGCCTCTTCACAGACCCATGTGACAGTATTCATGGAAATGGAAAGTTTGTTACAGCAGTCTGTTTCTAGGAATTTATCCTTTAGATAAATTCTCAGAAGTGCACCAAGATAAATGCAGGGGGGATCTTTAATGCAGCATCATTTGAACTAGCCAACATCTGGAATCAACTGAATATTATGTTGTAGCTAAAAATAAAAATAAAAAATGAGGTACTTGTAGATTAGGGATTCCCAGGTAGTGGTAAAGAACTCACCTGCCAATGCAGGAAGACCTAGGTTTGATCCCTGGGTTGGGGAGATCCCCTGGGGGAGGGTATGGCAACTCACTCCAGTATTCTTACCTGGAGAATCCTATGGGCAGAGGAGCCTGGCGGGCTACAGTCCATAGGGTCACAAAGAGTCGGTCATGACTGTGACTTAGCACGCCACACGCACATGTAGATTTAACTGGAAGGAGATCCAAAAGAAAAAGGAGTAAAGCAAAATTTAATTTTCTATGTATGGGAAAGTCAATCTGTTATAAAGTTAACTCCTCTATCAGTGTAGACATCCTGCTATACTTTTGTTTATAGTTCTATCCCAAGATGTGATCATCTCAAATGGCGAAAGGACCCATGTGGGGTCCTACAGGTGTGCAAAATGCTAGGGATTAACACGTATCATAGGTAGATGGCAGAATAAAAGGTCCTGCAAGCCTCTGTTCAGTCCGTTCTGCATATAGATATGTTTTTCTGCACCAGGATGATTAAGACTCAGTAGCCAGATAGGTGGTAATTTGCTTAGACAGTTTATGACTTTTTCTGAGCGTCATTTGAATGGATAACTAAAACTCGACTCAGTATTTTCAGGTTTTCATTCTCTTCATAATGGATGACCTATTTCCTTCTTTCAACAAACAGCACAGAGAACAAACATAAAGGAGCTTATTAACTCCCTAAATGAAAACACCAGTTCCTACTGGCACAATCAGAATTTTCTCCCTTTGAGCCCTAAAACGTTCAGATTTTTTCTAGACACCAATGTTACCAAGTTCATGGTGAGCACCAAATATTAAAGAAAAAATAAGTAATTCTGTTCATCCTGCCACTAGATCAGTTCATTTCAGTCACTCAGTCATGTCAGACTCTTTGTGACCCCATGGACTCCAGCACACCAGGCATTCCTGTCCATCACCAACTGCCGGAGTTTACTCAAACTCATGTCCATTGAGTCAGTGATGCCATCCAACCATCTCATCCTCTGTCATCCCCTTCTCCTCCCGCCTTCAATCTTTCCCAGCATCAGGGTCTTTTCAAATGAGTCAGTTCTTTGCATCAGGTGGCCAAAGTATTGGAGTTTCAGCTTCAACATCAGTCCTTCCAATGAATATTCAGGACTGATTTTCTTTAAGATAAACTGGTTGGATCTCCTTGCCATCCAAAGGACTCCCAAGAGTCTTCTCCAACACCACAGTTCAAAAGCATCATTTCTTCAACACAAAGCTCTCTTTGTAGTCCAACTCTCACATCCATACATGACTACTAGAAAAACCATAGCTTTGACTAGACAAACCTTTGTTGGTAAGGAAATGTCTCTGCTTTTTAATATGCTGTCTAGGTTGGTCATAGCTTTTCTTCCAAGGAGCAAGTGTCTTTTAATTTCATGGCTGCAATCACCATCTGCCGTGATTTTGGAGCCCCCCAAAATAAGTCCATCACTGTTTCCATTGTTTCCCCATCTATTTGCCATGAAATAATGGGACCAGATGCCATGATCTTAGTTTTCCAAATGTTGAGTTTTAAGCCAACTTTTTCACTCTCCTCTTTAACTCTCATCAAGAGGCTCTTTATTTCTTCTTCCCTTTTGCCATAAGTGTGGTATCATCTGTATATCTGAGGTTATTGACATTTCTCCCAGAAACCATGATTCCAGCTTGTGCTTCATCCAGCCAATTTTTCTCATGATGTATTCTGCATATAAGTTAAATAAGCAGAGTGACAATATAAAGCCTTGATGTACTCCTTTCCCAATTTGGACCCAGTCTGTTAATCCATGTCCAGTTCTAACTGTTGCTTCCTGACCTGCATACAGATTTCTCAGGAAGCAGGTCAGGTGGTCTGGTATTCCCATCTCTTGAAGAATTTTCCACAGTTTGTTGTGATCCACACAGTCAAAGGCTTTGGCATAGTTAATAAAGCAGAAGCAGATGTTTTTCTGGAACTCTGTCACTTTTTCGATGATCCAGTAGATGTTGGCAATTTGATCTCTGGTTTCTCTGCCTTTTCTAGATCATCTTGAACATCTGGAAGTTCATGGTTCACATACTGTTGAAGCCTGGCTTGGCGAATTTTGATCATTACTTTGCTAGCATGTGAGATGAGTGCAATTGTGTGGTAGTTTGAGCATTCTTTGGCACTGCCTTTCTTAGGGATTAGAATGAAAACTGACCTTATCCAACCCTGTGGCCACTGCTGAGTTTTCCAAATTTGCTGGCATATTGAGTGCAGCACTTTCACAGCATCATTTTTTAGGATTTTAAAGAGCTCCGCTGGAATTCCATCACCTCCACTGGCTTTGTTCCTAGTGATGCTTCCTAAGGCCCACTCGGCTTTGCACTCCAGGATGTCTGGCTCTAGGTTCGTGATTATACCATCGTGATGATCTGGGTCATGAAGATCTTTCAGCTGTGGAATTTTGATCAATCTTCCTGCTCTTACTCGGCTTCAGCTCCCCCTGGGGTCTATATGATAGGGACCATGTGTACTCAGATCAGCTCAAGGATGGCAGATACAGAGCATCAGTACATTTCTCTTCTTGCTTCCTCCAACAGATACAACCAATCACTCATGCCATTCCTTCCTACAGATCATCTGAATCCTTCCTGATATGGTTATGTGATCAGCTCACTCACAGTTAATACAAGCTGATATAAAAGATAAGGCTTAATCACCTTCTCCAGACTAGATGATCTCTGAAGTTTATTCCAGACTTGATATTCTGTGTCCATAATTCACAGATTTATTTGAGTCCTAGCTCATTCGTGACATCAACCTAGACTGTTAAAACACAGTTTAGTTTTTCCCACTTCTGAGTTAAAGAAACTGGTTCATATCAGTCAATGTGAGCTTGGCCTCTGGCTGCTTTGCACTCCTGTCTTATTGTTGATATCTCTACAACCATGCTGCTTCTCTGGGGAGACTGAATATAATTATAGAAAACATATCTTATATAGCAATTTTAAAACTGCTATGCACTACACTATCAGAGGTACCCAAGGATTTTCCAAGGGCTCTAGCTGGGTTTAAGGACATTTTCAGATTATCAACTTCCATTTTCACTCCCTGTCAAGAATCTGAGGATAAGGATTTTCCTTCTCATAAATGCCTTTTTCCCACTTTACAAAAGGAAGTCATAAGTTTCACTCATCTTGAGTTGCCTTGGGGTATCAGAAACCCAGGGAACCAAACAAAGGTACAATTTAAAATTCTGTTGTAACTGTTGAACATGAAGGACTCGTGATCCAGTAATATTTTGCAAATCAGATGACTTCCAATGCTTGGGTTAAAATGAAACTGAATGAAAATCTAATTAAAATATCAGTTGAGAAATTATTTTAAAATGCTTTTTTTGATGATTATCCTTATTCAATTTGGGCATATAACTGGGTAGGTGGTTATAACTCTGCTCTAACAAAAATCCTCCTTTCTCTTTTATTTATTTTGGTGAATAGGTTTCTTAGTTCAGTTCAGTTCAGTTCAGTTCAGTCGCTCAGTCGTGTCTGACTCTTTGCAACCCCATGAATCTCAGCACGCCAGTCCTCCCTGTCCATCACCAACTCCTGGAGTTCACTCAAACTCATGTCCATCGAGTCAGTGATGCCATCCAGCCATCTCATCCTCTGTCGTCCCCTTCTCCTCCTGCCCCCAATCCCTCCCAGCATCAGAGTCTTTTCCAGTGAGTCAACTCATCACATGAGGTGGCCAAAGTACTGGAGTTTCAGCTTTAGCATCATTCCTTCCAAAGAACACCCAGGGCTGATCTCCTTTAGAATGGACTGGTTGGATCTCCTTGCAGTCCAAGGGATTCTCAAGAGTCTTCTCCAACACCATAGTTCAAAAGCATCAATTCTTCGGTGCTCAGCTTTCTTCACAGTTATCACCAAAAAATAAAAACTAAGAGTAGAATTTGTATAATACCATCTAGTGCTAGCAATAGTAAATATTTAACAGATAAATGATCTAATTGAAAAAATTTATCTCTTAGAAAACCATTTCCAATACAATTTTGTTTCATGTCATAAGCATTTATCAATATTTCAATAAATATAGCAAATTAAGCTTTAGCATCATTCCTTCCAAAGAACACCCAGGGCTGATCTCCTTTAGAATGGACTGGTTGGATCTGTTACATCATCATAAAACTGATCAGCTAGGTTGGATAAAAAATAAACTCAGAAAAGTAAAGAGGTTAGAGGAGAGATGAGTTACAGTTACTTTGATGAGAACTGAAGTCTGCAGGAAAGGAAGCCTTGATGACAACTTCAGAAACTCCTCACCTTCTCTCACAAGGTCACTGTTCCTCTCCCCTGTCCCCAGTGTCTAGGATCTGTTTTCAGAAGATGCCAGCTCCAGTTCCCATAAATCATCAAGCTGCGTTTCCACTTTCTAGGACTGCAGATTTAAACTTGGAAGGATTTGAATCCATTTAGCATTGCAGCAAAATGAAAGACCTTTTGTAATCTTGGAAATGAAAGCTTTTTCTCTGCAGACTGAAGGGTGAGATTTGAAACCAGTCCTGAAATCTTCAATGGGACGTTGGTTCCCCTCTGCTGGTCTCCAGGAAAGGCTATGCTTTTAAGGGGATGAGACGGAGAAACACTAGAAGGTGTCCTGAACATTGGTCTATGTGATCCGTCCAGCCCTTGGGCTGCTCATCAGTTAGGAAAGGTTACACTCATATCCAGATGAGAAAAATAAAGTAGAAAGAGGATAAATAATTTACCAAAGATCTGGCAGCAAGTAGAAGAAACCTGGATGCGAGTTTGGCTCTGTATCTTGCCAGTGTCTGTGAATTTCCCTTTATATATTTACATACTTTTTTTTTTAATTTTTATTTTTACTTTATTTTACTTTACAGTACTGTATTGGTTTTGGCATACATTGACATGAATCCGCCACAGGTGTACATGAACTCCTAAACATGAACTCCCCTCCCACCTCCTGCTCATGTCCGACTCTCTGCGACTCCATGGACTGTAGCCCACCAGGCTCCTCTGTCCATGGGGTTTCCCAGTCAAGAAACTGAAGTGTGTTGCCATTTCCTTCTCCAGGGGAATCTTCCAGACAGAGGGATTGAACCTGCATCTCCTATATCTCCTGCATTGCAGGCAGATTCTTTACCCACTGAGCCATCAGGGAAAGCTATAGGAACTTCCCATTAAGTTCTGTCAACTCTCTCAGTAACACTGAGGATGGGCTAGGACTCTTACAACAAACCAAACCTCCTGCTTCTTGTTGACTTGTAGAGTAAATGTAGAGAAGATGGAGTCTGAAGACATTTATAGGCCCTTTTCAAATGACAGTAGGAAAAGAAAAATATTTTGTTTTAACTTAACTTTGCTTAAGTTCTGCTGTCATAAAACATCAGTTCTGATGATCGATATCAAAGAGGCCATGCAAATCAGTAGGAAGTGTGCATCTTTGCCTACCAAGATGATGCACTCCGCTGTTGTCAGCTGGACACACACTGGAGTTTGAAGACAAGCACGCATGCCAGGTTGCGTATTTCAGCAAACCATCAATTTCTATTTATGGATGCAGGACAGACAATGTTATTGCCTACTTTACATCCAGTCTTCTTTTTCCTCTCGAACAGAAACCTGCATTTGTTTAGAATGTTTATGTGCCTTGCCACTCTGTAGTTGATATAGATTGTAAGTAGCCAAAGCCAGTCATGACAATCATTTTCCTTGCTTTTCTGGTCTCAGGGCAAAAGGGTGGCCAGTTCTGGCCAATGGATTCTAAAAAGAAGTCTGTTAAGATTATTTATGCAGAGGATTTTCCCTTTTTGTATAGAACAGACATGGTTGACACCAGTTTTCACCTCTTTTCCTGCTTTANTCTGTCTCTTATACACATCTAGATGTGTATAAGAGACAGACCTTATACTTATAGAACATTAAATAAATTTTAATATTGATCTATATGCATTTTATTTCAGAGGAATATAATAAAATGGTCAGTAAAAGACTTTCAAGTATAAAAATATACCACATTAGGATCAATTCCTGTGGAGGAAATAGAATTGAAATACATATTTAAGGAGAAAAAGGAAATACATAAATGTTTAATTGTTAAAGAAGATCTTATTCATATATTTTTAATGGGTAAATGATAGTATCAAATCACCGTGGAATTTAGATTTCATTAAGTCTATTTAAAACAGTGATATGACAGTTTTATTTTTAAATGACCATATTTTTAATATATTTGAAGCTCTATCCTTTGCAAATTTTAAATGTACAATAAAAACATCTGTCAACTTTAAAAGGTACATAGTTTTCATAAACTCCTAAAGACCATTGTATTTTACCAGAGTGAATTCTCTTCATTAATTATAATAGGGTCAGATCAAATATGAGGTGTTCAAGGGGATATGATTTGCTAGTGACCTAGCCTGTGTAAAGAGGGTGAGGATGTCACATTTTCTAAGTATAAATGTTATTTGTCAAGTTGGGCTGAGATTGGACTCAATCTGAGCCTATTTGTCCATCCCAGTCCAGTGTTTCTAACTCTGGAAGCATATCACCCTTTGTAACTGGGTGCCCTAACTTGCATTGGAAAACGTCAGTTTTCATTCCAACCCCAAAGAAGGGTAATACCAAACGATGTTCAAACTACTGCACAATTGCTCTCATCTTACATGCTAGCAAACTAACGCTCAAAATTCTCCGAGCCAGGATTCAGCAGTACATGAACTGAGAAATTCCAGATGTTCAAGATGAATTTAGAAAAGGCAGATGAATCAGTGATCAAATTGTCAACATCCATTGGATGACAGAAAAAGCAAGAGAACCCCAGAAACACATCTACTTCTGCTTCATTGACAAGTGAAAGCCTTTGACTGTGTGGATCAAAACAAACTGTGGAAAATTCTTCAAGAGACGGGAATACCAGACCACCCTACCTGTTTCCTGAGAAACCTATATGCAGGTCAAGAAGCAACAGTTAGAACTGGACATGGAAAAATGGACTGGTTCCAAACTGGGAAAGGAGTATGTCAAGGCCGTATATTGTCACCCTGCTTATTTAACTTATACTCAGTGTATATTATGCACAATGCCAGGCTGGATGAAGCACAAGCTGGAATCAAGATTGCCGGGAGAAATATCAATAACCTCAGATAAGCAGATGACACCACCCTTATGGCAGAAAGCGAAGAAAAACTAAAGAGGCTCTTGATGAAGGTGAAAGAGGAGCATGAAACAGCTGGCTTGAAACTCAACATTCAGAAAACTAAGATCATGGCATCTGGTCCCATCACTTCATGGCAAATAGATAGGGAAACCATGGAAACAGTGAGAGACTATTTTCTTGGGCTCCAAAATCACTGCAGTTAGAGACTGCAGCCCTGAAATTAAAAGATGCTTACTTCTTGGAAGAAAAGCTATGACAAACTCAGAGAGCATATTAAAAAGCAGAGACATTACTTTGCCAACAAAGGTGTATCTAGTTAAAACTATGATTTTCCCAGTAGTCGTGTATGGATGTGAGAGTTGGGCCATAAAGAAAGCTGAACACTGAAGAATTGATGCTTTTGAACTGTGGTGTTGGAGAAGACTCTTGAGAGTCCCTTGGACTGCAAGGAGATCCAACCAGTTACTCCTAAAGGAAGTCAGTCCTGAATATTCATTAGAATGACTGATGCTGAAGCTGAAGCTCCAATACTTTGGCCACCTGATGCGAAGAACTGACTCATTAAAGAAGATCCTGATGCTGGGAAAGATTGAAGGTGGGAGGAGAAGGGGACAACAGAGGACATGATGGTTGGATGCCATCATTGACTCAATGGACGCAAATTTGAGTAAGCTCCAGGAGTTGGTGATGGACAGGGAAGCCTGGTGTGCTGCAGTCCATGGGGTTGCAGAGTCATACATGGCCAAGCAACTGAATAACAACAACTTGCATTAGAAAAATTCAGACTTTTAGGCCCTAGGTCTTTGTTGAGAGCTTAAAAAATATCTCCTTAGTTACAGTAAATAATGTCGGTGTCTTAGATTCAATGCCTTATCTGGAAACACAAGTAAAGCAGTAAATATTCGTACTATATCTTAGGATCTCCTTTCCTTCTTAGGTCAATTCCAGATACTTTCTTTTTCTTGGCAGATTGTAGTGCTGGGGTGAAGGCAAAGTAAGTTGCTTCTACTTTAAAATGGGGTTTATTTATCTGTTGCTCATATTCAGTAAGCTTACCCCGACACTCACTTTGTACAGAGTTTTAGATTAGGATATGGGACTTCAGGGCCAAGCAGACTTAGGTTCTGCCCTTGAAGTGCTAATGGTTTACTTAGGGAAAGACAAACCTCTGAACAAATTAAGACATTCTGTATGTGCACGCTTAGTCGTGTCTGACTCTTTGCGACCCGGTGGACTGTAGCCTGCCAGGCTCCTCTGTCCATGGGATTGTCCAGGCAAGAATACTGGAGTGGGTTGCCATGCCCTCCTCCAGGGGATCTTCATGACCTAGGAATTGCACCCAGGTCTTCTTCATTGCAGGCAGATTCTTTACCATCTGAGCCACCAGGGAAGCCCCAAGATATTCTTAGTAAACATTATATTAGAAGAATCATCAAAATGCTGGGGATCAAAGGAGATGGGGTGATTAATTCAACAAGAGGTCATTGATACCTGAGCAGGATCTTAATTAAGAAGTGAGAAGTAAGGGCGGTCCTGGCATACAGCACAGAACACTTTTTGACGTGAAAACCTGTAGGGTTGTGACATTTGAAGAATGGAGATTATATCATGGCTAAAGTAGAGAGTAGAATACGTGTGTAGGAGGCAAGAACAGGAGATGAAACATGAGAAACACACTGACAATAGGTCACGAATGGCATTGAAAGCCCTGCTAAGGCATCTGGAGTTTGGATTTGATCTTTGGAGCTGGGGGAAAAAGCATGACTAGCTCAGAATTTGTGAGTGATAATTCTAGGTGACCATGGGTTAGAAGATATGAACAATGGCCTAACCCAGCACTGCATACAAGCAGATTCTCCAAAAAAAAAAACCTTAGCTGACCTCTCAACTCCTTTCCCTCTCTTAAAAAAAAGCAGAACTCTGAATACATGAAATGCCATGCATCCAGTATAAAATAAAATATTCATGTTTTATACTGAGAAGAAAAGAAAACGAGCCAAGAATAGGTTAAAACTATTTATCTGTTTCGTCCGTGTTTATCAGGTACCTACTCCCTTACATGTGCTTCTAAATATTTTTTTTCCTCTACAACTAATCTGCCAAGTAGGAACTAGATCCCCACATTAGTGATGTGGTTCCTGAGTTACAGATGGGTTGAGTAACTTGCCTGAGGTCACATAGCAATAAGAACTAGATAAGAATTAGACTATTTACAAACTCAAGCAGTCTGGCTGACATGCACTTAACCACCGAAGTGTCTCTCTGTGACTAGCAGGATGCCTGTTACACACCATGAGAAGAAAAACACACCAAACCAGTGGGGAGAGTGAGTCTCTAGAGATCAATGTGGTTTATCCTTGGCTCCAAGTCAAGCGAAGCAGTTCTGTGTATGTTCTCACAGGCCTCTTCTGGAGAAGAATGTAGCGTGGGCATGTGTCTGGCTCAGGCCAGGCTCACTAAGAAGCCCTTTGCCACCACTGACCTGAAATGACCAGACCCACACAGAGGTCATTGTTGCTCTTCTCCTGATCCCATTTCGGTGAATGGCATCACCATCCGCTGGGCCCCCAATCCAGGATGCTGCTTCTCTCTACTTCATCCCCCACATCCGTTCAGTCACCAAGTCCTGATAAGCGTGTCTTTAGCATAAATAATAGCTGACTTGGTAAAGAATCTGCCTGCAGTGCAGGAGACCCGGGTTCAATACCTGGGTCGGGAAGATCCCCTGGAGAAGAAAATGGCAACCTGCTCTAGTATTCTTGCCTGAAGAATCCCATGGACAGAGGAGCCTGGTAAGCTACAGTCCATGCGGTTGTAAGAGTCAGACATGACTGAGGGACTAAAGAGAGAGCATAAATAAAATCTTCCCAATGTCCTCCATCTCCACAGCTCCCACTCTGGTCCGACAGCCGTCACCTCTTCTTACTTGACTATGACTGCCCCTCACTGATCTCCCTTCACTCTGCAGCCAGGATGATGTTTCTACACCCTGACTCTCCCCTTGTCCTTTTTCTGTTGACACCCTGGAATGGCCTGTCATCAACCCTGGAGAAGGGAACGGCTACCCACTCCAGCATTCTGGCCTCAAGAATTGCACGGACTGTATAGTCCATGGAGTTGCAAAGAGATGGACATGACTAAATGAATTTCACTTGTAGGAGAAGAGTGGGAAATCCTTCACTTGGCTCTCAAGGGCCCTGCATGAGAACCTGCCAACTAGCCTCCCCACCAGTCCTTCCCCCACCCTCACTCGTCTAAGAGTCCTAGAAGGTGTTGCTGTTTCTCAGCTCCATACCTGGTAGGGCCCATCCCTCTGCCTTCTTCCCCCCTCCTCCATATTCTAAAGCATATTCAAGATTCTGCTCAGGTGTCACCCTCTCTAATAAGACTTCTCCCTCTTGCATCTACAACCTCTGCTTGCTCTCTCATGGTGCCCTGTCCCATGAATTACAATTGTTACTTATTTGTCTCCTCTTCTGGGCTAGATGCCTATTAAGGACAAGCCCATTCATTCATCTAAATTCTCTACTGCCTAGAACAACACTAAACACACCACCTGTGATCAGTAAATATGAATTAAATAAATGGATAAATACCTTCATTGTCAAGTTCACCTCATAATGGATGCTACGTGTCCTTTGTCCCCAGTCATGTCCAATTCTTTGTGACCCCGTGTACTATAGCCTGCCAGGCTCCTCTGTCCATGGAATTTTCCAGNTGTGATCAGTAAATATGAATTAAATAAATGGATAAATACCTTCATTGTCAAGTTCACCTCATAATGGATGCTACGTGTCCTTTGTCACCCAGTCATGTCCAATTCCTTGTGACCCCATGTACTGTAGCCCACCAGGCTCCTCTGCCCATGGAATTTTCCAGGCAAGAATACTGGAGTGGGTTGCCTTTTCCTCCTGCAGGGGATCTTCCTGATCCAGAGATTGAACCCTCATCTCCTGTGTCTCTTGCAGTGGCAGGCAGATTCTTTACCGCTGAGCCACTTGGGTAACCTAATGGATGCTCTGTGTTCTCACAATAGATGCTGTGGATTTACATTGTTAAACTTGCATTGGGCTTCCTTGGTGGTTCAGCTGGTAAAGAATCTGCCTGCAATTTGGGAGAGCTGGCTTCAATTCCTGTGTTGAGAGGATCCCCCAGAGAAGGGAATGGCTACCACTCCCGTATTCTGGCCTAGAGAATTGCATGGACTGTATAGTCCATGGAGTCGCAAAGAGATGGACATGACTGAGTGAATTTCACTTTCACTTTCAACTCATCAGGGCCACCCCAGCCTCCCTCTCCCAGGGATGGTAAAAGCAGCTTCATCTCCTCTATGGGAACACATTCCCTTAGCAGGGGAACTAGCTCATCTAATTGAAAACAGGGGCTGACAAACACTCCCTTTGTAAATTTAAAGGTCTGAACAGGCCTTCTGACTGTGGATGAGAACATGATGGATTTTTCACACCCGCTTTTCCAAATCCAGAAAGGAATCTACTCTAAACTCTGCAAAGGAAGAGTTCTTGTAATATTTCTTGGAGGGGGGCAGTTTTCCAATACATTGGACCCCAGACTACTGACTGGAAATCATTTCCTCACTCTTCCCTCCCTTTCCCGAAAACACACGTACACACACAGACACTCACACACTTAGAAGCAGATGTTTGAGGATTTTCCGAAATTGGGGAGCGCTTGTGTTTCATGAGCCATTTCATCAAGAGAAAGACACACTGGGCTCTCTAAATGTCAGAAAAGAAGATGAAAAGGGGATGAACACAAGGTGGTCCAGATGTCCAGGCCCTTCCTACACTGTGACACGCAGCTGTTTGGAAGAAGTTTTGCAAATCTGATTCTAAAATATATCATGATGTCACCGAACGTTCTTTCTATCATGATGAAGCACAGAACAATGCACCTCCTGTGGGAAATGCCCTGGCAGAGGTCCAAGATGCTGAGTGTTCTGACTCCTTGATTACCCCACTGTTGAGCTTTCCTAGCACCATCTTCTAAATATAAAACGAGCCTTGATGGATGTTGTAAGACTAGGGAGTAAGGAAAGGAAGAATTCCAAGGATTTCAGGAAAGCATATTTTGTTCCTACCATTTTGAGGACCCGTTATGCCATACTGGTGGAGTATGCAGATCTAGATGAAGACATACTTTTTAAAGTGTTCACGGAGCTTAACACCTAGGAACTTCCATCTATACGGACCTAGTAACGTCTGCGGTGGTGGTTTAGTCACTAAATCATGTCCGACTCTTGCAATCCTGTGGACTGTAGACCACCAGACTCCTCTGTCCATGGGATTTCCTGGGCAAAAATACTGGAGCGGGTCGCCATTTCCTTCTCCAGGGGATCTTCCCCACCCAGGGCTCAAACCCGGGTCTCCTGTGTTACAGGCAGATCCTTCACCACTGAGCCGCCACGGAAGCTTCTACTGTTTATCCACAGTCAATCTGAGAAGATTCCACGAAACAGAATGTGTAGAAGAATTCTCTCAGTGCCTGACACCTGTGGGCTCATAATAAATGTTGCCTTATTTTACAATCTCATGAGAGAGACACATCTGGAAATCATCACTGAGGATCCAGGTGTACTCTGGGGCTTCTCTGCTGGCTCAGACAGTATAGAATCTGCCTCCAGTGCGGGAGAGCTGGGTTCAATCCCTGGATTGTGAAGATCCCCTGGAGGAGGGCATGGCAGTTCACCCCAGTGTTCTTGCCTGGAGAATCCTCACCAAGGAATAGAGACAAGTTAAATAGGGAGAGACGTTCTGAACTGAATACTGAGGAATAATTTACAGAGCAGGTGCCATTTGCCCTGAGCATCAGAAGATGAAATGACATTTTAGATACGGTGAGAAAGCCGTTTTTGCTGAAGTCTGTGTAACTGAAGCACATCATTTGACCATGAAGAGAAACACTTCTGGCTCGTCAAGTCGCTATTGTGTCATTTGTTAACATTATCAAATCTTTTCCATGTGGCTCCGCTTCCTATTCAAAAACAGAGTACAAATGAGCGCCTGAGGTTCTAGTTCCCAGAGCACCTTCATATTCGGTCTCTGCCTTGAACGCTGAAAGCTAGAGGGAGGCGAGTCAGGAAGGGCCACTAAGGGGCCTCAGTCTCCTGCTGTGAAGAGCGGAAACAGCCCATCGACAGGTTCTCCTCGGAAGGAGGGAGGCAAGAAGGCCATCCTTGGATCAGAGAGCCTGTGGGATCAGAGAGTGGTCCTCACAAGGGTAGAGCTCAGCCCTCTGTGGCCCCCATTTTCCTGTGAGAGCAGGTGGCAGAGGTCATATGCGGCCTGCAGCCAGGAGGGCAGGCGATTAGGGGACGCGCCTCGTCTCACGCACAGGGGGCACCGGTGGCACTCCAGTCACCAGGGACAAGCAGCGACTTCTCACCACGGCCAGTCACGGGCGGTGCCATGGCGTGGCCATGAAACTCCCTGCTCCCAAGTGGACAGTGTCATTTTTGGAAGGTCAGAAGGCCTGAATAAATGCACGCTCCAGAAGTGAGCACACAGTCATCACTGTTGTTGAGTTGCTGAGTCCTGTCCGACTCTTTGGTGACCCCACTGACTGTAGCCCACCAGGATCCTCAATCCAGGGCCAGGCTCTTCTGTCCATGGAGTTTTTCAGGCAAGGATACTGGGGCAGGTTGCCATTTCCTTCTTTAGGGGATCTCCCCAACCCAGGGATCGAACCCACGTCTCATGCATCTCCTGCATTAGTAGGCAGGTTCCTTACCACTGGCACCACTTGGGAAGCCCCTGGACTAGCCATGTTTTCTGCCAGAAATCAGCTCTCTCCTCATTAAAGAACAGCATCTGGCTAAGTTGTCAAGACCCAGGCCTCAAAGGAAGTGAGGCTGGAATCTAGGCTTTACCTCTTGGTAGCTCCTGAATTTCTACCTACTTTTTCAGCTCTCAAGTGGAGATGCTGATCTGCACATCACTGTTTTAGAATTACAGGAGACAATATTTTTTAAACATATAACACAGCTCTTGAAGTATTATAAATGCTCATAACTAGTACCCATTCATACTCTTCCCTATGAAATACAAATACCTTCAAGATGTCTGTCTTTTATATACTTCTTTTTTAAAAGTTACTGAATACGCCCCTGTCATGACAAACACAAAAAAATAGGCAGCCAGAAATATCCTGCCCTTCAGAAGAGGATAATGATACTTTTGGACTCGCTTCTATTTCTCAGCTTTCTTCCTTTCAGGAGATGGAGCTGCAAAGGAACTCGTCTCCTAGCCTGTCTTGGGACGAGTTCGGACCTTGGGGGTGAAAGGCCAGCCTGGGGAGCATCAGGCAGCTGTGGGTGTCTGAGCCAGAGCTGCTGTTGGTGTAATCAGATCTGGCCACAGAGAATGTGACTAAGCGAAACCCCATCTGCTGTGAGGTTTCCCTCTGGTCCCACGGGGGACCAGAGCAGGATATGAGGCGGCGGCGACGGCGAGGTGAGGGGTCTGCGCGGAAATGGTGAGGTTCCCCACGTGCGCTGTGTCTCCCCACAGGCTCGTGTGGGTCTCCCTGGCATGACATCATCCTGGAGCTTTCAAGCAGGGATGTGGGTGTGTGTAAGTGTGCATATGGTGGGGCGTGTATGTGTGTGTGTATGTGTTGCTGGAGAGCACAAACCAGGATTGCTCAGTCTTGCCAGTATTGACATATTTGGGTTGGATAATTCTTTGCTATTAGTGGGGGGGCTGTCCTGTACCTTGCAAGATATTCACTAGCATCTCCAGTTTCTACCCATTAGTTTCCAGTAGCACTTTCCCCCCAAGGTGTGACAGCCAAACATGTCTCCAGTCATTTCTAAATGCCCCCTGGGTGCAAGATCACCCCCCCCTACAGAAAACCACGGGCATAAACTGAAGAATGAAACAAACTGGACCTCTTCTTATTAAAGGCAGGGGTAAGAATTCAGGAAAAAAGTAAAATACAGCAAGTCTCCAACTCCTTATCTAGTTTTAGAAGTGAAGTAAAAAGCCAGGAGTTAGCTTTGTTTGTTCGTTCAGATGATACTTGTTCAATAAATAGGCAAATACAAACTTAATGATCATCGCCAACTATTCAGCAGTTCTATATCTTAACATGTGTCTAAGCAGGGCATCTCATGGACTCCTAAAGGCAGACCTGAGCATAGGTGTTCTTATCTCTGCTTTACACGCGAAGACACTGGGACCTGGGGAGGTGGAGAATCTTTCCCAGGAGCACACAGCTTACAAGTAACTGAGCTGGGATTTGAACCCAGGTTTGCATGATTTAAAGTCGAAATTCAGAGCCATGGTCCATTATTATCTCAGTCCATTATTGTGGAGTCTGTATGCAGCATTATAAAAATTCCGAAGCCTGTGATTTAAACCAATGAGTATTTAAGGAGACTGTCTACATTCAGCATCAGCCTAGACAGAAGGGGGGTGGATTTGAGTGAAAGAATCAGACTTTCCATGCTCTTACTTAAACAAATCCCACTTATAAATCAACACGAGAAAAGTACATAATTAAGCCCTTAATTGGTGGCACATGTTAAAGGCATATAACAGCATGCTGAAGAAGAAGAATAAGCTTTAATGACTCTGTTTCCAATTACCTGTCCCACCGTGAGGCTCCTCAGTGAAGACTTGGAGTTGAAAGCATGTACCTGACATTGAACAGTCCTGGGTTCTAATCCCTCCTCTGACACTTACCAGTTGTGTGGTTTGGAGCAAGGCAATTTATAGCTGGGATCCTCAGCTAACTCCTCGACAGGGTAGAGGTTAAGACACTCACCTCTCAACAATGAACTGAGACCAGGTAATGGGAACCAACTTAGAGTGTCCTACAGCTACCTGACTTTTCTTTCTTCACAGTCACGACTGTTTGTAAGTTTGTGCTTATTTGTATATTTACATGTTTAGTGGAGCTCTTACCCATGATTTTGAAAGCTCTTTAAGAGTGGGAGCTGTATCTCTTTTATTCACTCCCTCTCCAGCACTTGACATAGTACTCAGCACATAGTAGTACCTGTGTGCTAAGTCACTTCAGTCATGCCCCGCTCTTAGTGACCCCACGGACTGTAGTCCACCAGGCTCCTCTGTCCAAGCGATTCTCCAGGCAAGAATACTGATGCCGGTTGCCATGCCCTCCTCCAGGGATCTTCCTGACCCAAGGATTGAACCCATGTCTCTTACATCTCTTGTACTGGCAAGCAGGTTCTTTACCACTAGCACTACCTGGGAAGCCCAGCTCACAGTAGACACTCATTTTAAAAATGTTGAGTGAATCACAGACATCAATGCATTCTTTCTACTTTCTTCTACGATAATGAGTTTCCTGACACTGGAGATATTCAAGCAATGGAGCGATTAGATCCTCTATTCTTCTGTGTCCCTATCATCGTCTCTTAGGGGACCTTTCACCCTAAGCATACATCACACTGTTTTGCAATTACTCATTTCTGTACCTGTATTCCCTGTGAGTCTATAAACTGCTTCAGAGCTGAATGGATCACCTTTTAATCCCCGTGAATGGTCCCAAGGTGGGATACATGCCCAAGTCTGATAGATAAAATGTATAAAATAAAGATATCGAGGCCCTAGAGGGCATCCATCGGCCAAATTGGAACTCAGACAAAGTCGCCACTCAGTTATCTTCCATGTCACAAGTGCTAAGCCTCAGAAACACCTGAGTTACAGATGGGTTGAGTAACTTGCCTGAGGTCACATAGCAATAAGAACTAGATAAGAATTAGACTATTTACAAACTCAAGCAGTCTGGCTGACATGCACTTAACCACCGAAGTGTCTCTCTGTGACTAGCAGGATGCCTGTTACACACCATGAGAAGAAAAACACACCAAACCAGTGGGGAGAGTGAGTCTCTAGAGATCAATGTGGTTTATCCTTGGCTCCAAGTCAAGCGAAGCAGTTCTGTGTATGTTCTCACAGGCCTCTTCTGGAGAAGAATGTAGCGTGGGCATGTGTCTGGCTCAGGCCAGGCTCACTAAGAAGCCCTTTGCCACCACTGACCTGAAATGACCAGACCCACACAGAGGTCATTGTTGCTCTTCTCCTGATCCCATTTCGGTGAATGGCATCACCATCCGCTGGGCCCCCAATCCAGGATGCTGCTTCTCTCTACTTCATCCCCCACATCCGTTCAGTCACCAAGTCCTGATAAGCGTGTCTTTAGCATAAATAATAGCTGACTTGGTAAAGAATCTGCCTGCAGTGCAGGAGACCCGGGTTCAATACCTGGGTCGGGAAGATCCCCTGGAGAAGAAAATGGCAACCTGCTCTAGTATTCTTGCCTGAAGAATCCCATGGACAGAGGAGCCTGGTAAGCTACAGTCCATGTGGTTGTAAGAGTCAGACATGACTGAGGGACTAAAGAGAGAGCATAAATAAAATCTTCCCAATGTCCTCCATCTCCACAGCTCCCACTCTGGTCCGACAGCCGTCACCTCTTCTTACTTGACTATGACTGCCCCTCACTGATCTCCCTTCACTCTGCAGCCAGGATGATGTTTCTACACCCTGACTCTCCCCTTATCCTTTTTCTGTTGACACCCTGGAATGGCCTGTCATCAACCCTGGAGAAGGGAACGGCTACCCACTCCAGCATTCTGGCCTAAAGAATTGCACGGACTGTATAGTCCATGGAGTTGCAAAGAGATGGACATGACTAAATGAATTTCACTTGTAGGAGAAGAGTGGGAAATCCTTCACTTGGCTCTCAAGGGCCCTGCATGAGAACCTGCCAGCTAGCCTCCCCACCAGTCCTTCCCCCACCCTCACTCGTCTAAGAGTCCTAGAAGGTGTTGCTGTTTCTCAGCTCCATACCTGGTAGGGCCCATCCCTCTGCCTTCTTCCCCCCTCCTCCATACTCTAGAGCATATTCAAGATTCTGCTCAGGTGTCACCCTCTCTAATAAGACTTCTCCCCCTTGCATCTACAACCTCTGCTTGCTCTCTCATGGTGCCCTGTCCCATGAATTACAATTGTTACTTATTTGTCTCCTCTTCTGGGCTAGATGCCTATTAAGGACAAGCCCATTCATTCATCTAAATTCTCTACTGCCTAGAACAACACTAAACACACCATCTGTGATCAGTAAATATGAATTAAATAAATGGATAAATACCTTCATTGTCAAGTTCACCTCATAATGGATGCTACGTGTCCTTTGTCACCCAGTCATGTCCAATTCCTTGTGACCCCATGTACTGTAGCCCACCAGGCTCCTCTGCCCATGGAATTTTCCAGGCAAGAATACTGGAGTGGGTTGCCTTTTCCTCCTGCAGGGGATCTTCCTGATCCAGAGATTGAACCCTCATCTCCTGTGTCTCTTGCAGTGGCAGGCAGATTCTTTACCGCTGAGCCACTTGGGTAACCTAATGGATGCTCTGTGTTCTCACAATAGATGCTGTGGATTTACATTGTTAAACTTGCATTGGGCTTCCTTGGTGGTTCAGCTGGTAAAGAATCTGCCTGCAATTTGGGAGAGCTGGCTTCAATTCCTGTGTTGAGAGGATCCCCCAGAGAAGGGAATGGCTACCACTCCCGTATTCTGGCCTAGAGAATTGCATGGACTGTATAGTCCATGGAGTCGCAAAGAGATGGACATGACTGAGTGAATTTCACTTTCACTTTCAACTCATCAGGGCCACCCCAGCCTCCCTCTCCCAGGGATGGTAAAAGCAGCTTCATCTCCTCTATGGGAACACATTCCCTTAGCAGGGGAACTAGCTCATCTAATTGAAAACAGGGGCTGACAAACACTCCCTTTGTAAATTTAAAGGTCTGAACAGGCCTTCTGACTGTGGATGAGAACATGATGGATTTTTCACACCCGCTTTTCCAAATCCAGAAAGGAATCTACTCTAAACTCTGCAAAGGAAGAGTTCTTGTAATATTTCTTGGAGGGGGGCAGTTTTCCAATACATTGGACCCCAGACTACTGACTGGAAATCATTTCCTCACTCTTCCCTCCCTTTCCCGAAAACACACGTACACACACAGACACTCACACACTTAGAAGCAGATGTTTGAGGATTTTCCGAAATTGGGGAGCGCTTGTGTTTCATGAGCCATTTCATCAAGAGAAAGACACACTGGGCTCTCTAAATGTCAGAAAAGAAGATGAAAAGGGGATGAACACAAGGTGGTCCAGATGTCCAGGCCCTTCCTACACTGTGACACGCAGCTGTTTGGAAGAAGTTTTGCAAATCTGATTCTAAAATATATCATGATGTCACCGAACGTTCTTTCTATCATGATGAAGCACAGAACAATGCACCTCCTGTGGGAAATGCCCTGGCAGAGGTCCAAGATGCTGAGTGTTCTGACTCCTTGATTACCCCACTGTTGAGCTTTCCTAGCACCATCTTCTAAATATAAAACGAGCCTTGATGGATGTTGTAAGACTAGGGAGTAAGGAAAGGAAGAATTCCAAGGATTTCAGGAAAGCATATTTTGTTCCTACCATTTTGAGGACCCGTTATGCCATACTGGTGGAGTATGCAGATCTAGATGAAGACATACTTTTTAAAGTGTTCACGGAGCTTAACACCTAGGAACTTCCATCTATACGGACCTAGTAACGTCTGCGGTGGTGGTTTAGTCACTAAATCATGTCCGACTCTTGCAATCCTGTGGACTGTAGACCACCAGACTCCTCTGTCCATGGGATTTCCTGGGCAAAAATACTGGAGCGGGTCGCCATTTCCTTCTCCAGGGGATCTTCCCCACCCAGGGCTCAAACCCGGGTCTCCTGTGTTACAGGCAGATCCTTCACCACTGAGCCGCCACGGAAGCTTCTACTGTTTATCCACAGTCAATCTGAGAAGATTCCACGAAACAGAATGTGTAGAAGAATTCTCTCAGTGCCTGACACCTGTGGGCTCATAATAAATGTTGCCTTATTTTACAATCTCATGAGAGAGACACATCTGGAAATCATCACTGAGGATCCAGGTGTACTCTGGGGCTTCTCTGCTGGCTCAGACAGTATAGAATCTGCCTCCAGTGCGGGAGAGCTGGGTTCAATCCCTGGATTGTGAAGATCCCCTGGAGGAGGGCATGGCAGTTCACCCCAGTGTTCTTGCCTGGAGAATCCTCACCAAGGAATAGAGACAAGTTAAATAGGGAGAGACGTTCTGAACTGAATACTGAGGAATAATTTACAGAGCAGGTGCCATTTGCCCTGAGCATCAGAAGATGAAATGACATTTTAGATACGGTGAGAAAGCCGTTTTTGCTGAAGTCTGTGTAACTGAAGCACATCATTTGACCATGAAGAGAAACACTTCTGGCTCGTCAAGTCGCTATTGTGTCATTTGTTAACATTATCAAATCTTTTCCATGTGGCTCCGCTTCCTATTCAAAAACAGAGTACAAATGAGCGCCTGAGGTTCTAGTTCCCAGAGCACCTTCATATTCGGTCTCTGCCTTGAACGCTGAAAGCTAGAGGGAGGCGAGTCAGGAAGGGCCACTAAGGGGCCTCAGTCTCCTGCTGTGAAGAGCGGAAACAGCCCATCGACAGGTTCTCCTCGGAAGGAGGGAGGCAAGAAGGCCATCCTTGGATCAGAGAGCCTGTGGGATCAGAGAGTGGTCCTCACAAGGGTAGAGCTCAGCCCTCTGTGGCCCCCATTTTCCTGTGAGAGCAGGTGGCAGAGGTCATATGCGGCCTGCAGCCAGGAGGGCAGGCGATTAGGGGACGCGCCTCGTCTCACGCACAGGGGGCACCGGTGGCACTCCAGTCACCAGGGACAAGCAGCGACTTCTCACCACGGCCAGTCACGGGCGGTGCCATGGCGTGGCCATGAAACTCCCTGCTCCCAAGTGGACAGTGTCATTTTTGGAAGGTCAGAAGGCCTGAATAAATGCACGCTCCAGAAGTGAGCACACAGTCATCACTGTTGTTGAGTTGCTGAGTCCTGTCCGACTCTTTGGTGACCCCACTGACTGTAGCCCACCAGGATCCTCAATCCAGGGCCAGGCTCTTCTGTCCATGGAGTTTTTCAGGCAAGGATACTGGGGCAGGTTGCCATTTCCTTCTTTAGGGGATCTCCCCAACCCAGGGATCGAACCCACGTCTCATGCATCTCCTGCATTAGTAGGCAGGTTCCTTACCACTGGCACCACTTGGGAAGCCCCTGGACTAGCCATGTTTTCTGCCAGAAATCAGCTCTCTCCTCATTAAAGAACAGCATCTGGCTAAGTTGTCAAGACCCAGGCCTCAAAGGAAGTGAGGCTGGAATCTAGGCTTTACCTCTTGGTAGCTCCTGAATTTCTACCTACTTTTTCAGCTCTCAAGTGGAGATGCTAATCTGCACATCACTGTTTTAGAATTACAGGAGACAATATTTTTTAAACATATAACACAGCTCTTGAAGTATTATAAATGCTCATAACTAGTACCCATTCATACTCTTCCCTATGAAATACAAATACCTTCAAGATGTCTGTCTTTTATATACTTCTTTTTTAAAAGTTACTGAATACGCCCCTGTCATGACAAACACAAAAAAATAGGCAGCCAGAAATATCCTGCCCTTCAGAAGAGGATAATGATACTTTTGGACTCGCTTCTATTTCTCAGCTTTCTTCCTTTCAGGAGATGGAGCTGCAAGGGAACTCGTCTCCTAGCCTGTCTTGGGACGAGTTCGGACCTTGGGGGTGAAAGGCCAGCCTGGGGAGCATCAGGCAGCTGTGGGTGTCTGAGCCAGAGCTGCTGTTGGTGTAATCAGATCTGGCCACAGAGAATGTGACTAAGCGAAACCCCATCTGCTGTGAGGTTTCCCTCTGGTCCCACGGGGGACCAGAGCAGGATATGAGGCGGCGGCGACGGCGAGGTGAGGGGTCTGCGCGGAAATGGTGAGGTTCCCCACGTGCGCTGTGTCTCCCCACAGGCTCGTGTGGGTCTCCCTGGCATGACATCATCCTGGAGCTTTCAAGCAGGGATGTGGGTGTGTGTAAGTGTGCATATGGTGGGGCGTGTATGTGTGTGTGTATGTGTTGCTGGAGAGCACAAACCAGGATTGCTCAGTCTTGCCAGTATTGACATATTTGGGTTGGATAATTCTTTGCTATTAGTGGGGGGGCTGTCCTGTACCTTGCAAGATATTCACTAGCATCTCCAGTTTCTACCCATTAGTTTCCAGTAGCACTTTCCCCCCAAGGTGTGACAGCCAAACATGTCTCCAGTCATTTCTAAATGCCCCCTGGGTGCAAGATCACCCCCCCCTACAGAAAACCACGGGCATAAACTGAAGAATGAAACAAACTGGACCTCTTCTTATTAAAGGCAGGGGTAAGAATTCAGGAAAAAAGTAAAATACAGCAAGTCTCCAACTCCTTATCTAGTTTTAGAAGTGAAGTAAAAAGCCAGGAGTTAGCTTTGTTTGTTCGTTCAGATGATACTTGTTCAATAAATAGGCAAATACAAACTTAATGATCATCGCCAACTATTCAGCAGTTCTATATCTTAACATGTGTCTAAGCAGGGCATCTCATGGACTCCTAAAGGCAGACCTGAGCATAGGTGTTCTTATCTCTGCTTTACACGCGAAGACACTGGGACCTGGGGAGGTGGAGAATCTTTCCCAGGAGCACACAGCTTACAAGTAACTGAGCTGGGATTTGAACCCAGGTTTGCATGATTTAAAGTCGAAATTCAGAGCCATGGTCCATTATTATCTCAGTCCATTATTGTGGAGTCTGTATGCAGCATTATAAAAATTCCGAAGCCTGTGATTTAAACCAATGAGTATTTAAGGAGACTGTCTACATTCAGCATCAGCCTAGACAGAAGGTGGGTGGATTTGAGTGAAAGAATCAGACTTTCCATGCTCTTACTTAAACAAATCCCACTTATAAATCAACACGAGAAAAGTACATAATTAAGCCCTTAATTGGTGGCACATGTTAAAGGCATATAACAGCATGCTGAAGAAGAAGAATAAGCTTTAATGACTCTGTTTCCAATTACCTGTCCCACCGTGAGGCTCCTCAGTGAAGACTTGGAGTTGAAAGCATGTACTTGACATTGAACAGTCCTGGGTTCTAATCCCTCCTCTGACACTTACCAGTTGTGTGGTTTGGAGCAAGGCAATTTATAGCTGGGATCCTCAGCTAACTCCTCGACAGGGTAGAGGTTAAGACACTCACCTCTCAACAATGAACTGAGACCAGGTAATGGGAACCAACTTAGAGTGTCCTACAGCTACCTGACTTTTCTTTCTTCACAGTCACGACTGTTTGTAAGTTTGTGCTTATTTGTATATTTACATGTTTAGTGGAGCTCTTACCCATGATTTTGAAAGCTCTTTAAGAGTGGGAGCTGTATCTCTTTTATTCACTCCCTCTCCAGCACTTGACATAGTACTCAGCACATAGTAGTACCTGTGTGCTAAGTCACTTCAGTCATGCCCCGCTCTTAGTGACCCCACGGACTGTAGTCCACCAGGCTCCTCTGTCCAAGCGATTCTCCAGGCAAGAATACTGATGCCGGTTGCCATGCCCTCCTCCAGGGATCTTCCTGACCCAAGGATTGAACCCATGTCTCTTACATCTCTTGTACTGGCAAGCAGGTTCTTTACCACTAGCACTACCTGGGAAGCCCAGCTCACAGTAGACACTCATTTTAAAAATGTTGAGTGAATCACAGACATCAATGCATTCTTTCTACTTTCTTCTACGATAATGAGTTTCCTGACACTGGAGATATTCAAGCAATGGAGCGATTAGATCCTCTATTCTTCTGTGTCCCTATCATCGTCTCTTAGGGGACCTTTCACCCTAAGCATACATCACACTGTTTTGCAATTACTCATTTCTGTACCTGTATTCCCTGTGAGTCTATAAACTGCTTCAGAGCTGAATGGATCACCTTTTAATCCCCGTGAATGGTCCCAAGGTGGGATACATGCCCAAGTCTGATAGATAAAATGTATAAAATAAAGATATCGAGGCCCTAGAGGGCATCCATCGGCCAAATTGGAACTCAGACAAAGTCGCCACTCAGTTATCTTCCATGTCACAAGTGCTAAGCCTCAGAAACCCTAGTGGTTGCCAACTCTGCTCACACAACATCCAACCATCAGAAACAGAAGATTCAAGTTGTTACCTCTGCTGTTTCAGACAAATGCAGGCAATCAATAACTGCATTAAATGAAATTGGCCACATTTACAATGAAAAATTGTGAGCCAGATTTTCCATTTCTAACTTTGCACTTCAAAGATAATTAAATTCAACCTTTCATAAAATAAATATCTATGGAGCGCCAACCACTGTTCAAGTTCAGTTCAGTTCAGTCACTCAATCGTGTCCAACTCTTTGTGACCCCCATGAACTACAGCATGCTAGGCCTCTCTGTCCATCACCAGCTTCCAGAGTTTACTCAAACTCATGTCCATTAAGTCAGTGATGCCATCCAACCATTTCATCCTCTGTCGTCCCCTTCTCCTTCTGCCCTCAATCCTTCCCAGCATCAGGGTCTTTTCAAATGAGTCAGCTCTTCACATCAGGTGGCCAAAGTACTGGAGTTTCAGCTTCAACATCAGTCCTCCCAATGAATATTCAGGACTGATTTCCTTTCTGGTTAAACATGATGGTTAAATCCTGTTGGGCCATTTAAGACTGAGAGAACGATTTTGACACCAGACATTCTTCTCAGTTTCCCAAAAGAAGCCAGATGTTCCTATTGGCTTAGAGAGACAAAAAAGAGGGGCTCAGAAATCTTGGAGATAAACTCTTCATCCTCTGGTCTCAGCACCTGTGAAGAAGGGAACTGGTGCTTAAAGGAAAGAGTTAATTAAGCAACAAATACTTCCTAGCTAAAGAAAAAGAGCCTTCAAAGCAGAATGTTCAGGCACTGGAAAGGATGGTATACCTGTAGGTTTTCTCTCTCTAATTATCATGCAACTTCCCTGAAAACAGGAAGAGTCTATTATGTCATCTGTGATTATTTTCCATGGGAAGAAACTAGAAAACCAGCATTTCTGTGNGTACACAAACTCCCAAACATGAACCGCCCTCCCTCCTCCCACCCCCACAATAGGTTTTATAACACAACTTTTGACAGCTAAAATTGTTCTCAGAACAAGACTATCAGACCAGAGACCCTTTTGCTAGCACATTTAAAAACTGACAATATATACACTATTTCTTATGTTGTAAATATATCCAATGTTTCCAAATCCATTAAAATAAATATTGAGAAATCCATTCCATTCCCTAACTTCATATTAGCAGCTCACCTTTCTACTCTTTTGTATTGTAATGTGTGCTCAGATGGATGGTCGTGGCCGACTCTGCATCCCCATGGACTGTAGCCCATCAGGCTCCTCTGTCCATGGGATTCTCCTGGCAAGAACACTGGAGTGGGCTGCCATTTCATTCTCCAGGGATTTTCCCTCCCCAGGGATGGAATGTGTGTCTCCTGCTTGACAGGTGGATTCTTCACCACTAGTGGCACCTGGGAAGCCCTTCTCATTTAACAGTGCTCACTGTCTTTTGGAACCAACTGCTTCTCCAGTGCCCATTTTGGAGCTTGCCATATCCCTCTTCTTCAGCTCAGGTATATTGCTGCTGAATCTCACCTCCATTTTTTCTTATAAGTTTGTTTCCAAATCATTTGATTTATGCCTTATGAAAGCTTACTTAAAATTTTAATTAAAACTAGCTTAACTATTTATACTCACAAATTTTTTTTAATATCTGCAAATTAAACATTGTGATGCACCATATTAACAAACTGAAGAATAAAAACCATATGATAATCTCAATAGATGCTGAAAAAGTTTTTGACAAAATTCAACACCCATTTATGATAAAACCTTTTTAGAAAGTGGGCTTAGAGGGAAACTACGTCAACATAATACAGACCATACGTGACAGACCGGTAGCTAACATGCTCAACGGTGAGAAGCTGAAAGCATTTCCTCTAAGATCAGGAGCAAGACAAGGGTGTCTTCTCTCATCACTTTCATTCAACATAGTTTTGGAAGTCTAGCCATGGCATTCAGAGAAGAAAAGGAAATAAAAGGAATCCAAACTGGAAAAGAAGTAAAACTGTGACTGTTTGCAGATAACATGATACTATACATAGACATTCTTAAAGATGCTACCAAAAGCTACTAGAGTTTTTCAATGAATTTGGTAAAGTTCCACAATACAAAATTAATATACAGAAATCTCTTGCATTTCTATACACTAACAACACAAGATCAGAAAAAGAAATTAAGGAAATAATCCCATTTATCATTGCATCAAAAAGAATGAAATACCTAGGAATAAACCTACTGAAGGAGGCAAAAGACCTGTGCTCTGAAAACTATAAGCTGCTGATGAAAAGCATCAAGGATGACAGAGACAGATGGAAAGATATGTCACGCTCTTGGACTAGAAGCATCAATATTGTCAAAATGACTGTGATACTCAAAGCAATCTATAGGTTCAATGTGTATGTATTCAGTCGTGTCTGGCTCTTTGTGACCCCAGGGACTCTATGGAATTTTTCCAGGCAAGAACACGGGAGTGGGTTGCCGTTTCCTACTCCACAGGATCTTCCAGACCCAGGGATCAAACCCACGTATCCTGTGCCTCCCAAATCTCCTGTATTGGCAGGCGGATTCTTCACCACTGCATCACCTGGGGAATCCCTCAGTTCCAATGCAATCCCTATTAAGTTACCAATTGCATTTTTCAAGAACTGCAGCAAAATTTTTTTTGTAATTTGTATAGGACTATAACAGACTTTGAATAGTCAAAACTATTCTGAGAAAGAAAAACAGAGCTGAATGAATTAAGGAAATAATCCCATTTATCATTGCATCAAAAAGAATGAAATACCTAGGAATAAACCTACTGAAGGAAGCAAAAGACCTGTGCTCTGAAAACTATAAGCTGCTGATGAAAAGCACCACGGATGACAGAGACAGATGGAAAGATATGTCACACTCTTGGACTAGAAGCTTCAATATTGTCAAAATGACTGTGATACTCAAAGCAATCTATAGGTTCAGTGTGTATGTGCTCAGTCGTGTCTGGCTCTTTGTGGCCCCAGGGACTCTATGGAATTTTTCCAGGCAAGAATACGGGAGTGGGTTGCCATTTCCTACTCCACAGGATCTTCCAGACCCAGGGATCAAACCCACATATCCTGTGCCTCCCAAATCTCCTGCATTGGCAGGTGGATTCTTCACCACTGCATCACCTGGGGAATCCCTCAGGTGATGCACTGGCACACAAATGGAAATATCGGTCAATGGAACAGGATACAAAACCCAGAGCTAAATCCATGCACCTATGTTCAATTAATCTGTGACAAAGGAGGCAAGAATAGCCAATGGAGAAAAGACAGTCTTGTCAACAATTGGTGCCTGGAAAACTGGAGCTCCTTTGTGGGGTAAGAAAGGAGTACAGGTGAGACTGCTTCTCAGGACCAAGGCCAGCCCAGGGGAACTCCCCAGGGAGGAAAGTGATTCCCGCACCTCTATGATAGCTGTACATCAACCTCAAGGCCCTGCTGGGAAAGCCTCTAGCTCTGAGGCAAGCAATACCATCCATCTGACTCTGAATAGTGAGAATTTTCCAGCATCACCCAAAGACATAGAATGCATGATGACTGGGAAAACGGAAGAACAGGACCAGGAAAGCCTGCTATTGATTGCAGGTGCACAGCAAGATGGAGGGGGGATCAATGCAAGATATTTGATTAAACAGAGTAACAAGTACCCTCAGTTTGGTCAGCCTAGAATCCCAAGGCCTGTAACAAAAGGTGCTAGTATTTTTTATATACATACATATTTTTTTCCTTAACCTTTTTCATTTTAGTGAGCACATTTCTGGAACATAGCTTGAGGTTAACTTTTCCATCATTTAAAAAATGAGAAAATAAAGGCCTAGAATATCCAATAGCCATCATTCTGGATTACTTAAGAGTGAGGCAAGCATAAACATTTGATTAAGTGTATTTTATTTAAACTTGAGAATAACTTTCAGAAGTATTGGTTCTTAATGTACCCATCTTACAAATGAGGGACTGATAACAAAGAAGTTAAATAATTTGTCTAAGACTCCAAGCCTTTTCCTAACTACTTAGTGGTTAATTGCAATAGAAGCAGATCCATGCCAGAAACTTTCACAATTCCTGCATTAGCACTGAAGATGTGGACTTCTCACTGTTTCCTGTGGCCACAAGGCCTGAAGAAATACAAGCAAAGGTCTTCTTTCCTCATTAGACTGTTATGCACAAACTCTGTAATCACTTCAAGTACCCTCAGTTTGGTCAGCCTAGAATCCCAAGGCCTGTAACAAAAGGTGCTAGTATTTTTTATATGCATACATATTTTTTTCCTTAACGTTTTTCATTTTAGTGAGCACATTTCTGGAACATAGCTTGAGGTTAACTTTTCCATCATTTAAAAGATGAGAAAATAAAGGCCTAGAATATCCAATAGCCATCATTTTGAGATTACTTAAGAGTGAGGCAAGCATAAACATTTGATTAAGTGTATTTTATTTAAACTTTCAGAAGTATTGGTTCTTAATGTACCCATCTTACAAATGAGGGACTGATAACAAAGAAGGTAAATAATTTGTCTAAGACTCCAAGCCTTTTCCTAACTACTTAGTGGTTAATTGCAATAGAACCAGATCCGTGCCAGAAACTTTCACAATTCCTGCATTAGCACTGAAGATGTGGACTTCTCACTGTTTCCCGTGGCCACAGGGCCTGAAGAAATACAAGCAAAGGTCTTCTTTCCTCATTAGACTGTTATGCACAAACTCTGTAATCACTCAGGGTGGTCCAACTGAGTCCAAGAACGACATCTTTGCCTTTAGGTAACTGTTAAATACGTAAGGAAGCACCCCCAATCACAGGAGGTTGGGGATCAAGTCCACTGCTTGGATTTAGATCTCCCTGCTGCCATCTATTACCCATGTGTCTTGGACAATTTACTTAAGCTCTCTATTCCTGACCCTCTCTATTCCTTCCATCTGTGAAACAAGAATAATGACAATATCTACTCAATGTGCTCACTGTAAAGGTCACTGTACTTCTTATGTGCCTAGTGGGAACCACTCAGTCAACATGAGCCACAGCTATCCATCGTTGTCCACAAAAGAAATCTAAGAGAAACCAAGAAGAGACGAAGGAAAAGGGACAAATTAAACATCCTTGCTAGTATCTAACTCAGTTGTGACAAATCAGTTAAAAAAAAATCAATCTTTTGCCATTTGCATTAAGTCTTGAGATGGTTTGACTCATTTGTATTCATCACAGTTGCCTGCACACACACCAGTAAACATGACCAAAACCAGCCCCCCAGCCCTTCCACAAAGCCAGACCCTCCAACTTAGCACCGGTCAGTGCTGTCTTTGACTCCTCCCCTCGCCCCTCTTCTTCAGTTCCAGCCAAGAGGTCATCCTAAGAAAGTGTTAACAGTTATACTAAGTGAAGCAGGTCAGATGGACAAAGACAAACATTACATGATATGGCTTATATGTAGAACCTTATAAAAGACTACAAGTGAGCTTATCTGTAAGAAGCAGAGTCACAGATGTAGAGCACAAACTTAGGGTTACCAGGGGAGGGAGAGGGGGAGGGATAAAATGGAAGATCTGGATTGACACGTACTTACAACCATGTACCAAACAGATAACCAATAAAGACCTACTATACAGCACAAGGACCTCCACCCAGTACTCTGCAACAGCCTGTACAGGAAAAGAGTCCAAACCAGAGTGGATACATGCATATGTTTTGCCAAGAAAACGCACTGGTCATAGCAAACACCCTCTTCCAACAACACAAGAGAAGACTCTACACAGGGACATCACCAGATGGTCAACACCAAAATCAGATTGATTATATTCTATGCAGCCAAAGATGGAGAAGCTCTATACAGTCAACAAAAACAAGACCAGGAGCTGACTGTGGCTCAGATCATGAACTCCTTATTACCAAATTCAGACTCAAATTGAAGAAAGTAGGGAAAACCGCTAGACCATTCAGGTATGACCTAAATCAAATCACTTATGATTATACACTGGAAGTGAGAAATAGATTTAAGGGCCTAGATCTGATAGATAGAGTGCCTGATGAACTGTGGAATGAGGTTCGTGACATTGTACAGGAGA
>SJYX01008248.1:206399-285128 GCA_006410675.1 Oreotragus oreotragus | reverse complement strand
TTTATTCTCTGCCAAGGCCCTATTTCAAAATAAGGTCATATTCACTGGTATTGGAGGTTAGGACTGCAGTATATTCTTGGAGGACACATTTCAAACCTAAACATTGGTTTTGTTAATAAATAGGTTTTGTTAAATGTCTTTACATGCATCACTACTGAAAAAAGGATCAATGTCAATGCCTCAGCAAGGAAGAAAAATCAATGCATTAATTACATGGGAAGTTTGCATGTATTAGTAAATGAAGAAAATTGAATTTCATGAGGTTGCCAGAAGTTCACAAGGAAATCAAGTTTATTTATGCTGTCCTAATGTGTGCTTCCCAAGTGGAGCCGTGGTAAAGAATCCACCAGCCAATGCAGGAGATGTAAGACTTGAGTTTGATATCTAGGTCAGGAAGATCCCCTGGAGAAGGAAACGGCAACCCACTCCAATATTCTTGCCTGGAGAATCCCATGGACAGAGGAGCCTGGAGGGCTAGAGTCCACGGGGTCACAAAGTCAGACATGACCTAGCAATAATCACTGTCTTACACTTTCATGGTGAAGTTAGATCTAAACTGGATGCCAAGTAGATGTGCGAAGGTAGAGGTGAAGACTCCAGGCAGAGTGTACCATTAGCAACGGTACCATTAGTGTACCATCTCTGGGATCGGAGAGCATATGGTGTATGCAGAACCATTTCCCTGGAAGGAAGGCTGCAAAAGCCCCAGAGAAAGATGAAAATAAGTGTCTTATCTGGGTTCCTCTCACTTAAAAGCCAAGGTATGGCTTAAGATACCACGAAGGTTTTGGAGAAAACTCCTTTTATAAGTAGCCTCTTTTAAAAATACACAAATAAAGCTAAACATCTCATTTTTATGTTACTGGAATAGACTTTTATGGCAGCTAACTATTGTATTATATTATATTATATTATATTATAAAGCTATGCTTTATAATGTTCTTATTTGTTTTTCCACCGGCCTGTTTCCTGCCTTGAGGACCAGCCTGATTACATTTAGCTTTGTGTTTTGTTTTGTTTTTTCCCTGCAATTGCAGGAGCCACTTGTAATGCATGCCAAGTCGCTTCAGTCGAGTCAGACTCTTTGCAACCCTGTGGAGCCTGCCAGGCTCCTCTGTCCATGGAATTCTCCAGGCAAGAATACTGAAGCGGGTTGCCACTTCCTTCTCCAGGGGATCTTCCCAAGCCAGGGATCAAATGCACATCTCCTGTATTGGCAGGTGGGATTCTTTACTAGCCACCGGGAAAGCCCGGGGCCGGGCTTGGGAGTTTCCCAGAAGAAGCCATAGGTATCACCCAGCTTTACAGCCCACACTCTTATTCCATTTAAATATACACATGGTGACAAATATGTATTGATTATGGATCACATGTAAATATAGTCTTTATGCCAAACAACGTGTATAATATACTGTTCTAATATTGTATTCCCTACCCCAGGAGATGAAGTGAGCAGACATTGGAAAGCTCAGAGAAATGGAAGCACTCACTAATGGTAAGAAGACACGGCCTCCTGCTACAACAATATGCTTTGGCTAAAACGCAGAATTAAAAACTTCCAAAACAACCAACATTTGAATCAGCCAAAATGGTTCAAAAGTTCAAATGAACTGTTTAACGACATGACTATTTATGGGCTTTCTTGCCATCTGGTAAGGTCACTAAAGCAAAGAATCCTAGAATACCGGGGCCAGAGAGACCATAGGGGTGACCTTAATCTTGTCCCACTTTGTTCAGATGGGGAAACTGAGGCCCACAGCAATAATAATAGGTGTGGGGTGATATCTTCAGTACTGAAAACAGCTGAATTATTGAAATCTCTGTTATTAGCGCTTAATTCTAAAAACGTTAAGGATCTCTGAATTAGCCCTGCAGAACAAAGACATATAGCTTCCACATACAAATACAGCATGATTTTTATATAAGCAGTGTTACAGTCTAACAGGGCATAAAACATTGTCTACATATCATCTGAACAATGTTCCTGGGCTGTAACTGCAATAGAACTGTGGATCCCAAGGCTGTCATTTAAATGCTCCCAGGGTGTATTCCAGTACTTCTCTGAACCTCAGTTTCTTTGTAAAAAGGGGACACCAGGTGTGCCTATTACACTTTCCGGTTAGAGGATGTAATGAAACAACGTCCATAAAGCACTTTGCGTGACACCTAATACAGACTTCATAAAGGAGGGTCTGGCAGTAGCTGCAGGTTAAGTGATGCCTCATTTCCCTCCAGGATCCCCCAAAGTACTAAGAGCTGTGACAAGCTCAAGCCTGGGTGCCCTGGGCTGGCCGCTTCCCCGCTCCCTCCCGTGCCTGTGTGTGCCCTGAGGATTCCCACTGCATGCTAACCACCAAACTCACCAATGACTCAGAGCCTGGAAGGAATCCACGGCAGGCTGGAGAGCAAAGGCGCAGCTTATGTTTCAAAGATTAACTAGCTCCGTTTTTTCCCCTTATGACGGATACTTTTCAGCAATTGAGAAGAAACCTCAGGGAACTCTCTTAGAAGACCCAGCTTAGAAGACAGGATCAGTGAACAGGGCATGAATGGCATCAAAAAGCTACTCCCCTGTAGGATACCCGGGCTGGGACAAGGCTGCTCGTAAGCAGCTGGGCAAGGCTGCTTCCCCCGCTCCGCCAAAAGACACTGGGAACTGATCCGGAAAGACACTGGGAACTGATCCGTGCGCCCAGCGCTGTTCCCACCTGCTGACAGCTAATCCCTTCTCTCTCTGCTGGCCCCCAGAAACCCCGAACACCCCAGGCTTTTGAAAGGCTTTATCTCCTCTTTCCAGGAATTCAGCACAGGCCCCCTGCTCTCTCCAAGGTGCAGCTGCTGCCCAGTGAGCGCCCGGGGCTGGCGAGCCCGGTCTCGGTCTCCTTTCCACGTTTCCAGCCTGCTCGGGGAGAGAGCCAGAGTTCCCCCTCGCTCCCTGCGCTGCTGTCTTACAATTAGAAAATCCTTTTGGGGAGCAAAGCGAAAGTCACACTTTACTAACAGCTGCTCCCGGTCGGGGGCGGGGGAAGAGGGAAGAGGGAATTCCTACTTTTGCAATAAATTGTATGCAAATAGGTTCTTTCCCTGGCAGAGAGCAGGGAGTGAGTGCGTCTTTCATGAGCTAACGCTGCTCCGCTGGGAGGGCTGTTCCTTTAACTCACCAACTGAAAAAGTGGGAAAGGATGTCTGGAGGCGAGGCGTCCCATTTCAGAGGAAGGAGCTCGCTATATAAGCCAGCCAAAGCTGGCTGCACCGGCCACAGCCTGCCTACTGTCACAAGCTCTCCGGCGCGCAGGCATACAGTCCGCGCCGCCGGTCCTCTGCACAGAGACTGACCAAGGATGCCTCCTGACTCTTTGATCCCTGGGCTGGGCACCTGGGTATATTTGAGGTGCTCAGAGTCAGCAGCATCCCATATCTTTCTAAAATCACCCCTCTCTTCTCACCTCTTATTGCAGAAAGCCCTGAGAAACAACTGCCCCTGGGCATGGGAAGCACAGCTTCCCTGGCAGACTGGAAAGAACATAGGGGGATTTCTTGGTCCCAGCAGTGTTGTAAGGGGATTAGGAACTTGGATTTTGAAGCCAAGGATCCCTTTAGTATCCCCATAACCACCACACCACACGCAGGACCCTGGTAAAAATATGTAACCTCTCCGAGCCTCAGTTTTCACTTCTTTAAAATGGGGATGATACCTTCTGTTGTCATTGTGAGGAAATGAAATATAAAGAGATTGGAGGAGCAAGGGTGCCAGAACTGGAAGTCTGGGTAATCACTGTCATTGCCCCAGACTGCTACCACCCTGGGGGTAGAGGGAGGCACTACGTTCATCTTGGATTCTTTCTCGTGCGTTCCTCACCCCATCCCGACTCCTACTCCCTGACTTTCTGTCCCACCAGGTCTGAAGGCACCCCTCTAGCTGGCAGGTCAGACTCTTGGCTGTATTTTACAAGCTGGAGGTTATGTTGGCACAGCTTGGGAGAAAAGGGAGCAGCCTGGGTTGGATGTAAAATGTCAAGCACTGGTGCCAAAAGGCACAGGTTTTGAGTCTGGGCCTTTGCGGATTCTGAAGCTGTCGGCTATAAAGTGCCATGCTGCCGCCGAGGGAGTCCTTGGAATGTGTTCCGTCCAGAGGGAGAGCAGGACAGGGAGCCTCCCTTGAAGGATGAATGCCTCTTTTTCATGTTTTTGTGAACTTTCCCCTTTTGATGGTGTTTTCCCATCTGCGCTTTAGAAATAAAACCTGCTGCCTGCCCCAGCTGGCTTCCTGCCTTGTCCTGAGATGTGGCGAGGCTAACTCAGGAGTGGGGGAAAGCTTTGCTGGGTGCTGTTGAAACCTGTGGGAAGTCTGCTGGCACCGTGGGCATTCAGCCCTTTGCAGCAGACAGAAGTGAGTGCACGTTGAAACTGTGTGTCGCTGGGAGGTGATGGCGTTTAGGGGAAGAAAACGAGTATGCCTATTCTCTGATTTGCACAAGCAGTGTGAACTGGATAAGGATTGAGAATGTGTTGCAAAGCTCTTCAGGTGTTAACATTTTTTTTCTATGCTTTGAAAAATCTAGCTCCCCTTCTCCTTTCACCAACTCCCTCCCTCACTCAAAGGAACCAGCCTTCCAAACACTGGCTTTATCATCCATAGAGAGGAGGACCATCTGTATCTCACAGGGCTCTTGTGACCCTCGGTGAGATAATATATATCAAACTTGGCACAGTACCTGGCATGTAGTAAGAGCTCAGTAAATGGAGATTTTCCTTGGTTTTCCTGTTTATCAGTTTGCAAGGACTTGGCCAAGATTAGCGTTCTGAGACAGTGGTTTTCAAAAGGCAGTGGAAATATTCGTCAGCTGAAATGGAAATGAATCAGGCAAAATCCTGCTATACGGCAGGTAAATGTGGGCCGATTTGATTGCAGCAGGGTTGGAGGTTCCAAAACTCACCCCAGGGCCCTCGGCCTCTGGGACATTTCCACAAAATCTTGGACGCGCAGGATACAGCTTAAAATTAGGAAGCTGGGTAGTGTGTGTTCAGGCTACAGTTTTGCACTTTGACAAGGATTTGTGCCCCTTGCAATCCAGTGGAATTCCAAAGAAATTTCCCAGGTCACACCGTAGATAGACATATATGCCGGGGCAGGGTCGGGGGGTAGGGGCAGGGGGAGCGTGTTAAATGTTTAGTAAAGTACAAGTTTTTAATTAACAGTCATGACAGCAACAGCCAAAACACAAGGAAAGCCCCCTCTCTAAATNCAATCCAGTGGAATTCCAAAGAAATTTCCCAGGTCACACCGTAGATAGACATATATGCCGGGGCAGGGTCGGGGGGTAGGGGCAGGGGGAGCGTGTTAAATGTTTAGTAAAGTACAAGTTTTTAATTAACAGTCATGACAGCAACAGCCAAAACACAAGGAAAGCCCCCTCTCTAAATCTTTGTATACCTCATCTCACTGAAGAGCCTCATGTGTCAGAAAGGGACCATACCTACTGGACAAAGCTCGAAAAGCAGAGAGAAAGAGTGACAGAGCTCAAAGGGATGGAGCCTTGTTTCAGACCCAGGTCCCCGCAACCCTCAAATCAGGACCCGTTCTGCCACATTCCTGCTGAATGCTGCTGCTTCCTGAACTGTCTTTAAAAGGAAAAAGAAAAAAATTTCCTTCTGACTAAATCTGCCCCTCCAGCCAGACTGTGGCCACCCATAAATACAGCGGTAGCCTGATCATATAACCAGAATGGAATCTGGAAAGGGAATTCAAGCTGACAGAATGAAAAACATACTCCCCTTAATCCTACCCTTTCTAATGCTCACAATGGACTGTGAACACCTATTCTCACCTCCCCCTGGATTTCTACAAACAGCCGTGCTTTCTTAGAGGAAAATGTATCCAGCTGGCTTAATACACAAGTCATGCTGAAGTCACGGTGGTTTGGAATGCAGAGTAGGGAACAGACATTTAAGTTAACTCCATATACAAGCCCTCTGTGATGATAAAACACACACACATTCAAAAGAGTTAATGCGGAACTACATACCACATACGTGATAGGAGGGTTTGCCTTTGGTTCCTCATCGATTTCTCACTCCAACACTGCACATTGTGAATTACTGGCCTCGTTTCATGGCCAGAGAAATTGAGACCCAAGGAGGTTGAAATGATGCATCTGAGGGTTTCCATAAGTGAGGACAGAGCTGGCTTTGAACCCAGACTTTTGGACCAACACCCTACTATTCTTTCCACTAGGCAGTATCACCTCCAGCAGTCAGACTGGGCAGACTTCCATGAAACCCTGAAGGATGTCTTTTAGTGGTTGGCCAAGGTGGCAGAGAAGGCCTCAGCTGGCTTTGGTGTCTATTGATTTTGCAGAATAGCCCTGCATATATCATTTTTCATGGTGCTCGGAAAAGGTCAGCTCCTGGTGTTGAAATGCTCTGCTTGGAGACAGAAACGTTCAAATTTCATGCCTGGGAGAGAGAAGGATGACCGTAGAGGCAGAGGTCAGGTCATTATTGCTGAATTTCATCCTAGAAAAGTAGGCACGCCCTTTGGACAGGTGGGCGCTCTGACTGGGGAAGCAGGGCTGTACCTGGGCCTTCATCCTCTCCAAAAGCCAGGTATTTGAGAGCATCTGTTTTTAAAAGGGCTTATTGTAAGATGAAGTGAAGTCAGTATGGCCAGCCTTGGGGCAGTGAATCCCAGGAGATCAGGAAATAGTTGTAAGCTCTGAGCCACACATTCCCCTGGGTTATGGTTCAGCTCAGACTCCCTGCTGTCTCACATGGAGTAGCTGCTCCAAGCCTTCATCCTGAAGATCAGTGTGTGTGATGCTGTCCTAGACCATAACCCCTCAGGTGTGCTCCTCCCCGAACCCTTTTCCCTGGGTGTTTCCATCGCTACCTATGTTGGTCTATGTCAGGTCCTCCTTGGCTGCACCAAGCCTCCTCTATTTCTTCCTGACTTTTAGAACCCCTCTAAAAGCCCTCCAGGCTTCCCTGGTGGCTCAGGGGGAAGGCATCCACCTGCAGCACAGGAGAGGCAGGTTTGATTCCCAGGTCGGGAAGATCCCCTGGAAAAGGAAATGGCAACCCACTTCAGTTTTCTTGTCTAAGAAATCCCATGGACAGAGGAGCCTGGCAGGCTATATAGTCCATGGGGTCAAAAAAAGTAAAATGCAACTTAGTGACTGAAAAACAGCCTGGTTCAATCACATCTCACTTTGAGAAGATCACAGGGAATCCCCTTGAATCTAATCCCAGGCTAGTATACACACCTTTGACATGTGGGAAGCGTTAGATGGAGGTTCCTTTCCAGGAAGGAAAGCCCCTCTCAGCTCCTGTAAACTCTAGGCAATAATTCCATCCAGAACAAAGAGCAGGGGCCTTACTATCAAGAGGGACTGTACACACCTACATACCTGATTCTCACCCTGGCGACCAGACTGCTTATTTCAGTTATGCCCTGAAGCCTAGAAATCCTTTTTGCGCTCCCTCTTCTGTTGTCTCATTTATCTGGTCTCTCCCTAACTGTAGCAGCAACATGAGTTCAACACCTCATCACCCCCTTTGACCCTCCATCATGGGAAAAAAGTGAGATGCCCACACTGAAAGCAGATCGGGAATGGAAAATCCCTTTCATGTGTATTTTTAGTCTATTTGTGAGTGAAAATGAAAAAAAAAATCACTTCATGCCAAGTTGTTTCAGATTTTTTAAATATCCTGAAATTCACAGGCCCTTAATTATGCATCCATGGTAACTCGAATAGCTTTGGATGGTCCTTTAACCTCCTCTCTGTCAAGAGCCAGAAATATTTCATAAGCTCTGAAAGTAGACAGCTTGTTTCAGAATTAACCATTGATCAACTGGTACCCTGGAGAAGGTAAGTTGGCAGCTACTAACTTCTACACAAACGTGTCCAAAAAGTTCCTCTATGGGGCACTGACAATGGTAATAACTAATATTTACTGAGGACTCTACAGGCATTGTGCCATTTAATCCGCAACAATTGCTTCCAGCAAGTAGAAATGCCTCTCAGTTCAAACCTAGGGGGACCCGAGGCTGGAAAAGTTTAAGTGGCTTCCCCAAGGCCACGCAGATAGTGATTGCCAGAGTCAGAACTCAAAGGCAGTTCCAAGTCCTGAGCAGGTGGTTATAACCGTCACACTCCACACTGAAATTCTATTCATCTCTGACAACAGACAAGGCTGGACAGAGAGCAGGGCCCAGAGAGAGTCAGAGATGTGTCTTTCAGACCTCAGCAGCAGGTGGCTGAGGCTGCTCTCTCCAGCTCATTCCTTCAGGGCCCACTCCCTGCAGAAGCTGTAATGAAATAAGTAGTGTGTGATTTCTAGCATAATATGTTTCCCCTAGGGGCTTCCCAGGTGGCGCTAGTGGTAAAGAACCAGCCTGCCAATGCAGGAAACAAGAGACTTAGGTTTGACCCCTGGGTCAGGAAGATCCCCTGGAGAAGGAAATGGCAACCCACTCCAGTGTTCTTGCCTGGAGAATCCCATGGACAGGGAAGCCTGGTGAGCTACAGTGCATGGGGTCACAAGAGTCAGATACGACAGAACAACTACACCACCACCACCTTCCCTGTGGCCCACAGTCGTTTATCAGGGCCTGTTACTAGTGGCGTGGGGCCTTCCTGGTAAAGAATACACCTGTCAGTGCAGGAGCCTCAGGAGACACGGGTTTGATCCATGGGTTGGAAAGATCCCCTGGAGGAGGGCATGGCAACCCACTCCAGAATTTCTGGCCTGTGGAGAATCCCATGGATAGAATCCCGTGGGCTACAGTCCACCAGGTCTCAAAGAGTCGGACATAGCTGGAGTGACTTAGTAAGATGCACACGCATGTTTCCCCTACCAGGCTGGAAAATGCAGGAAGGCGAAGCCTGGTCCAGGCCTCACCCCTGATGCCAGTCTGAGACATGACGCAGGGACATGCACGGGTGAGCAAATGCTCACCCTGCTGGTGGGCTCACACCCCTCTGACAGTGCCCGCAGAGCTCTGCACTTTCCCCACACACCTCTGTGCATCATAACTGCCCTGATGACCTCCTCCCCCGACCACCTGATCGCACAGCTTTAAGGACAAAATCGTCAGAGAGGCAGGAACCCTGTCTGCTGGAAGCTCGTTCTCCCCAGAGCTTAGCCACCTGCTGGCAGGTGGCAGGCCCTCAGTAAAGTATAGCTGAAGAAACTCTGCTGTCCTAATGGAAATGAACAAAAAGCACAACACCGCTTGGCTTCCAAACTGGGTCCTACGGTGACAGAAGCATTTCCACAGACCAGACACAGTTTCAATAAAGCAGAATTCTCATACATTTACAAAGGTATAACATAAGTTTTCTGTGTGTCACTCTCAGATCTTCCCAGCAACCAAATATTATTTCACAGTTAAGCAAACTGAGGCCACAAAAGGTTATCACCTGCACAAACTAGAAAGTGGGGGCATTGGGATTCTTCTCCAGGAACTCCCAGAATTGCGCTTCTCTCACTGTGTCATGGGACGTTCAGGTATTATTTCCATTTTCCAGATGAGAAAAGAGATTAGAGGGAACAGCATACTTGCTAGAGGAACAGTCACATTTTTAAAGAGTATTCAATAGAGAGAGTAATGCTTAATACAAATGCAAGAATTTCCAATGGTAGGTTTTAGATAAAGAGATATATCAGACAACTTAAATTTAATCTCCCAGGGATGTGTTCAGGATAAAACCGCACTTGGTGGTAGGCAGGAAAAAATGAGGCTTCTCATCCTGGCCAATGCAGGAGATGTGGGTTTGATCCCTGGATCGGGAAGATCCCCTGGAGGAGGAAATGGCAACCCTCTCCAGTATTCTTGCCTGGGAAATCCCATGGATGAAGAAGCGTGGCAGGCTACAATCCATGGGCTTGCAAAGAGTTGGTCATGAATGAGCATACACACACACACAAGAAAAAAAAAGAGATGGAATATTGAGTGCAAGTCAGTATATTTGGGTTCAAAGCAGATTGAACGTTGAGTGCAAGTATATTTTGGACCTAGCTCTATGCCTACGGATGCCACATAGGGAAAGCCTGGCTAATAGCAGTGCCCTGGGGAACTCTGCTAAGCATGCCATGCAATAAGCATATGCATAACCTTGCTGCAGAAAGCGACACACCACAGCCAGCACAAGAGACCTTAGAACAACACTGGACTCCCTGCCAGCCAGAGATCTCAGCAGAGACCCTCAGGAAGAGGGCCAGAGACCCACAAGAATACTGCGTCCAGGGTAGGCTGGCGCCAAGAAACCAGCCAACCAACAACAGCAATAGCAATAAAGCTTGTGAGGACCTCTGGCCGAGGACGCCGTGACTGTCCAGCCAGGAAAGAGCCAGCTGTGGGGAGCACATACCTAATGAGCTCTGATGGAACAGGAGAAACGCACCTGTGGGGGGAGGCGGCTCGCAGTGGGCAGGGATACCTGCAGAGCCGCCTCCAAGGAAGTGGTCTGCTCTCTGAGGTCCTTATGCCTGGGTCCTAGGGTGGATGCACAGAGGTAGCTCTATACAGAGATGTCACAGGAGAATGTTCCAGTTGATACGTGGGGGCAGCGGGTGGGGTAAAAAGATTTCCCTTCAGCCCATAGCGTGGTGAAACTAGAAGGGCTTGTTGATAGCCTCCACGCCAGGGTCCCAGACAATAGACTCGAGAGGCTCCTCCAAGGTGTTCTGGGGGCTGCTGGGTAGAGGTGGAAAGGCCAAGCACTCAGCCTTATTTCAACCAAAGCCTTTCCACTCTTTTTTTAAAAAACTTTTTTGTATTAGAATGTAGCTGATTAACAGTGTTGTGATAGGTTCAGGTGAAGAGCAAAGGGACTTAGCCATACATACACATGTATGCGCTCTCCTCTGAACTCCCCTCCCATCCAGGCTGGCACATAGCGGTGAATAGAGTTCCCTGGGCTATGCAGTACGTCTCTGTTGGTTATCCATGTTAAGTGAGCAGTGTGTACGTGTCCATCCCTCACTCCCTGTCTCTTTCCCCAATTCGTCTCCCCGGCAACCGTAGGTTTTTCCCTAAGTCCGTGAGCCTGTTTCTGTCTTGTGCATAAGTTCATTTGTACCATTTCTTTTTATATCCTGCAAACAAGGATGTCATATGATATTTCCCCTTCTCTGACTTACCTTCCCTCAGTAAGACAATCTCTAGGCCCATCCATGCTGCTGCAGATGGCCTTCTTTCATTCTAAAACCCTTCCACTCGCCTCTTTGGGGCACTAGCTTCCTCATGAAATGTCATTTGATGAAATAGTTCCATGGCCAAGGAAAAACAAACAGTTTTGGAAATTGCTGACATAATTTAGCTTCCCCAATTTTAAAGATGGTGAAACGGAGCTATGGAAAAGGAAAAAGTCCTTCTAAGACCTCATGCCAGTTGGCAACAGGGTCAGCACTGAATCTGAGGTCTTCTAACTCATGCTCTTGGAAGACGGGGGCAATATAAAAAGTGTCAGAGCTAATACATTCTTTAGAAAGGAAAAATCAGCAGGGTTTTATTCCCTGAACAGCTTTAGCGCACATGGGCTGAGCCAAGGAGTCCTCTGTATTAGCGATCTATCGTTACATAACAAATTCCCACAAAATCTGATCATTTAGAACAACACACATTAATTATCCTGCAAGTTGCTGTAGATCAGGATTTCAAGCACAGCTTAGATGGACATCCTGCATCATGGTCTCTCCTGAGGCTGCCATCACAGGGTTGGCCAGGATTGGGGTCTCGTCTGAAGGGTCAGCTGGGGAATGATTAAAGCTCACTTTTGTGGTTGTTGGCTAGAGTCAGTTCCTTCCTAGCTGTTGGTCTGAGGCCACCCTCACTTTATTGCCACGTGGGCCTCTCCAGCATAGCGCCTCCAGCACAGCTGCTTCATCAAAGCCAGCAAGAGAGAGAGAGAACTTGCAAACAAGATAGATATCACAATCTTGAGTAGCCTAATGGTGGATGTGACATCACTTTATCTTAGCCATGTTCTATTGGTTCGAAGGAAGCCTCTAGCCACCCCACACGCAGCAAGGAATTACACAAGAATGTAAACAGCAGGAGGTAGAAATTGGAGCCAATCCTTTACCTGCTATTCACCTGCTACTGCCTCCATCACTCCAGTGTCACCAGTGTCTAACAACTTCTTATCAGTAAGTTCATCCAACCCACTTGCTGTCATATGGTTGAGCAGTCAGTCCTTATGGTAAACACTAGTGTGGACTTTGTCTTATTTAAACTCCTTATCCATTCAATACCAGGTGGAGCACGGTATTGCATTAGATGTCACAGGAGAGCCACGAGTCTTCTTGAATATAAACCCAGGGTAGGATCTTCCAAGGAATGACTTCAAAATGCATTTTACTGAAAGCCAAGACAATTCAAAGTGATCCAAACTGAAATTCACCCATCGTCCCACTTCCCTGATCTGTTTCTCTCTTAGCAGATATTATAATGAAAACTTAACTCTAGGATTAACTCCTTCTCTTTTCCACATTTTTGTTACTCTCCCATCATATACCAATTCTGTGGACTCTACCGCCTCGACCTGTAAATCAGTTCACTGCCTCCCACCCTCCCCATCATCATGCTAGCTCAGACTGTGATGTCTCACAGATGATGACTGCAGTGTTTCTATTACTTCCCAGCCTTCTCTTTCAATCTGTCCCTCAACATTGGATTATAGAAATCAAGATTCCCAGGCATAAGGCTTTTGCCAAATGATTCTCTTTGGGCCACAAAAGAATCCCTAGGAAGGCATCAGTTTTCCCCATGATCTGGCCCAGGTCTCCAAATGAACCTTGTAACTTCAGCTGTAATTCATGCTTTCTACACCAAGCATTTTGTGCTTTTTATGTTTTTCCAAATGCCATTCCTTCTTTCCCATAATGTCCTTCCCTCTGTTTGTTACCTACTCATATTCTTTTGTCAAAATTCAGTTCAGGACCCACCTCCTCTAAACAGAGTGAATGTCCCTTTGCTGTCATCCCATTCCACGGCATGTTTCTATCATCACTTTATCATTATGGAATTCTCGTCTGCTCATAGGTCAACTCTTCCTTTAAAGTTTTAAGAATAAGGATCTGTCTATCTAGTTTTTCTAAAATCAAATACAACTGGAATAAAATCCATTGTGTTCCAGATTTGGATTTTCCTTCCTCACCAGAGCGTGTTCAGCAAGCTTACAACTTGAACTTGTTTTCATGCTCAGCCCTCTAGGCTCTCAACTGCACAAAGTGATGTCATAATACATGACAGGGGGAAGCCAGGCCAGCCCTGCATCAGGAAACCGTCTCAGGATGCAGACTTTAGGGAATGTCCTTGCTTTCAGAGGTGGCCCTCAGGATCAAAGTTTGTATTGCCTGGGATTTTGAGAAACCAGTACCAAGGACAGAGGAGGCCCGTCTAGGGATCTGAGGCTGAGTCACTAGAGACAGCAGAATATCTACAACTAGTGAGAGGGGGGAGAGGGCAGAGAAGGGATGAAGATAAGGAGTTTCTCTGTCTTAGGGCATGAAGAAATTCACAGCCCAGGGAAAGGGCTGGGTTAGGGTTAAGAGTATGGTTCTGGCATCAGAAAGCTCCAGGTCTGAGAGTTTGCTATTTGCTCTAAGCCTCATTTTTTTCATCTTTATTTAAGGCAAAACATTAGTGACACCTACCACAAAGTTATTGTGATGATTAAATGATATAGTGCAACTGCATTGCTTAGCCCAGAAATGCACTCAGTATCAACATCCTATTGTTCCTGCTGCTCTTGTTATCTATCCCTGGAGCAGTTCTCGGCAGTAAGACTGCACTGGAGAAGCAGCTCCCCCAAGTGTGTCTTGTGGGACAGTCTTCCCATGAGGTGCACCTCAAAAAAAGTGTTCCGGGCAGATTCAGGCTGAGAGAACAGACTTATGCCGGGGGGAGGGTGGGGGGAAGGGATAGTTAGGGAGTTTGGGGTGGATGTGTACACACTGCCACATTTAAGATGGATAACCAACAAGGACCTACTCACAGGGAACTCTGCTCAATATTACGCGGTAGCCTGCATGGAAGGGGAATCTGGGGGAGAATGGATACTCGTATAGGTATGGCTGAGTCCCTTTGCTCTCCAACTGAAACTATCACAACACTGTTAATAGTCTACACTCCAGGATTAAAAAAAAAAAAGTTAAAAAAAATAAGTTTAAAAAGTGTCTTTGGCCAAAAGAGTGGAGAACACTTGACCTTGTCCTGTTCTTGGAAAATCATGGCTCATGTGTTCATTCAATGTGTAATTCCAAGGGCTAGAAATACAACAGAAGACAAGACATGTGAGGTGCTTTTATTCGTGGAACTTATGGTGAAAGAGGCAGGCGGAAAAAGGAAATCAGACTTATAGGATGGTCTCCAGTAGATACTTGCTGCTGCTGCTGCTAAGTCACTTCAGTCGTGTCTGACTCTGGGCGACCCCATAGACGGCAGCCCACCAGGCTCCCCTGTCCCTGGGATTCTCCAGGCAAGAACACTGGAGTGGGTTGCCATTTCCTTCTCCAAAGCATGAAAGTGAAAAGTGAAAGTGAAGTCGCTCAATCATGTCTGACTCTTAGCGACCCCATGGACTGCAGCCCTCCAGGCTCTTCCATCCATGGGATTTTCCAGGCAAGAGTACTGGAGCAGGTTGCCGTTGCCTTCTCCAAGATACTTGCTAAGAAGTCTAAAATGAGGCAAGGGATCAGACAACAGCTGGTGGTGAGGGGGGGCTTGTTCTTTTAACTAGGATGAGACATGGAGATGATCTTTGAGCAGAGATCTGAATGCAGTGAGGAAATGAGCTCTGTAGGCAGTGATCCAGGCAAGAGGACTGGAGCAGGTTGCCGTTGCCTTCTCCAAGATACTTGCTAAGAAGTCTAAAATGAGGCAAGGGATCAGACAACAGCTGGTGGTGAGGGGGGGCTTGTTCTTTTAACTAGGATGAGACATGGAGATGATCTTTGAGCAGAGATCTGAATGCAGTGAGGAAATGAGCTCTGTAGGCAGTGGTGAAGAGTTAGGATTTTATTCATTGTGATAGGAAGCCAGTAGATATTTGAGGTAGAAGAGTGCATGAGGTGAGACATTTTGTAGCAGTTAATGTTCAGCTTCACTTAACCCAGTACCTTCAGAATTATATGAACACAAACACCCTTTCCCACTCTCAGACCTGGAGCTTTCTCATGCCAAAGCCATACTCTTAACCCTTACTGAGCCCTTAAACCTTAGCCCAGCTACCTAAGAACAGCTTGAAACATAGTCTGGTAAACACTCCATTGGCCTACTAGGCTACATAGATTTTAAAAGGACTGTAAATTTGCTCTCTAGATCTATAGTAAAAAGCCAAAAAAACTCAGGCTGAAACAGGCAAGCTCAGAGTGGGAAAACCGAGCTCCAGAGGTAGAGACAAGCAGAGCGTCACTCTAATTAGCAGCTCTTTTTGGCTAAGATGGTCAGTGAGCACAGCCAGGCTTCAGCAGACTCTGAAACTCCATCTCAGGCCAAATAAAACTTGCCAACATCTGTCTAGTATCTAACAACCATTTGCAAACAATACACCTTGGCTTAAGCATTCTCCAAGGCGGGTGGGGAGGGGGGTTATGAAACTTGAGGTCCAGCCAGATGCTCTGAAAGAAAGGCAGGTCAAATATTTCTGCGCTTACACACGGACAGCCACCAGCTTGCTGTCAAAGCTCTGGGAAATGGAAGCTGACAGTGTCTGCTCCCCTTATCTAGAAGTGCTAATTTCATTTTCACCCTATATGAACTGCAGGATGTTTCTTGGTGTGTTACCCAGAAATGGTTGGAAACACGTATTTGGGAGTGCCTTCGCCTCTTCTTCAGTCGCTGAACCTCCCTGAGTCTAGATTTAATTTCTAAATAGGTCTATTAATACCTGTTTCACCAGGTTGTCATGACCAGTGACAAGATAAATGATTTCTTGTTTTTAAAAAGCAGCTAGGATAAGGCTTGGAACAAAATAGGTATAGAGTTGTCTTCCCCAGTGGCTCAGCGGTAAAGAATCTGCCAAGGAAATGGCAACCCACTCAAGTATTCTTGCCTGGAGAGTCCCATGGACGGAGGAGCTTGGAGGGAGGCAGTCCATGGGGTCGCACGGAGTCGGACACAACTGAAGTAACTAACCAGCAGCGGCAGCAGGCTTCCCCAGTGGCTCAGCGGTAAAGAATCCGCCTGCTAGTGCAGGAGATGCAGGTTCGATCCCTAGGTCGGGAAGACCCCCTGGAGGCGGGCATGGCAACCACTCCAGTATTCTTGCTGGGAAAATCCCATGGACAGAGGAGCCTGGCAGGTTAGGTTACAGTCCATCGGGTCGCAGAGAATTGGACGCAGCTGAGGTTATTGAACACGCACGCATGCAGGCTTTCGACAAAAATGTTAGTTTCCTTCCTGCCCATTTCAATCTGCATTTGCTTTTATAATAAGGTCATCACTTATTAACAATTGTTATATTCCAGCAAGCATCAGGAAACTAGATGCTGTCTAGGGGAGCTTCGACAGCACCAGGAAACTGGGGTGACAGCCTATTTTGTAAATAAAGTTTTACTCGAACACATCCATGCTCACTCATTTATGTCATGATTAGGGCTACTTTACTATTGTAGAGTTGAATAGTTGTGACAGACCATCTGGCTGCAAAGCCAAACATATTTACAGTCTACTCAAACATAGTTACTTAAGAAAAAGTTTACTGATTAGTCAGTGTGTTAAATTTATACATGCAATTTCCAATCATTACAATGCTGAAAATTGGATATATTATATTTATCTGAATGAAGAAATTGAAGCAGAAATAAAGGTTCATCTAGTAAGTCTTCCTCCAAGAACATGAAGCCAAATTTTATACCTAAAGGACGCTTGGAAAAATGATAGAAGCTATTCATTTGTATGATCCAGCCTTGACTTGCTCCTGACTGCCTCTGGCTGTTATGTCTCTCAGGCTAAATTTCTTAACCTTCAGGCTACTGATGCTGCTCAGCTGCTAAACTGTCTCTGACTCTTTGCGACCCCATGGCCTGCAGCACACCAGGCTTCCCTGTCCTTCACTATTGCCTGGAGTCCGTTCAAACTCATGTCCATTAGGTTGGTGATGCCATCCCACTATCCCAACCTCTGTCACCCCTTTCTCCTTCTTCCCTCAGTCTCTCCCAGCATCCGGATCTTTTCCCAGTGAGCTGGCTCTTCACATCAAGTGGCCAGAGTATATGCTGAACTAAATGATCCTGTATGGAAAGGTTCCCTCCCCCACCCCCTCTGTTTCCTTATTTATCTGTCGGTCCGTTTGTTCATATAAGTCCATTCTTTCAAAAATGAGGGCTGTAATTTCTGGACCCTCTAAAATGCTCTCATGTCTTAACTAACATCTTAGAAGTCATACTTTTTTTTTTTTTTTTTGGAAAGCACATAGCATGAGGCCCAAGCTTCCATCCAGGAGAGATTTTTAAGCTCCCCTGTCTGCTGCTTCTCACTTTATCTCCCTCGCACTTACTCACTTTTTCTCCAGGCCAGACACATGGAGAATAGGCTGTTTCCAGGGACTTTGGAGATTGGCCTGAGATATAGATACCACAGCACATTTGGCTTTGTGCCTCCCTTTCCAGTTCAAAACTGTCTAAGAGGGATGTGCACCCACAGCCCCAGTATCACCTTCCCAAACGGTCCCATTTTAGAATTTCAGTGGCTCTCTTTATATCAACGGTGGTGGAGACCCTGCTGATATTTACTGCATGAATACTAAATCATTAAACTGAACAATGGATCTTGTTGAGAATGATAACATAGCAATGGCAGGAAAAGCCTAGGCTTTGGAATTCTAAGACTCAGCTGTTTATTCTGAGTCAACCGATTACTGACCGGGCANGACTCTCTTTATATCAACGGTGGTGGAGACCCTGCTGATATTTATTGCATGAATACTAAATCATTAAACTGAACAATGGATCTTGTTGAGAATGATAACATAGCAATGGCAGAAAAAGCCTAGGCTTTGGAATTCTAAGACTCAGCTGTTTATTCTGAGTCAACCGATTACTGACCGGGCAACTTAGTTAACCTTCTCAGATCTTCAATTCTCTCTCTTGTCTTTTAAAGTTGATTTATTATTCATTCATGGCTTCATTGTCACATGCTAACTTCTCTCTAGTTGTGGTACGCAGGCTCCAGAGCATGTGGGCTCATTATGGGGGGCACGGGCTTAGGTGCTCTACAGCATGTGGGATCTTAGTTCTCTGACCAGGGATCAAACGTGCATACCCTGCATTGGAAAGCCAGTCCATAACCACTGGATCACCAGGCAAGTCCTTAAGCCTTCAATTCTCTTAACAGTAAAATACAAACAGTGCTTATCTAAGAGGGATGTGCACCCACAGCCCCAGTATCACCTTCCCAAACGGTCCCATTTTAGAATTTCAGTGGCTCTCTTTATATCAACGGTGGTGGAGACCCTGCTGATATTTACTGCATGAATACTAAATCATTAAACTGAACAATGGATCTTGTTGAGAATGATAACATAGCAATGGCAGGAAAAGCCTAGGCTTTGGAATTCTAAGACTCAGCTGTTTATTCTGAGTCAACCGATTACTGACCAGGCAACTTAGTTAACCTTCTCAGATCTTCAGTTCTCTCTGTTGTCTTTTAAAGTTGATTTATTATTCATTCATGGCTTCATTGTCACATGCTGGCTTCTCTCTAGTTGTGGTATGAGCTCCAGAGCATGTGGGCTCCAGAGCATGTGGGCTCATTATGGGGGGCATGGGCTTAGGTGCTCTACAGCATGTAGGATCTTAGTTCTCTGACCAGGGGTCAAACATGCATACCCTGCATTGGAAAGCCAGTCCGTAACCACTGGATCACCAGGCAAGTCCTTAAGCCTTCAATTCTCTTAACAGTAAAATACAAACAGTGCTTCCTAAGTCATAAGGTTGGTGTCAAAGTTGAATGGGCTCCCTAATGTTCCTGGCACAGGACAAATGTTCAGTTGCTAGAGAGGCTCCATCCTGGAGCTACACACTTATCATGGGCCAGTCATCATTNAGCCAGTCCGTAACCACTGGATCACCAGGCAAGTCCTTAAGCCTTCAATTCTCTTAACAGTAAAATACAAACAGTGCTTCCTAAGTCATAAGGTTGGTGTCAAAGTTGAATGGGCTCCCTAATGTTCCTGGCACAGGACAAATGTTCAGTTGCTAGAGAGGCTCCATCCTGGAGCTACACACTTATCATGGGCCAGTCATCATTGGGTATGTCATTACTCTCATCTAACATGCAAGGAAATGAAAGAGGAGAAGGTTTAGGATTGCTTCCAAATCTGCACTTTCCCTGCTCTGTGCCATCAAAGATAATAATAATTCAAACAATAATCAAGTAAGTTTGGGAAACACTATGGACGTTCCCTTTCTTGGAGATTTCAGATAAACACAAACATATGAAAGACCCTAGAAGATCCTGAAATAAAGAAGCTGGGGCTAATTTGTTTGGTTTAAAATAACGTTTTCCAAGTAGGTTGAATTAGGAATCTCTTCTCTTTGCGTTAATAACTGTCAACATGTTGTAAATAACACTCTAGAAAAGGCTGCTTAAAGTTACCCAGCTAGATTAAACTCAAGGCAAGGTTTGGAAATAATCTCTGTTTTTCAGGCTATGTGAAGCTTCTCCTGTTCTCTGTGTAAGTCATAAAGGTCTTTCATTGCCAGTAATTATTCTGGACCTTTATCACTGAGTCCTTTTGCAATTAGTCCTTTTAATTCAGTCATGCAAACCACTCCTGGACATCATTAAAGGAAAGCTGCAGAGCCAATGGTTAGGAATGGAGTCTCTGACTTGATGGCAGTCTACCCGAATTAAACTCCTGTTTCCCCTTTTTTGCTTTGCGACCTTGAGCTGTGCGAGCCTGTTTCCTCATCTATAAACTGAGGAAAATAAAGTCAGTCACCTCAAAGGTCTTGGAGAAGATTCAATAAGATAATCCACAGAAGACATCTTATGCAGTTCCTGGCTCAAACGTGTTCAGTCAGTCTTAGTTATTATTGCAGCATTTAAATCACCCTTTTTTGAGAAAAAAAAAAAAAAGTAGATAATGAAGTATGTCTGCCTTGCCTGGGCTCGTACTCATTAATTACCACAGTAGTTTGAGGTTTTTTGTGAGAGTCTAGTTTCCTGCTTCTAGTCTTAGAGGCATATTTCCATTTCAGGAGTCAACTTTCATCAAAATGTATCAAACATTATTGAAGTTGATTCATACAGGCCTTTATAATCGTCAGTGACTCCATCTGGCTCCCTCTGACACAGGCATCAGTCAAGATGCAGTCCACCCATCTAAATATCAGCACATAGAGTTGGAAAAGATTGCCAAAGCTAGGTAGTCTTGCTACGCCAAATAGTTGCATACATACTGACACCAGCCCCCACTTGTAGACCCATGGCAGACACTGCTGATCCATCACAATACCTTTTCCCCTTGAGTTCAAACATGACCATGGAATCTTTCTCAAAGAGGCTCCAGGCATCCATTATCAGCTGATTGAAACTGACACAAACTGAAACTTGTCATCTCAAACCGGATTCAGCCTCTTAACCAAAGCTTGAGTGACTTCCACAATATTATTATTTTTTTTTTTTAAATATGTTCAGTGTTGTAGAGCTTCCTAATAGGGGAGGACAAGAAGGAAAAGGAGAGACAAGGAGAATAAATACTAACATCTGGGTAGCACTTATTACTAATACACCAGGCATTTATAACTCCTTATCACTCTCTGTCTCCAAAAAGCCTGGAAAAATCTTTATATTACATCGAAGAAGCCACAATTCAGAAAAGTTACAGGACTTTGTCAAGGGCTCCCAGCAGGTAAACAATTTGATTTCAGGTTTCCTAACTGAGAAGACAGTTTCCTTCTCTCTCCCAACATAATTCCGCTTAAGAGTTTCCATATCCCCTCTCAAGGCTCCATCTCTGGCCTTGGGTGGCTGATAACAAGTTGACAAAGGCCACCGTGTTACGCAGCTCTTTTTAGAAAAGTCTGGTTTTTTAGGGTTGAGTTCTGAGTCCATCTATAACCTGCCCTTCCTAGATAAATCTCTTTATTTTTGTACCTTGCTCAAGAGTTCAGGAACCCACTTTCCAATACTTGTGCAAGAGTCAATGAGATTTCTTAAAATTCTGGATGAAAGCCGAAACAGAGGAGGTCATTGTTCCACTGGGAAATGAATTCAAATCTATTTTTGAAACAGTTTTCCAGAATTTTATAGGAACCTATACTGTTGCCACGTGGTCAGACCCGCTTTTTTTTTTTTTAATTTTCTTTTCTGTCTAGGCAAAGAAATAGGACAGAGAAAGCAAGTGCTCTGCAGAATTTTTATTTCAAAAATTGAAACCAGACCATACCAGGGCAGTTTGTGGTCTGAATGTATCAATGGATCTAGTCATATTTCATCTGAGCTTTTCTTAGGTATACTAAACCACAAGTATGAATCTCATTATTGTGTCTGGGTGGAACTACTTTATGGATTAAGATCTGTGGGCTTAACTTGGTTGGTAATGAAACGTATGTTCAAGGGATGGGAGGGAGGAAGCCACAAAGCACCTCCAGTGCTTAGGCCAAACTCTAAAGAAAGAAACACTCAGAACTGGGCAGAGGTGGGGGGTGGGAGGTATTCTTAATATTGGCCGTGTGACTGGGGTCTAAAAAAATGAAATCCAACATTAGGTTCAGCAGAAATATTGCCGAATCAGCAGTGGACCACACGTCACTAGAACAAAAGAGACTCTAGAATTGAAACCAGACACGACTCCTTGTTTCCCAGGAGAGCCTGCAGCCCCGAGAGTGGCTGTGACTTGCCCACAGCGATTGGCAGAAGCGCAGCCCGCAGCTCATTGTGTAGCTTTCCACTTACGGCTTGTGCTGCTATGTGGCCCCAGGAGAGCCTCCGGTCTCCAGGAGCTTCAAAATAAATAATGAAAATTCAAAATACCAAAGGAGAGAGAGTGTGACCTAAATTTAACAAATAACACTACAATGAAACTGGAAGGATTCCTAGTAACCCAGGATGCTGCCTTTGCATTGAAATCAGAGTTTTACACTATCTTACAGGCCTGGTGAAGTCCACCTCCTGCCAAAGGTCCAGCTGAGTATACTTCAGTCAGACAGAAGCAGGCAGTACTGGGGCCTCCAGAACTCTTGAGGTATTGCTTAGAATCTCATAGGAAAGAGGTCTGTCTTGGATATTTTTTGTAACACTTGTGCCTATGGCATCTGGCACATAGAACTGATACAAACTCAGTGAATAGCTGAATGAGCAAAATGAACTAATTCCAGGAGCAGAGCTATAATGAATTCCTCAATACGTCATGCCTTAAAAGAGATCACAGGAGAGCCAATTACATTAAGGCCATTATCAAACAAAGATTATTTGTTCATTAATTCCACGAAAATAAGCATCAGCTAACTGTATATAAGCTCAAATCAAGAAATATATTTAGCTACGTGTTATTCAAACATAATTATACTGTACATTTATGATATTCAGAACACAATACTTGGTGTTGGGTATTAAGAGATGAATGACATAGATATGGTTCCCGCCCTCGTGGGGCTCGCAGTATACATACAGTCTAGCTGTTTGGAGATGAACTGCTTAGTTGAACGTAAGTACAAGATAGAATCTGCTTATTGCTCTAAAAGAGGAAGATACACATATATGATAAAGCTACCCAAATCATTTTTAGAATGACATGTGACAGAAATAATATCAGATCAATACTCAGAGAATTCAGAAGAGGAAAAAAAGTCACCTGAAAAAGCTTCTAATAATAGATTAATTTTTTTTTTTTTGGAGCTGGATGTTGAAAGATAGAGAAATGTGCCTGCTCAGATGGGAACAGGACTATAGAGGAGACTTCAAGGCATCTGAAATCCTTCCTCGGTGATAACTGAGCTTGACAGCGTCTCCAACGTGTCTGTCAACATGCTTTGTTTCTACAGAACTGGCAGGTTATGTGGCATCTTAAGACCCCAATCCCAGGATACTGATAGTTTTCTCCCCTTGAGCCAGGTGTTTGGAAGTTATATAGACAGAGCTGGGGTTTGGCCTTGAATCATAACTCCTTTCCTTGGCCCAGCACAAATGACTTTATAAGACAGTGGCTCAGAGCACTTACTTTAGATTTGGATGGATCCATGTTCAAGTACTGACTCCACTACTTAATGAATATCTGAACTGGCATAGCCGCTTAATTGTCCTCTGGCTCAGTTTCCTCATCTGCAAAGTGAGAATAAAGATACCACCTCATATCACTTTGTAAGAATTTAAACTGGAGATTTAAAATGCTTGGCACAAGTTCTGGCAATTAAGCACTCAGTGAATGATAGTTTATTACATTTTATTATCATTGTCATCATTTCAATCTTGTCTTGATCTTACAAGGCCTCTTCAGTTGGTATTTGGGGATCCTAAGCACTCCCTCCTCCAGGAAGTCCTCTGTGAACTTCCAAGCTCAGAGTGACACCTCTTCTCTCAGTCCCTCCATTCATACTATCACTGCTACTGAACCTTGTGTTCTAATTTCTGCGATTTCTGGAAAGAGAGAAGAGGTCCTTACGCTGCTTAGTTTTCCCAGCACCCAACAACACATCATGAGGCACATTATAAATAAACCGCAGGTAGCTCCTGAAAGAGGCTTAACATTTCTACTCCTGCTACTGGCTTCGAGTGTGCTGGGACACTTAAGAAAATCACATATATTCAATCCACAGTACAAGGATTTAAAGTCAAGTCTTCCAATGAAATATGACTATCAATAAATAATCATTGTAAATGCATAAAAAATAAAGTCGATTCTATTTCATGACCTTTCCAGAGGAAACTATAAGCTTTTTGACGATAGAGAACATGCTTATCTTCTTCACTTTTGTATCCCTCATGCTTAACTCAGGGCTTGGCATATGGTAGGTACTTAATAAAGGCATACTAAAAAGATATATAATTGGATGGATGAGTGGATGGATGGCAATTGAAGAAATCCTATAGGACCAAGAAATCTAAACATCTCAGCACAGATGTGCTCTAAGATCCCATGGCAGATCTTTCTTTCTGGGGACCATTACAGTGACCTCAGACTAAGATTTACTAGAAGTCTTTGTTGACCCCCTCCCAAGGGTCTCAGCAAATAGGTAAACCTTAATCAAATTCACTGACAAAATAGGTAGGGTATCTGGGATCTAATGTTTGCCTTACACTAATAGCCAGTGAAACTCCCAATACTTTGACCACCTCATGAGAAGAGTTGACTCATTGGAAAAGACTCTGATGCTGGGAGGGATTGGGGGCAGGAGGAGAAGGGGACGACCGAGGATGAGATGGCTGGATGGCATCACCGACTCGATGGGCATGAGTTTGGGTGAACTCCGGGAGATGGTGATGGACAGGGAGGCCTGGCATGCTGCGATTCACGGGGTCGCAAAGAGTCGGACACGACTGAGCGACTGAGCTGAACTGAACGGAACGGAATGGCCAGTGATCCTCTTTGGGTGTTTATGTCCAGGCATTCTCTTTCATGGCATGTGGTACTTTTACTCAACTCCCTGTGGCTGCCTGAAGTGTCTAGTCATAACTGTGAAGTGGAGCGCCAAAGAACTGTGCAGGCATCGATTAGCGATGTCTGCCACGCACACGCCAAGGATGTGCGTGGGTGCCTCAGATTTGCCACCAAGGCCGCGGTGATCTTCTCAGTTGCCTCTGAGCCTTCTGAAGTCTGATTTAGATTCTCTAATCCAATGTCTGTTTGTGTCTATGGAAAGTACTGAAAATCTGAGCCAAACATTTCCCGTCAGAAGCAGTGTCTTGAAAAACTAAACCACAGGCAGTCTGTTGTGGAGAAAGACCTGGCTGAGCAGCATGGCCAGCCATCCCAGGAGCAGCACCGCCTCTTGGCCAAGACCTGCCAGAAAAGAGCCCCACCCTGGGGTCGCGGGCTTGCTTTTCTTGCTACTGAATGAGAATACGTAGGTGAGGAGGAAAACCAGGACGATAGAGCCTGCCTCCTCTTCTCCTAAGGATTTCAGCGTGTCTCTGTCACTTGGCAAACTGAACTATTACAAATCATGCATTTCCATGGAAAAAGCAAACAGTGGGCATGAGGTGGCTCCCCAAAATTCTCTCAGGAATCCCTCATCCTTCAGAGACTAGCCTTCCACAAACTGCCTTCTCCAAAGTTGCAAGTCACCACACAATAACAACACACCAGCAACTAAGACCTCCTTCCTCTCACCCACTGTCCTAAATATTTCCATGTGTTATCCCATTTGATCTCTTTTTTCTCACTGTCAGCTGAAAGAAATTTATTGTGGGGTTCTTATGAGTATTGCCATCTTATAGACAAGAAAGTTGAGGCTTGTGTGTGTGTTCTGTCATGTCCAACTCTTGGCCATCCCATGGACTGGCATCCCACTAGGCTCCTCTGTCTATGGAATTCTCCAGGCAAGAATACTGGAGTGGTTTGCCGTTTCCTACTTCAGGGGATCTTCCTGTGGAATCTGTGTCTCTTGCCTTTCGTCCATTGGCATTCTCTACCACCGCGCCACTTGGGAAGCCCCAGGTTGAGGCTCACAGAGGCAGTATTACACATCTAAGGTCAAAGCCGCTAGATGGAGTCATATGCGGTCGCCCCTAGCCAACCATATTCGATCTTGAAACTGACAATTCCATTGGATTCAAATTAATAGCCAGTGGCAGGACCAGAATCCGTGGTATTTGACTGATTCTAGAGCAGATACTCTCGAAAACTGCACAGACTCACCTTGGAGATTCGTCAGTTTTAGCATCTATCATTCTTCCCTGTAAGCATCTGTTTACCTGTCTGTTTCCTTTCCTGAGCTGTGAGCTCTCTGGGAACAGGAACGATCCACCACTGGCCTCTGAAACACCTGACTACCTCTTGAGCTGCCCCATAGCCTGGTCTTAATCATCATTCAACTCCTCTCTGTTGAATGCAAGAATGAATGATTTTGAAAGCAATTTAATTTCCAGGGCTGTGAAATGATTGCTAGCCCCACAAGCATCCTAACTGGGTGCCAGCTATGCACCACTGTACTACCCAAATGGATAAGTGCTTCTCAGTGCTGCAACTCCTACACCTAACGCTTGGAGGGCTTTTGGTTTGGCAGGCAGTGTCCACTCAATTCCTTTAAGACGCAGGTTGTACTGGACTCCCTCAAGTGGAAGGATCAGATGTCCTCAGGAAAAAATCCACACTTCAGGCTGTTTCTTGGCTTCTCTCTCTTCCTGACACAGTCCAAGAAGGAATTTATGGATGTTGGGAAGGACAAGGGGTGAGGAATTTCTAGAACCTTTAAGAACGCCCATGTAAGCAGCTCCATGCTTAACTGGCTGTGCACAATAAAATTCTCTTTCCTGTAAGCAGGAAGAAAAATGTGATCTGCCTCAGGTGTTGCCAAAATGATGTGGAAAGAAATTCATCTGTATTTTTAAACCATCAGGAATCTTCCTTGTTCCCCCAAGCCCAGGCTATTTGACGTAAATGCCTAAGTCAACAAGATAAATATATTCTGTGAGTTACTAAGAGTGAAGTCATAAGTATTCTGAAATATGATTCTAGCCAGTTGGAAGTTTTATCTTTATCTAGAAATGAAACTGTTTATTCTCCAGCTGTGACCCGGAAAAAATTCAAAGATTGTTGACTCCTTCATCTAAGCAGTGGTCTTTGTCCTGTGATGGAGTGCCTAAAAATAACCGTTAGTTTATTTCCTGCTGCTTCCAAAAGGTTAGCTATCAAACAGCTCTGCTGAGGCACCTCAGAATATACGATTATAAACCGAAAAACTCCTGGGACATGGCTGCAATGACCACACCACGGTTTCCCCATCTACTGGATGCAGTGGTACCTCAGAGTAATGCTCCAAATAAAAACCTATAATGCCAAAACTTGGAAATATCATCCTGTACTGGCAACATCTAATAATGAAGAGACTGAAACAAGAACTAAGTTTTATCTTCCATCAGTGATAAAATCCTGACATATTAACACTCGCCCCCTCAAAAAAAAGAGACTTCAAGGCCACCGTTTTCATCTTTTTTTTATTTATTTATTTTTTTAATTTAGTAGCAGGCACCAATGGCACCCCACCCCAGTACTCTTGCCTGGAAAATCCAATGGACGGAGCAGCCTGGTGGGCTGCAGTCCATGGGGTCGCTAACAGTCGGACAGACTGAGGGACTTCACTTTCACTTTTCTCTTCCATGCATTGGAGAAGGAAATGGCAACCCACTCCAGTATTCTTGCCTGGAGAATCCCAGGGATGGGGGAGCCTGGTGGGCTGCCATCTATGGGGTCACACAGAGTCGGACACGACTGAAGTGACTTAGCAGCAGCAGCAGCAGGCACCATAAGTGTGCCAGGAATTTGCAGACCAGGGGACCAAATACAGAAGCCTATGTTTTGCCTAATCTGCATAGATGACACTGAGCAGTTAGGCATCTGGCCTTAAAAAGATACAGCAGTGCTCACCCAGCTCAGTACCAGCCCTTCACGTTGACCGTTACTGCTCTCCTTACTGGTTCTGTCAACTCCACGTGCCGTCTTCTTTCCGCTCCTGCACACGTCTTACACACCCCCGTGGAACCAGGATGTCAGCATTCCATATGTGTGATCAAACTTTGGCCCACATCAGGCAGTCACGAAGGGAAGCTGCTGCTGCTGCTGTCATCTGCCTTCATCTCCTCCTCACCCACGCATTCCTTGCCTTTGCTCACGCTGCTCCCACTTTCTAGACACCTAATCAAGAAAGGTAGCTGGGTGAGGAGCAAGTTCAATCCACCTACTCAATTGCATCCAACCACTTTTTAGAATCTCACCCAACCTTCAGGCTCATCTCAGCTGCTACCTCTTTTAAGTTGTCTTTTTTCAGCCCCTCAAAAAATGTCGTCACCCTCCACTTTGAAACTTAACAGACAGGTTAGCAAATCTCCTTTCCATTATATCATAATCATAGCCATGCTGTAACTCCCTGATTCTCCCATGCCTTCTGAATGCAAACTTTCTAATCTACTATCTACTTGATCAGTGTCATTACTGTTGTTTCTATTATCATTAGGTGCCATATTAAGTACCTACTATGAGCCAGGCACATGCTAGTAGCTTTAAGTACATCTTCTCATCTTATCCCATCTTCTCATAACGCTATGAAATAGGCATATATATGGGGGCTTCCCTGGTGGCTCAGAGGGGAAAGCATCTGCCTGCAATGCAGGAGACCCGGATTCGATTCCTGGGTCAGGAAGATCCCCTGGAGAAGGAAATGGCAACCCACTCCAGTACCCCTGCCTGGAAAATCCATAGCCTTGTAGGAGATGAGGCAAGTGATACTTAGAGGGGAAGTGAATGGCCACAGGTATCAGCTACTAAGTGGACAACCTGGATTCTAACATAGGTCTGTTTCTCTGCAAAGACCAGACTCCTCCTCCCATACTAGCTCCTTCATTGATAGAACTCTCCAGACAGCTGAAGGAAATGGACCGAGTCCCCTCAAAAAGTCTGGAGCAGGGCATTGCAGAGTCAACAGAAGCAGGAGAGCATGAGTTGATCCTGACCAGCTCTACCAGCTCCCAAGAGAAGGGGGAGGCTGGGCAGGACAGGATGTTAGACATAGTCAGAGTGGTTCCTGGGCAAGTTATCTTTGGTTTGATTTGAGAAGAATCTCATGGAGCACTTGGGGCTGTAATGTATGCAGAAATTCTGAAAAAGAAAAAACACCTTGTATTGCAAGTGTAGAAGGGGGATAGGATGATAACCTGGCGCAAGGTCTATGTCCTTTCAGATTCAAGGAGGACAATAACCATAAAGACCACATATGTATCCAGGTACATATACTTGTACCTGGATATGTTTGAATATAGAAGGTATGAAATTAGTGCACATACATACTTGTTTACGTTGCTGAAAAGGAGTCATCTTCTCTAGTCTGCTGGCACCTGTGTGTGAGGTACACACAATTGTATTATAATAATATAGGAGACTTAACAGCTGTCCTAACTTTCTTTTTTAGACTTTCTTTGACCTCTCTAAGCTTCAGTTTCCTTATTTGTACTATGGGCTTAATATTACCAAGCAGACTTCTAACTAGAACTGGTGAATAGAACTTCCTGCAGTGAAGGAATTGGTCCTTAGCCACATTGTCTGATATCATGGCCACTCATCACACTGCTATTAAGCACCTGAAATGTGAGCAGAGCCACTGGGGATGGAATTTTCAGTTGTATTTGACTTTAATAACCACTTGTGGCTAGTGACCTCCATACTGAACAGTGCAGCTCTAGACCAATGAATTAAAAGAATTTTCTTCCTCTTAACCCTTTTCTCTCATGAAGAAATCTTTAAGGCACTGTTGCTGTTGCTGTTGTTGTCATTATTATCCAGATGAACCACGCTTAAGAAGTTAACAGGACATCAGCGCCATCACAACAGTTAATCTGGCTCTAACATTTTCTTTTGATAAAAATAGAAAGCAGAGTATGATCCATATGTACATTTTTCTGCATTTAGCATATATGCCAAGAGAGGTTACAGAGCATGGCAACATGCATGGCTTGGATAGAGCACTTTGTCCTGGATGTGTGACCCCAAGAATCTATGTATTGAGCCAATACAAAGGCTGTGTGTCTTCCTGCAGCCCTCCTTGGCAAACAGCTCCTTTAGTCTTTAGGCCATAGAAGACAGAACATAGATGACTTGACAGATGGGAGATAGACAAGAGTTTCAGGTATAGGCATAGAGATATAGACTCAGGTATAGGTGTAGGTGTGGGTATAGATGTAGACATAAAGGTGAAGATGTAGATGTGTGGATATAGATAAAGATAGAGAGACAATCTCCCAAGACATATTCGCCTGGGAGTTCTGAGAAAGAGAGAGCTTCATTTCACTGCAGAGCTCATCCTTGCTTAAAAAACAAAAACAGACTTACATATGCCAAGATAGGATTCTCAAGAGTTGGGAAAAAGAAAACCCTGGAAAAAATGGTCACTGAAGTCCATATTTTTCACTATAAAACTCTCACAGCCAAAGACTGCCCTGTTCCTTCTACACAGTCTCTCACACAGACTCCACAGCAGTCCTACAAGAGCACTCATCGCATGTTTCACTGACGCCATGACTCCAGCTTGCATCACAGCTAATAGTTTGTCTAAGGCAGTGGCTGAACAACGACTCAAACTCAAGACAGCTTGTCTATATGACTGTGCTCTTCACACTCTTCATTTTAAATACCAGCGAGTTGGAGTTTGCTATATTATCCAAAGCCATTTCTATTGGGTAATTCCAATTAGAAATGTATTTCTCAAGTCCTTTCTCTACATCTGCATCTCTATTCCTGCTGCACTTATGGACAAAGCAGGAGAAGGAAAGGATGGGATGAATTGAGAAAGTGGCATTGACATATATAGACTATCATGTATAAAATAGAGAGCTAATGGGAAGCTGCTGTATAACACAGGGATCCCAGCCAGTTGCTCTCTGATGACCTAGAGTGGTGGGAGTCAGGCTTAAGAGGGAGTGGACACACATACACAGACACACATATATATAGTTATGATTATTACTGATTTGTGTTGTTGCATGCAGAAACCAACACAACATTGTAAAACAGGTATCCTCCAATTTAAAAAAATTTAGAAAAAGAAGTGTATTTCTCCTATTGTGCTGAAATCTGCCTTCTTATAACCAATCCTCCTCTCCACCTGCAGCGTATACATATATTGGTGCTTGTTCTGTCCTTTGAGGCCACAGGGGACAAGCCAGCTCCTGGTTCCCCAGGGTTTATACAGAGTAATCCTGTTCCTCTCCACCTTGGCTTTCTCAACTACAGAATCAATATGCACAGGCCTGCATTCTTCCCTCCTGTGAGATCTTTTCCAGACCTTCCATCACCTGATCACTTCCTAGGAAGATAAGAAGTCCTTCTGCTTGTGCTTTCTAAAGACTTATCCTCTGATTTTAAAAGCCCTACTATCAGAACACGGTCCTTCATGTCTAACTTATATGTAACAAACTGCAACCTAAAGTAATTTTCCCCCAGTCTATCCTCAGAGGAGACATGAATCAGTCAGCTATCTGTATGAGAATATTTTACATTTTTAAAGGTTGTTATTCGCTTTGTATGTTTGCTTCTCTGGTGTAAATATTTCCAGTTCTAGTAAATGTATCTTCATAAGGTTTACCCCCTTACACATCAGTGATTTCTGCAGCTCCTCTTTGATCTAGATCCAAGTTGCTGCTGGGCTTAGGACTGGATTCAATGAGGAGGTTAAACTGAAGCAAAAGTAAGCTATTAGCTTGGACTCATGCTAGGTTTTGCTCCTCAGAGTACAAAAAAATAGCAGCTGCTTTTTAATGTGCGCCTCGATACCATTTGGTGTGTTTTCTGTGCAGATCTTTAATTCATAATTCCCTCTGGAAGGATTTTGATCCCTCATTGTACAAGTGAGGTCATGGTTTAGAGAGGATTAATAGCTTTCCCGGGCTTCCTAGGTGGTGCTAGTGGTGAAGAAACCACCCTCCAGTACAGGAGACTTAAGAGATGCAGGTTCAATCCCTGAGTCGGGAAGATCCCCTGGAGAAGGAAAGGGCAGCCCACTCCAGTATTCTTGCCTGGAGACTCCCATGGACAGAGGAGCCTGATGGGCTATGATCCATAGGGTCTCAAAGAGTAGGACACGACTGGAGCGACTTCGGATAGATGGACAGGTAGTTTGCCCAAGTCATAGAGTTAGCGAGTGGCATTTGTACTCTGGTATGTCTAGTTCCAAAGTCTAGACATTTTCCACCATGTTGAAGGTATAATGAGTCTTTCCCGAAGTGCAAAAATATCCCCCTCCCCTCAGACCACCAGGAGCCAATATGGGAAACACACAGCCCTCAAGAATCACATTTCCTTCCTCCAAACACTAGAGCATTTGGCTGTGCCAGTGCGTGTCTCTCACATACAGAGTGAGAAATCCTCACTCAACCCATACCCCGGTCAGTATTTCCCTAGACTCGTTGCCTTTAAGTCTCAACCAGTGATTCTAACAGCCTTTTTGATGGAAATTTAAGTCGTTTAGCAACACACACAAAAGTCTTGGGTAAAAGTCCAAAAGCATTTCAAACTTGGCCCATGGCCCTTCCTCATAAAAAAAAAAAAAAGCAAAGAACTGATGGGAAGAGGGTGAGAAAGAAGGACTCTGTGGAAGGCTAAGAGAGTTCACACAATTGCAATAGAATTCCCAATCAATAAATATTTGTCCAGTAAACAACTAAGATGGGCTCTGGTAGCTTGAAAGAGGACAACTTGCCAAGTTCTCCTCTTCATAATAATTTTCATCCAGTGGGCTTGCCTACATCAAAGATCCACAAATTCTTCTTAGGAACCTAATTTGAATAATAAAGCATACTGACGGCCACCTTCTTTCTGTGTCCTCATATGGCCTTTCCTCTGTGCACAAAGCCAAGTCAGAGAGAAATGTGGAGTCTCTTCTATAAGGACACCAATACTGTCATCAGATTAGGATGCAGCCCTCATGACCTTCAGTTAACCTTGATTACCTCCCCAAGAGCCTTGTCTCCAAATATAGTCACACTGAGGGTTGAGGCTTCAATCATGAGTTTGAGGGGAGGGGAAGAAAAAACACTCAGTAAAAATGGTTTAAGTACTTGTTGATTGCAGAAGACAGCAAGGGCTCATGGATACCTTTTCTGAGTCATCTCTTGCCCTTGGTCATAGCTTGGATAACTGGTCCTGGAACATTCTGTCAGGTTCTTCTAAAAACCTGATATTTTAAAGTTTTAGAAATAAAAAGGAAGAGAAACTAAAGTTCAAAGATATAGAATATTATTTCAACCGTCACAAGTAAGATGTTAAGCTGGAATAAAAACTCAGTTTGCCTTCTAAAGTCTTGCATTTTAACCTTTGCTTCCCACAGCAGAGGCAAAGCAGCAGATGGAGTTAATTTCAGATTAGAGAGTCAATAATGAAGGGAGAAATTCTTCAACATCTACGGGACTGTGACCTTCATATCACTCAGTGTGCTCACTCAGCAAATATTGAAGGGATTCATGAATATATGAATAATTTCCTTAATGTTTTCACTTACATCATTACTTTGATATTATGATCTTCACTGTACAGAAGTAAAATAAGACAAATGAAAGTTATATAACTTACCCAAAGGCCCAGAGTTAGGGCTTAGATCCAAGCCACATCTGATCTGTCTTATTCCAAAGTTTTGTCCTTTCTCCTGTCTCCTTATGTTTCCAAATACTGAATTGTGAGTGAAATCATTCCTTCATGATGGCAAAATTCTTTTAGAGACCATTTTATGACCACACTTCAGCATATACTGAAGGAATAAAAGGAGATCTTCAAACACAGGAAACAGAACATCAAAATTAACTAAGAACTGCAGATATTCAACAGATTCAATTAGCAATAGACACTAACAAGCTCTGGCATTCCTTTGTTTACTCATAGGAGACAACTCCTTCAAGAAGATCAGGAACAACTGATTGGGATTCTGCTCTCAGCTTCCGAATCCCCAGTTCCACTTAAGAGTGAGGTACCTTAGGACCACAAGCACCCTGAGACATTCAGCCAAACTCACCTCCACCATGGGGGTCGTGACTCGGCTATGGGCAGGCCTCTTCCTAGCTCTGCTTGTCCTTCCGGCCGAAGGTGGCGTCCTCAAGAAAGTCATCCGGCACAAGAGACAGAGTGGAGTGAATGTCACCCTGCCAGAGGAAAACCAGCCAGTGGTGTTTAATCACATCTACAATATCAAGCTGCCCGTGGGGTCCCAGTGTTCAGTGGATCTGGAATCTGCCAGCGGGGAGAAAGACTTGGCCCCACCATCAGAGCCCCGGGAAAGCTTCCAGGAGCACACGGTGGATGGGGAAAACCAGATCGTCTTCACTCACCGCATCAACATCCCCCGCCGGGCCTGTGGCTGTGCAGCTGCTCCTGATGTCAAGGAGCTTCTGAGCAGACTGGAGGAGCTGGAGAACCTGGTGTCTTCCCTGCGGGAACAGTGCACCTCGGGAGCGGGCTGCTGCCTCCAGTCTGCCGAAGGTAGGAGCTGGTGATGGGTCCAGCCCCTCACTGTATGGATGGGAGGAACGGTGAGCCGGGCAGGATCCATCAGTTGTTTCCAGAGTGGGTTCTCTGGGGAACCAGCCTCAGAGGGTGTTCATTCAAAAGAGATTTAATAGACAAAGGACTATGGAGAATGTAACCATATCTAGTAGGCTCTTGCAGAGTCATGGTGACAAATGTTTCAGAGGAATTTTCAGGCCTCTGAGAAATCTTGCTTTGAAAAACCTTATCTTCCTTTTAAGGACTAGTTTCTAAACCTAGGGCTTCCCTGATGGCTCAGCTGGTAAAGAATCTGTCTGCAAGGCTGGAGACCTGGGTTCGATCCCTGGGTTGGGAAGATCCCCTGGAAAAGGGAAAGGCTATCCACTCCAGTATTCTGGCCTGGAGAATTCCATGGACTGTATAGTCCATGGGGTCACAAAGAGTCAGACATGACTGAGCGACTCCCACTTCACTTCTAAAACTTTGACAATGACATCTGCTCATTCCATACTCTGAAACCCTAATAATGTATTTTTAAATCCCTCACCCAAAGATCATTCTCTGAAAGGTAGTAATGTACCCCCATCACCCTGTTGTATAAATAAGGAAACTAAGGCCAAAAAGGAGGTTGGGATTCCCCAAGGTCCTGACATAAGTGGCCAAGTTAGGACTTAAATGACAGTATTCCATACCCTGGTGTTCTCACAAAGTTACAGCCAACAGTGATGTGAAATTTGGGGGAAATAGGAAAAAACGTTCCAGTTTAAAGGCAACAATGATGATGATCACATGTGAACTAAGTCCTTTATGTATTGGGTTGGCTTGCAGCCCACAGAAAACCCAAATGAACTTTTTGGCCAATCCAATACCAGGCTCTATAATTCACTGTCTCATTTAATCCTCCCAACAACCCTTTGAGATAAAGTTTAATATCCCCATTCTATAGATCTAAGAAACGAGACTCAAAAAAGTTAAGCAACTGGCACAAGAAGACACAAAGAGTGATAAGAAACAGGAACTTTGGAGGTGCCTGTGTTTCTCCAGAACTCTGCCTGTCTCTAGGTGCATCTTTTTTTTAAGGCATTTTGCCACTTGGGAATTTTGTCTTCATTTCCATTCCCTAAAGTTGACAGAAATACATGGGTTTCAACAAAGCTAAATCAGAGGTGAAAATATATATTTCTGCCACTCATAAAACAAACAAACAAAATACTAGAAAGTATTTTGACAGATTATTCCAAGAGCAGCTCCAATCAAGAGCAACCTGAATCATCATAAATTGAGGCTACTGTAACTGCGTGGACACAAGGCCCTTCTGCAGCAGCCGGGGCAAATTCAGCACTGAAGGCTGTGGCTACATGTGGGAACCCGGCTGGAAAAGCTAATCATCATAAAAATAAACCCTAATCATCATAAATTGAGAGTACTGTAGGACATCCTTCAGGTTTCCAAGGCAAAAAAAAGTTTATGTACAAATTAGTCCATCTTCTACTTCTTTCAACCCCTAGTAAAAATGCAGAGGGGATTTACAGAATAGGACTAATAGAACCCAACGGAATGGCTTAAAAAACTCATTAATGCAGTGCTATTCATTAGAACTATAAGCCACTTATGTAATTAATCATAACTTTTCCAGTAATCATACTAATTAAAAAGGAACAGGTAAAATGATTTTAATCATTCATCCAATATAAGTAAATAATCTTTCAGCTTGGAAACTATACAAAAATTATTAATGGATATTTTACATTCTTTTCTTGTATGCTCTCTTTGAAATCCAGAGTGTTTGTAGTTCACGTTTAGAGCACATCAAAAATTCAGGCTAGCCACAGTTTAATGGTTTAGAGGTCAAATGTGTCTAACAGCTACCATACTAGATGACATAGTTTTAGATTCTCACTTTTCTTTTTTTTTTTCATTTTCATTTTATTTTACTTTACAATACTGTATTGGTTTTGCCATACATTAACATGAATCTGCCACGGGTGTGTATGAGCTCCCAATCCTGAACCCCTCTCCCACCTCCCACCCCATATCATCTCTGTAGATCATCCCCGTGCGCCAGCCCCAAGCATCCTGTATCCTGTATCATAAGAGTGAGGTACCTTAGGACCACAAGCACCCTGAGACATTCAGCCAAACTCACCTCCACCATGGGGGTCGTGACTCGGCTATGGGCAGGCCTCTTCCTAGCTCTGCTTGTCCTTCCGGCCGAAGGTGGCGTCCTCAAGAAAGTCATCCGGCACAAGAGACAGAGTGGAGTGAATGTCACCCTGCCAGAGGAAAACCAGCCAGTGGTGTTTAATCACATCTACAATATCAAGCTGCCCGTGGGGTCCCAGTGTTCAGTGGATCTGGAATCTGCCAGCGGGGAGAAAGACTTGGCCCCACCATCAGAGCCCCGGGAAAGCTTCCAGGAGCACACGGTGGATGGGGAAAACCAGATCGTCTTCACTCACCGCATCAACATCCCCCGCCGGGCCTGTGGCTGTGCAGCTGCTCCTGATGTCAAGGAGCTTCTGAGCAGACTGGAGGAGCTGGAGAACCTGGTGTCTTCCCTGCGGGAACAGTGCACCTCGGGAGCGGGCTGCTGCCTCCAGTCTGCCGAAGGTAGGAGCTGGTGATGGGTCCAGCCCCTCACTGTATGGATGGGAGGAACGGTGAGCCGGGCAGGATCCATCAGTTGTTTCCAGAGTGGGTTCTCTGGGGAACCAGCCTCAGAGGGTGTTCATTCAAAAGAGATTTAATAGACAAAGGACTATGGAGAATGTAACCATATCTAGTAGGCTCTTGCAGAGTCATGGTGACAAATGTTTCAGAGGAATTTTCAGGCCTCTGAGAAATCTTGCTTTGAAAAACCTTATCTTCCTTTTAAGGACTAGTTTCTAAACCTAGGGCTTCCCTGATGGCTCAGCTGGTAAAGAATCTGTCTGCAAGGCTGGAGACCTGGGTTCGATCCCTGGGTTGGGAAGATCCCCTGGAAAAGGGAAAGGCTATCCACTCCAGTATTCTGGCCTGGAGAATTCCATGGACTGTATAGTCCATGGGGTCACAAAGAGTCAGACATGACTGAGCGACTCCCACTTCACTTCTAAAACTTTGACAATGACATCTGCTCATTCCATACTCTGAAACCCTAATAATGTATTTTTAAATCCCTCACCCAAAGATCATTCTCTGAAAGGTAGTAATGTACCCCCATCACCCTGTTGTATAAATAAGGAAACTAAGGCCAAAAAGGAGGTTGGGATTCCCCAAGGTCCTGACATAAGTGGCCAAGTTAGGACTTAAATGACAGTATTCCATACCCTGGTGTTCTCACAAAGTTACAGCCAACAGTGATGTGAAATTTGGGGGAAATAGGAAAAAACGTTCCAGTTTAAAGGCAACAATGATGATGATCACATGTGAACTAAGTCCTTTATGTATTGGGTTGGCTTGCAGCCCACAGAAAACCCAAATGAACTTTTTGGCCAATCCAATACCAGGCTCTATAATTCACTGTCTCATTTAATCCTCCCAACAACCCTTTGAGATAAAGTTTAATATCCCCATTCTATAGATCTAAGAAACGAGACTCAAAAAAGTTAAGCAACTGGCACAAGAAGACACAAAGAGTGATAAGAAACAGGAACTTTGGAGGTGCCTGTGTTTCTCCAGAACTCTGCCTGTCTCTAGGTGCATCTTTTTTTTAAGGCATTTTGCCACTTGGGAATTTCGTCTTCATTTCCATTCCCTAAAGTTGACAGAAATACATGGGTTTCAACAAAGCTAAATCAGAGGTGAAAATATATATTTCTGCCACTCATAAAACAAACAAACAAAATACTAGAAAGTATTTTGACAGATTATTCCAAGAGCAGCTCCAATCAAGAGCAACCTGAATCATCATAAATTGAGGCTACTGTAACTGCGTGGACACAAGGCCCTTCTGCAGCAGCCGGGGCAAATTCAGCACTGAAGGCTGTGGCTACATGTGGGAACCCGGCTGGAAAAGCTAATCATCATAAAAATAAACCCTAATCATCATAAATTGAGAGTACTGTAGGACATCCTTCAGGTTTCCAAGGCAAAAAAAAGTTTATGTACAAATTAGTCCATCTTCTACTTCTTTCAACCCCTAGTAAAAATGCAGAGGGGATTTACAGAATAGGACTAATAGAACCCAACGGAATGGCTTAAAAAACTCATTAATGCAGTGCTATTCATTAGAACTATAAGCCACTTATGTAATTAATCATAACTTTTCCAGTAATCATACTAATTAAAAAGGAACAGGTAAAATGATTTTAATCATTCATCCAATATAAGTAAATAATCTTTCAGCTTGGAAACTATACAAAAATTATTAATGGATATTTTACATTCTTTTCTTGTATGCTCTCTTTGAAATCCAGAGTGTTTGTAGTTCACGTTTAGAGCACATCAAAAATTCAGGCTAGCCACAGTTTAATGGTTTAGAGGTCAAATGTGTCTAACAGCTACCATACTAGATGACATAGTTTTAGATTCTCACTTTTCTTTTTTTTTTTCATTTTCATTTTATTTTACTTTACAATACTGTATTGGTTTTGCCATACATTAACATGAATCTGTCACGGGTGTGTATGAGCTCCCAATCCTGAACCCCCCTCCCACCTCCCACCCCATATCATCTCTGTAGATCATCCCCGTGCGCCAGCCCCAAGCATCCTGTATCCTGTATCGAACATAGACTGGCACTTCGTTTCTTACTGGACTTTCAGACTCTGAGGGAGAGGGCGAGGGTGGGATGATTTGGGAGAATGGCATAGATTCTCACTTTCCAAGCCAACTTTTTTCTTAAAATTTACTTCCTTCCTGCTTTCAGGAAGGAAATGCAATGTATTAATGCAACTGTATTTAGATGCAGATAAAACGGAGCAAGTTTTGTTTGTTTCTTTCCCTTGATTGCATGGAAGTCACACCTGCCACTGCTGCAACTTCAGCCAAGACATTATGGAAAAAGATGGATGCACATGAGCTTTGTGGGGGCTGCTGCTGCTGCTGCTAAGTCGCATCAGTCTTGTCCAGCTCTGTGCGACCCCATAGACAGCAGCCCACCAGGCCTCCTCGTCCCTGGGATTCTGAGTCTAATGGGAAAGTTGTCCTAGCAGAATTAGAAAGCCACTCCTTAGCTGCCTCATTTCAGTTACTGAAAATTTAGAAACCTTTGGTCACATAAGCACATATACCGACTTAAGTCAACCAAGACCCTCTGCAAGAAGAAATCAGAATCAGCACAACGGTGGGTCCTTAATGTCCTCATTTAACCCCATCGACCCCAGGTGAGTGGGCCATGGGTCCCACCTGATGGACGGAGAATCTGAGCTCCAGAGTGTCTAAGTCATTTTGCAAATCCAGCACAGTTATTGAGTCAAGGCATCAGAACTTAGTTCAGTTCAGCAATTATTTCTTGGTGAAGCACTTATTTTCTTACATGTCTAACCTCAGCTAACTATGGGAGAAGTAAAAACACAGCCCAGCAAGATGCATTCCACAGGCAGTGGTTCGTAACCCTTGGAGTCCCAGGAATACCTGAAAATTTGATGAAAATGAGTCTTCTCCCCAGGGATGGAAACACTCCACACACACACACACGCGTACACACACAATTTCAGAGAGTATAGCATAAGAAGGCCTACCTAGTGTCATTGGTTGTGAAAGTGTTAGTCACTCAGTCATGTCCAACTCTTTGCAACTCTATGGACTGTAGCCTACTAGGCTCCTCTGTCCATGGAATTCTCCAGGCCAGAATACTGGAGTGGCTTGCCAATCCCTTTCTCCAGGGGATCTTCCTGACCCAGGGATCGAACCCAGGTCTCCTGCATTGCTGGCAGATCCTTTACCATCTGAGCTACCAGGGAAACTCAAAGTAGAAGACCAGCCCAACGTGGGGCTCCAGCCTATGACCCTGAGATTAAGAGTCGAATGCTCTAACAGACTGAGCTAGCCAGGCAGCCTCACCTGATTTCACACAATAAGCAATTGGTTTTCAAGCCAGTCGGGGCCTGAGAGGCCACCTTGCTCTAACGGAATTTAAATCTGGGTTTTGTGGATAGAAGCGCAGAAAGCAAGCTGCCCCTGCTCAGAGAGAGACTCTGTTCTCTTCCCCGCAGGCCGCGTGGACACCAGGCCCTTCTGCAGCGGCCGGGGCAACTTCAGCACGGAAGGCTGCGGTTGCGTGTGCGAACCCGGCTGGAAAGGCCCCAACTGCTCTGAGCCTGAGTGCCCAGGCAACTGCCACCTGCGCGGCCAGTGTCTGGACGGCCAGTGCGTGTGCGACCAGGGTTTCACCGGCGAGGACTGCGGCCTGCTGGCCTGTCCCAGCGACTGCAACGACCAGGGCAAGTGCGTGGACGGCGCCTGCGTCTGCTTCGAAGGCTACTCCGGGCTCGACTGCAGCCAGGAGACATGCCCGGCGCCCTGCAGCGAGGAGCACGGCCGCTGCGTGGACGGCCGCTGCGTGTGCCGGGAGGGCTTCGCAGGAGAGGACTGCAGGGAGCCCCTGTGTCTGCACAACTGCCGCGGCCGCGGGCGCTGTGTGGAGAACGAGTGCGTGTGCGACGAGGGCTTCACGGGCGACGACTGCGGGGAACTCGTCTGCCCCAACGACTGCTTCGACCGTGGCCGCTGCCTCAACGGCACCTGCTCCTGCGACGAGGGCTTCACGGGCGAGGACTGCGGCCAGCTCGCCTGTCCCCACGCCTGCCACGGCCGCGGCCGCTGCGACGACGGCCAGTGCGTGTGCGATGAGGGCTTTGCGGGCCCGGACTGCAGCGAGCGGCGCTGCCCCTCCGACTGCCACGAGCGCGGCCGCTGCGTGGACGGGCGTTGCGAGTGCAACGACGGCTTCACGGGCGCAGACTGCGGAGAGCTGCGGTGTCCCCGCGACTGCAGCGGCCACGGGCGCTGCGTGAACGGGCAGTGCGTGTGCGACGAGGGCCACACCGGCGAGGACTGCGGGCAGCGTCGGTGCCCCTCCGACTGCCACGGCCGTGGTCGCTGCATGGACGGGCGCTGTGAGTGCCAGCCCGGCTTCCAGGGTGACGACTGCGGCGAGATGAGCTGCCCACACGACTGCCACGAGCGCGGCCGCTGCGTGAACGGCATGTGTGTGTGTGACGACGCCTACACGGGCGAGGACTGCCGCGAGCTCCGCTGCCCCCGGGACTGCAGCCAGCGCGGCCGCTGCGTGGACGGGCGCTGCGTGTGCGAGGACGGCTTCGCCGGCCCCGACTGCGCGGACCTCGCCTGTCCCGGTGACTGCCACGGCCGCGGGCGCTGCGTGGACGGCCAGTGCGTGTGCCTCGAGGGCTTCACCGGGCCCGACTGCGCGCAGCGCAGGTGTCCCGGCGACTGTCACGGCCAGGGCCGCTGCGTGGACGGCCAGTGCGTGTGCCTCGAGGGCTTCACCGGGCCCGACTGCGCCCAGCGCTCCTGTCCCAACGACTGCAGCAGCTGGGGGCAGTGCGTCTCGGGCCGCTGCATTTGCAGTGAGGGATACACCGGGGAAGACTGCTCCCAGGGTGAGTGGCAGCCTCCAGCGAGCTGGCGTCAGGGGTTGGCATGTGCTGGAGATCTCTGTGTTACACTAAACACACACGTGCGCGCCCACAAGCACGTGCTCTCTGAAGGAGCCCTGGTCTCGCACCTGCTTCAGAGCTTCCTGTTTGGGGGTCAGAGGCTCAGAGAGGTTCTGGAATTGTCCCAAAGACATACAGCTTATAGATCACACAGCTGGTACCTGAATCTGGGTATTCCTCCATGCTGAGTTTCACAACGGGTGCCCAAGATAAGGTAGATGAAATGATTACCTCCCTTTTGCTAAGCATCAACCTTCTTTCCTACTCTACACACTGACATGTAAAACTGACATGACAACATAAACTAAATCCTTCTATTTGGATGGAGTTAAAATTCAATTTATATAAAACAAACTGGTTTAAATGCATGCTCAGCTAAAGACTGGTGTTGATCACCTATGAAGCACACTTGTCTCTTAAATCATCTTTTTGTTTCTGTCCTTGATCCCAAGGACTCTGAGTGCCTTAGAGGAGCATTAGCCCAGCAGTTAGCACAAGGCATTTATTCAAGTCAAGAGAAACACACAAAGACCAATAATGTTCATGTTTAATGAGGGTCTTTGCACTTCCCTTATCCACCATATCTACTTGTAATGGAAAATGTCAGCTTGATTAAAGCCATCAGCACATAAGAATAAACATGGGGCTCTGTGTTTGGCGTGGCCAAGCCAGGGACGTCTGCATGGAAGGAGCACCAGTCTGGCAGGGAGGAGAAGTGAGTTCCACATCTGATGAGTAAGCGGAGTAGAGCAAGTCCCACTCACCTCTGAGAGAAGGGAAGAGTTGGACTAGATGAACCTAAAACACCCTTCAAGGGCTAAGGATATATGACTTGAAGTCCAGAGCAGAAAGCCAAGCTCAAGCTGCACTTTCTCCTGCAGATGGCCTGAATCTGAATTAAGGTCCAAGGAATAGAAACAATTTGAAAGCCACACTGCAGACCTGGAACTTGACCCTGAAGGCAAGGGGTGGCCCCCAAAGTTTTGAAGATGAGACACAGTAGGCTGGACCTGTCTTTTCCGCTGCCAATCACAGAGGCCCCAAATCTTCTAAAATGCAGACTCATCAAGTACGCGCCTGCTGTGACCCATAGAGTGTGTTACTGACACCATCTGACCCAAGCTGTCCTTCCTTATCCCTGACAGTGTCCCCTCCCAAAGACCTCATCGTGACAGAAGTGACGGAAGAGACAGTAAACCTGGCCTGGGACAATGAGATGCGGGTCACGGAGTACCTCATCGTGTACACGCCCACCCACGAGGATGGCCTGGAAATGCAGTTCCGGGTCCCTGGAGACCAGACGTCCACCACCATCCGGGAGCTGGAGCCGGGCGTGGAGTACTTTATCCGTGTGTTCGCCATCCTGGAGAACAAGAAGAGCATTCCAGTCAGTGCCAGGGTGGCCACATGTGAGTGCACAGAACCCCTCTTGGCAGTCTCAGTTGCCCCCACCTGTCCAGTGCATAACCCACCCCCACCGGCACGTGTTACTGTCTCACCTTTGCCCCACAGGTCAATGGCTGACTTCATACAGTTATACCAGCTAAAACTCTGGAATCCAGTGACATCCACTGAATTAAAAAATAATAATAAGTTGAAATATAGTTGATTTACAATGTTAATTTCTGCCATATGGCAAAGTGATTCAGCTATACACACACACACACACACATATATATACATTTTCCTACAGTTTACTGAATATTTTTAAAGACACTCCTCACATGCTAACTCATATAACTCACAATAACCCTGTGAGACAGGAGCTATTGTTAACCCATTTTACAGATGAAGAAAGTGAGACCCCCAAATGGTTAAGCCTCTTGTTCCAAACCAAACAGTTAATAAGTGGTCGAGATGGAATTTGAACCCTGGCAGTCTTAAGTACTCTGTTCTACTATTACTTTTCTGTGGAACTCACTGTAGAAATATTTAAAATATTCAAAAGTGGAAACATTAAGTTTCAAGTTATTCTTCCTTTAAGAGTTCAACATCAGAAAAATTACCTCCACTCTCAAAAAGCAAGTTGTGGTTAGAAATTGGTCCTTTTTTGCTTCATAAGAATAACCTTGGCTGCTTTTTATTAAACTTGTGCTTCAGGCCAGGAACCATGGCCAGCAGTCATTGTGGAATACATAATTTAGTCTCGAAACATTCCCCAGGGGCAGGCATACTTACGCTCCTTCTTTTGGGTGAAGAAACTAAGGTTCAGGGCATTGTGCTCAACTCAACCAAGCACACAAAAGTTGTAATGATCAAGTTTATGATCATTACATATGATCAGCCAATATGTCTGATGCTAAAGTCTATGCTCATATTAGGTTTAAGCATATGAAATTATAAATAGTCAGTCATATGGCTGACCCTTATGTTAATTTTCATGATGCCTCAAAGTCAACAGTATCCCAGAAGAACCCTTAAAAAGACTCCAGCTCTGACGATCAGCCCCGTGGGGTTTGGTAGAATGATGTCTGTCTTTCCCCATCACACATGGACTCATTCTTACCCCCTCTCTGTGCTCTTCCTGACAGACCTGCCTACACCTGAAGGTCTAAAATTCAAGTCCATCAAGGAGACATCTGTGGAAGTGGAGTGGGATCCTCTGGACATCGCTTTTGAAACATGGGAGGTCATCTTCCGGAATATGGTAAGAAGCGCAGAAGAGGAGCGGGCATGTTTGTCCATGAGAACCAGAAAGGTGCTCACGGGGCTCTGCAGACTTTTCCGTCAACTCCACTTCCTTGGCTTTGGGTGGGGGACAATGCTCTAATTAAAAGGGCTTCCCAGGTGGCACAGTGGTAAAGGATCTTCCTGCGAATGCAGGAAACACAAGAGATGTGAGTTCTATCTCTGGGTCTGGAAGGTTCCCTAGAGAAGGAAAGGCAACCCATTCCAGTGTTCTTGCCTGGGATGTACTGTCGACAGAGGAGCCAGGTGGGCTACAGTCCATGGGGCTGCAAAGAGTTAGTCACGACTAAGCGCACAGGCACTCAAGGCTCCTGCATATTCGCATACATTTCACTTGATTTTAACAAATCAAAAAGCATGGCATTGAGGACTGAGTGCCTAGACAAAGAGATGGCAAGTCATCTCTTGCAAATTTCAGTCTTGCAAATCTCCACTCAGAGGCAATAATGTGTATATAATAATGGTATATGTAGTCACTGATTCTATACAACAGAAACTAATGCAACGTTGTAAATCAACTATACTCCAATAATGTTTTATACAGGGAAAATTAAATGGTCTCTGTCTCAAATGCCTCCAGGCATATCTGAGTTTGAGCATCCTTTCTCTTTGTGCCTAAGAGCACATATGAGACAGGAAAGTGGGTCCCTGAGTTCAAAGCCAGGCTCTGCCACTTACAACCATGTGATGATGGGACAATCACCTGACTTTTAGGATGCCAGTTCCTTCATCTATGAAGGAACTGAAAGGAAAGGAAGGATTGATTTCGTGGCTCCAGAGTGCCTGTGCTTCTCACACCTCTCAGTTTTCTTGAGTGTCAAAGGGGTGAGAAGAGAGGCCTATGGGAGGGCATCTTTATCGTCTCTCTATCCTCAGCACCCACCATACTGATCAGATGCTTAGTAAGTGCCTAGTGAACAGATGGGAGAAGGAAAGAGGACAGAAGGAACACAAAATGAATGAATCACATAAACGAAGGGTCTGGCATTGCCTTAGGTCTTATGAAGGTGCCTCTGTATTTCAGAATAAAGACGACGAGGGAGAGATCACCAAGAGCCTGCGGAGGCCGGAGACCACGTATCGGCAAACTGGCCTGGCTCCCGGGCAGGAGTATGAGATATCCTTGCACATCGTGAAAAACAATACCCGGGGCCCTGGCCTGAAGAGAGTGACAACTACCCGTGAGTATTACCTTTAACACCACTGTGAAGTTTGTTGTACTGCAAAGCACCTCTAGTTGATAGCATGCTCTCCTACAGAGCAGCAGTGTCAGTTCACTTTGCTGCCGCAAAAACAAGCTCCAAACTTAGCTTAAAACGATTGCACGTTTGTGATCGGGGGTTGGACAGTCTTCCTGTTCTCCACTGGACTCACTTAAAGCATCTGTGTGGGCTGGGGGACGGTTGACCTGGGATGACCTCAGCCAGGATGGTGTCCTTCTGCCCCACACAGTCCCCCAGCCTCCCACAGGCTAGCCTGGACCTGACCTCACAGCAGCTGAGCAGGTTCACAACCAACACTGGGTCACTTCCACCAAAGCAAATCTCAGAGCCAGATGGAAAGGGTGGGGAAACAGACCCACCTCTTTATGAGAGACACTTCAGTGTGACATTTCAAAGGGGGCACTGATACAGGAAAATACCTGAGGTTCTAGCAAATGAGCTACCACAGGGGGCACTGATAACAGGAAAATACCTGAGGTTCTAGCAAATGAGCTACCACAACCATCCGATTTAACGTTAATAACCAGTCTTAATGAAAGAGGTAGGGCAAATATTAATGCTGTTCTTTTTCAAGAGTAGAAACTGAGGCTTAGAGAAACTGAATCAATTTAACTAACACCATTTAACTAATCCTATCAGGGCAATAATTTTTAAGCCCAGGTTTAGTTTTATGACTTTAACCCCATTACCAATAACATTGACTAGGCTCTGGATTATGTAGTGTTAATTCCATGTCTTCAACAGGAGCCTAAGTAAAATGTAACTCAGTGCTAAAGATGTCAGAACTTCTTGGGGGTCGATGTGGCACTGTTAGATCATTTGGTGGGGGGAATAAAAATCCTGAATTTGGAATTGTTTCTACAGAGACGCAAATTTTTATAAATAAACAAATAAATTTATTTTGTGCTGACATTTGAGAAAATCTCTTTATCTTCTTCAAGATAGCATGTTTGCCAACTGCTTAAGGAATTGACTCTTCTTGGCAGGGAGTGATTGGAAAATTTACATCTGTTGACTAATGACAAGAAAGAACATCTTGCATTTAAATATTTGCACATTTTGCTTAACTCAGATCCAGCGATTCAATTCATAAGACTGTCTTTTTTTATAAGCAAGTGCTTTCCATCAACTTGACAACATCCCACTGTGGTAGGTAGAAGACGGGAACCAACAAGAACAATCGTTAGATCACCAGAAAGGCACAGAAAAGGTCAAACACAGAGACAGAACCCTGAAAATGCAAAAGGCATTTCTTTCATCTGCCGTTTTCTTTTTAATCTGAATTTGGGGACTGGTTGCTTTATTTTCTTCTTGCAGGACAAACACCCCAACATCTGAAGTTTCATAATCACATAAATACTAACACTGAGAGGCGGATTCTTACCTGTTTATTTTGCTGATAGCTGATCTTTTTCCAAATTTAAAGAAAGGATCTTAATGTTTTCATTTTCAGCCCCTTCCCTCTTGGCTCTATACAGAGATTGTATAACAGCCATTTCTGATGCGTAAATGTTTTTGAGAGGCACTGACATTTAAGGAGAAGGAACATGGGTTTTGGATCCAAACAGTCCTGAGTTTGAATTCTAGCTTCACCACTGACCACCACTTTAGGCAGATTCACTTCTTTAAGCCTCAGACTTACCATCTGGAAACTGGGTTCGTACTATTTTCCTATGGCATAGTCATGAGAGTTAAGACTTAGAGTAACAAAGGGCTGTGTTTGGCACACAGGAACTCAAGACCGTGTTAATCTCCTGGATTGAAAGGATCCCAGTCTAGGAGAAGATCTGTGTCCTTAATTGAATCTCCATCTCTTTAATGAAAGGGCTTTTAAGCAAGATAGTGGGTATGGCTTGGGTGTTTCCCAGCACTTCAAAGAACAGAGAACAGGAGCTTCACTGCTGAATGGCAGCATTGTTTTCATTATGCCTTTTATAGTTTCATCGTCTGTGAGCTGAGACTTGTGGATCAACACCTAGGGTTCAAAAATAGACATTGCAGGTTTCTCACAATCAACTCTGAATTATTCCTCCTTCTCATTCCCTTTATAAAACCAAGTTCCTTTCATTCAATATTGTTTTCTCATGAATGCTGAAAACACAAACCTATGTTTAAACCTAACTATGTTTAAAAATGAAGAGAGAAACATTAACTGGATGTTAATGTTAATTTTAAGCTTGGTATGTTTTAATGCATTAAAATTTTTACATAATTAGAAAAAAGTTAAAACATAGATGACAAAGCCTGATGCTATGCTGTGGATTCAGAAAGGTCAAAGACCCACTCTCTGAATGAATGAATGAATATATAGTTGGTATGATGCAGTTTGAATAAACTGAAGAGAAATCTGTTTTGGAATAGTTAGAAAAGTACAATATTCAGAAGCTCTTCTTTTTTATTTTGATAAGAACACTTATCCTGAGCTCTATCCTCTTAATCCTAATGCTGGGAAAAATTGAGGGCAAGAGGAGAAGGGGATGACGGAGGATGAGATGGTTGGATGGCATCACCAACTCAGTAGAAACACGCTTTCAAGTGTGTAATACAGTATTGTCGACTAGAGGTACAGTGGTGTACAACACATCGCTAGAACTCAGTCATCCTGCAAACTGAAACTTTTTACCCATAGGGGAGGGAACGTGTGTTTATCTGTTTGCAACAGGGTCAGAGAAGGGTTTGTGTTAGAAAGTGACATATAAGAGGGAATTTGAAGGATGAAGAGGAGATTTCTAGGGAGAGGAGCAATCTCAGAAAGAAGAAACAGGAGAACTGAAAGTTCAGAGGCAGCAAAACACTCTGGAGAAGAGGTACGCTGTCAGAGCAGGACACACAAGTCCGGTGTGGCAGGAGGAAGACCGAGATGAGGACTCAGAGACTGACAAGGCTTGAGATAGCCATGACCTTCTTGCTTGAGTTATTTCCATCAAAGCTAACTTTCCATACATTATCAATTTTCTGCTCCATTATTCTGATGGAGAAGTCACCAATTAGGGAGTTTTGTCTCCCTAATTTAGGGAGAGACTGAGTCAGTGTTTTTCAGATGAAACAGCCGCTGTGTGTTTCTTAAACTTATGATAATGATGATAGTCATCATAATAATAATCATGACTATCTGTCATATAACTGCTATGTAGCAGGCTCTGAGCTAGATGCTTTGCATGCATTATTTCCATTAACATTTGAAAAACCAAACAAACAAAAAAATCTACAAAGTAGCAGTCGTCCTCCCTACTTACAGCTTATCAGATAGGAAACTGAGATTTCAAAAGAGAAAATAAGTCAACAGGCCAGTATACACCTAAATGTAAACTCATGCCCTTGGAAGACTGCAAGCCCCACCCCTGCTCAGCCCTTGGCACCAGCCCTGGTCTCTAAAACTGCTGTCTCCTCTGCCTGTCACAGGCTTGGATGCCCCCAGCCATATTGAAGTGAAAGATGTCACAGACACCACCGCGCTGATCACTTGGTCGAAGCCCCTGGCCGAGATCGATAGCATCGAGCTCACGTATGGGATCAAAGATGTGCCAGGAGATCGCACCAGCATCGATCTCACACACGAGGAGAACCAGTACTCCATTGGGAACTTGAAGCCAGACACCGAGTACGAGGTGGCCCTCATCTCCCGCAGGGCCGACATGTCCAGCAACCCCGCCAAAGAGACCTTCACAACAGGTAATGCAGCCCACTCCCAGCTGCTGACAGCCCCAGAAAAGGAGGGATCGCCAGACTCCTCCCCCATTCCATGGCAGTGTGTCTCTCAGACTCCTCTTACTATAGGAAAAAATGGAAAGGAGATTTTTATTTTAGAACACTGTAGCGATTGACTGATTTTTCAAAGAAAAATAATTACCCCCAATAACCTTCTAAGGATAAAGAAAGTTTTTTGCCTGCATAGAAGATGCTGGTCTGAGATTCTCAGACATTTTGGTTAAAACAAAATTCAAATAAATACTGTAATAGTGAAATGTAGTACGGAAAGCATGAATGACAAAGATGCCTTCTAACCTCTTATACTAGGGCGCTATTTTCAAGGTACCAGAGTGTCAATCATTCATTCACTAAATATTTTTTAAAGCTCAATAAGCTCTCTGTAAATCATTAAAAATCCAGTGATGAAGACAGCAAACCCGTTCTTCCAGTCAGAGAGCCAATTTGCAAGCTTTTGTATAGTTTTTATTAAGTACAAAATCATTGGCAAACATGAACGATTGAGGTATCACGGCGATTTACTAATGAAGAAAGTGTCCAATGTGTGGATTTGTCCAGATGTGTGCTTCAGCTATTGAGCCAGAGGGGTGAGGGGGTCATTTCTCTCCGATGGCAGACACCTTTCACATCTTACCGTGAGCTATCAAGGACTCCAGTCTCCTGTGCCTGGCACTCTCAGTACCAGTGCCCTTTCCTCTCCCAAACAGGCCTGGATGCTCCCAGGAATCTCCGCCGCATCTCCCAGACAGAAAACAGCATCACCCTGGAGTGGAGGAACGTCAAGGCGGCCGCCGACAGTTACAGAATTAAGTATGCACCCATCTCTGGAGGTGACCATGCGGAGGTAGAAGTCCCCAGGAGCCGACAGACTACAACCAGAACCACACTCACAGGTGAGCTCCACATCCCCGACCCGACCGGCCCTGGGGGCATATCCCCACGTGGCAACAGCATCACCCTGGAGTGGAGGAACGTCAAGGCGGCCGCCGACAGGTACAGAATTAAGTACGCACCCATCTCTGGAGGTGACCATGCGGAGGTAGAAGTCCCCAGGAGCCGACAGACTACAACCAGAACCACACTCACAGGTGAGCTCCACATCCCCGACCCGACCGGCCCTGGGGGCATATCCCCGCGTGGCAACCCTCCAGAGAGAGAAAAATAGTCACCTCCCCATTGTCCCTCTCTCCCGGGCATCAGTGAGACAGGCCGCGGAACACTCCAGCCGGGGAGAAATCGTAGCCTTCAGGGCCCAGCTCAGGGGGCTTTTTATGGTCCTCTGAAAGTTTGCCCAGTTTTGGGCTGAATCTCAACCTGCTCGTTCTCTCCTAGGGCTGAGGCCAGGGACTGAATATGGGATCGGAGTGTCTGCTGTGAAGGGGGACAAGGAGAGTGACCCAGCCACCATCAATGCAGCCACAGGTGAGCCAGCTGGGCTTCCCACAGACACGACCGGGGCCAGGAGGCAGGAAACCCTCCTAAAGTGTAGATGCCCAGAGGGAAACAAGGCTTCTAGGATCACCCAGCTCAGATGTTCACATTCAAGAGGAGCCTAAGGACCTGGCATCCAATGCTGACCACTTATACATATCCTTTTTGTAATCTTTCTATTTGGAGGTAATTGTAGATTCACATGCACTCTAAGAAAGAATACAGAGAGATCTGGGCCCTTTGTCTAGTTCCTCCCAATGTAACACTTGTGTAACTTAAGAACACTATTACAACCAGGAAATTGACACTGATATAATCTGTCGAGTTTATTCAGATGTCACTCGACTATGTGTGTGTATAGTTAGTTCTATGAACTTGGAACATGAACTGGGGCGAACCCCGGGAGATGGTAAGGGACAGGGAGGCCTGGCGTGCTGCAGTCCCTGGGGTCTCAAAGGGTCGGATATGACTTAGTGCCTGAACGACAACCTTTAGTTCTATGTAATTTATCACCTGCAGATTCTGAATCCACCACGCCAGTCAACAACCAATAGTTGCATCACACTGAGTCCTTCTTGCTACACTTTCCTGTCACCCTGGTCACCACCCTCCCTCCACTTCACCTTAACCCTTGGAGGTCACTGATCTGGTCTTTGTCCAGTTTCAGAAATGCTGCATGAAAGGAACCATGCAGCACACAAACTTGAGAGACTGGCTTGTTCACGCAGAATAATCTTCTTTAGCCGCCAAGGAAGCCCGATAATTCTCAGCGTGAGTGTGAGAGAGTATGAAGGTCCCTCAGTCGTGTCTGATGCTTTGTGATCCCATGAACTGTAACTGGCTAGACTCCTCTGTCCATGGAATTTTCCAGGCCAGAATACTGGGGTGGGTTGCCATTTCCTTCTCTAGGGGATCTTTCTGACCCAGTGATTGAACCTGGATCTCCTGCATTAGAGGCAGATTCTTTACCATCTGAGCAACCAGGGAAAGAAAAGAAAGGAAAGTGAAGTCACTCAGTCTTGCCCGACTCTCTGCAGCCCCATGGACTGCAGCCTACCAGGCTCGTTGGTCCTTGGGATTTTCCAGGCAAGAGTACTGGAATGGGTTTCCATTTCCTTCTCCAGGAGATCTTCCCAACCCAGGAACTGAGCCTGAGTTTCCCACATTGTAGGCAGATGCTTTATCATCTGAGCCACCAGGGAAGCCCCACTAATTCTCTTGAGATCCATCCAAATTGTGCCTTGTATCAGTAATCAGCTCCTTCCAGATGCTTTTGCGTATCATCTCGTGGTATGGATATATCACTATATTTTTAATCTTCCCCAAACACAGTGAGGTACTGTGCAATGGCATTTCACACAGTTGAAAGCTGGGACTCAGGTGAGGTGCCTGAAGCCACACAGCTCAACAGCAGGTCTAGGACTGTGGCCCACAGCCACCCGTCAGTCCCAGAAGCAGCCCTGCCCTGGAGCCTGAAGGGTGTCCAACTCTCTGTTTTCCTCCCAGAGTTGGACACACCCAAGGACCTTCGGGTTTCTGAACCTACGGAGACCAGCCTGACCCTCCTCTGGCGGACACCAGTGGCCAAGTTTGACCGTTACCGCCTCAACTACAGTCTTCCCTCGGGCCAGCCGGTAGAGGTGCAGCTCCCCAGAGACACCACCTCCTACGTCCTGAGAGGCCTGGCACCTGGGCAAGAATACACCGTCCTGCTCACAGCAGAGAAAGGCAGACACAAGAGCAAGCCGGCACAGCTGCAGGCGTCCACAGGTGAGGTGGACGAGCTCTGAGCTCTCTCCAGACCCTCTGATGACCCTGAGGCTGGCAGACCCATCAGCCAGGTTGTCTTCAAATGAGAAGGTCAGATGGGAAGACGTGTCCATAGCAAAGTTCCCTAGCTGGACAATCAATAATGGCTTTTAAATATTTCTTCCTAGGAAGTTTCCTAGGAGAACTTAAAGCATGAGAGTTTGTGCTTGTCTTGGGTTCTTTTTATTTTAATTTCATGTTTTCATAAAAATGAATGTTATATTTTTTTTCTTGTTTTCCCCCTCTTTAGCACAATCTATTAACTTTTCATTTTATTTCTTTTCAAGATGACCAAGAGGTTAAGAACAATTCTTTGGTTATGACCCATTAAATATTTTTATGCCAGGTCTTTTCCCCTCCTCTCAGGTTGCCTGAAATGCTGTGCGCAGTCCTGTGAGCCTGTCACCGAGCCCTTCTCCTATTGTTCTTACTCATTAAGTGATGAACTTTGTTTATCCATGACAGCTTAATCCTGACCTCCAGCATCCCTTCCAGCCCAAGTATCCTGTTCTTTGTACCTGCCCCCATGTTTCTTCAATGGCTAAATTGGGGAAAAAAAAAAATCAGTTCTTCTTTTATGAATATGCATATTTAATTTTGGCTCCCAAATAGTCAAGAGGTATAGGTGAAAATGTTAGTTCTTCAGAATGTGATAAAGGCTTAGTTTCAGTTTAATTAGTATTTATTGAGAACCCATTGAATGCATGGTGTTATGCTGATATTTGAAGAAAAATTGATCATGTACTTAGCACTGTTATTTTGGCTCGTGTGCTCCTGGCCTTAGTCTGTGGGGAAGACCAGATAGTCAGAGTGTTAGATGAAACTCCCCCAAGGAAAGGAAGTAACGGGGGTGATCAAGATCAGCCAGAGACAGTGTCTTGACAGAGACACTGTTCCAGCCGAATCTCCATAAGCAGAAAACGGGTTGCAGCGATGGGCGTATTTGGAAAAGCCTTGAAAGGTCTTAGTCATTCATAAATACTTTCACCTACACATAACGGAAATCTCAAGTTACAGAACTCTAGCAAGACACAGGGCAGTTTCCTCTCTCATAAAGTAAATCGGAGGTTAGGTGGTTCAGTGCTGGCCCAGCAATTCCAGATTATCAGGGATCTGGGCAATGGCACCCCACCCCAGTACTCTTGCCTGGAAAATCCAATGGACGGAGTAGCCTGGTGGGCTGCAGTCCATGGGGTCGCTAACAGTCGGACAGACTGAGCGACTTCACTTTCACTTTTCTCTTTCATGCATTGGAGAAGGAAATGGCAACCCACTCCAGTATTCTTGCCTGGAGAATCCCAGGGACGGGGGAGCCTGGTGGGCCGCCGTCTATGGGGTCACACAGAGTCGGACACGACTGCAGTGACTTAGCAGCAGCAGCAGGGCTCCTTTTATCCTTCTGTTCCACGAGTCTTAGTCCTTGGCCTGCATTCTCAAAGCCATCTCCATGTCACAATATGGCTGCTTCAGTGCAGCCCTCACATCTGTGTTACAGGCGGCATGAAGGAGAAAGAAACAAGAAAAAAAGGTGGTGCCTCCCAGATGAGTCTTTCTGGAATCCTCACCAATGACTCCTTACATTTTACTGGCCACTTCTAGCTATAAGTAAGTCTAGGAAATGTAGTCTTTGAGCTGGGTGCATTGCTGCCCACATAAAATTGTGGGAGTTTGTAAAGAAGAGGGGGTGGGTATTTGGTAGACAAAGAATAGCCTCTTCAGAAAGGACTTCAGCCTGCCAGGCTCCTCTGTTCACGAATTTCCCAGGCAAGAATATGGGAGTGGGTCGTCATTTCTTCCTCCGGCAGATCTCCCTGACCCAGGGCCTGAAGCTGTGTCTGCTGCTGCATTGGCAGGAGAGCTGTTTTTGTTCGTTTTACCAGCTGAGCTATAGATTCATTTGCTAAAGTGAGCTTAGGTGGTCACTTCTATTGACCCTATGCATGGACTGCTTCCAGCCAGCTATGAGATGAGCATCACGGATCCTTGGATGGGGCAGGGGTGGCTTAATCACAGCTGCAGTGGGGAGAATCAATTGGAAAGAAAGAAATCAATGGTAGAGATTTGAATGGTTCAGCCTGTGAAACATGAGGTTGTTGTAAGATGTGAAAGGGCAACAAATGAATCAGAGAAACAAGAGAGTAATTTCTTCTTTCCCTCCTCCTCCCCTTCTCCCTCCTATTCTTCCTGTTCTCCCTCTTCCTCCTTCCTTCCGCCCTCTCTGTCTCCCTCGCTCTTTCCTTTTCCCTCAGTCTCACAAATGCTAGATTATAGAGGGCTTCTGGCTCCTCTCAGTCACCTTACCCTCTGGCCACGACCACTTTATCTCTTATCTCCAGCAGGGAATCCCCAGGCTTCAGCAGCTCAGGGAGATGAAGGCTTTCAAGTGAATCACAGGCTGGAATTACTTTGCCTCTGACTAAGAGCCCAGGTTGGCATCCCTGAGGCTCAGTGGTTTCATTTTCCCAGCTGTGCCTTTTTAACACTGTTTCAAAGAAATCTGTTGTATATTTAAAGACATTCCTCACTCATTACAGGAAAAATGTGCAAAGTTCCTTGTATGGGTTCTTCCCCTACTGTCTCTGGAATATTTCTCTCTATAGTTTTCTCCATAGAACTATTTTATTTCATTAAGAGTGAGGTGGACATTTCTCTCTGTCTCCTGAAGTCTATCTTCCCAGTAAGCATCTCGTACAATATCTTCCCAGTACACATCTCCCACATTTACTCAGTCGGTAATGCACTACAGCCTTGTCCCATGCTAAGTTCTGGGGATACTAGGGCAATGAAGACAGATCTGTGTTTCCAGGGAGCTCACTAGTAAACAGACACTTTCACTGCTGTAACTGGGGGTGTGGGGGAGCAGTGGGAGCAAAGGATACCTTCTAAGTATCAAGAAAGGCTTAATATGGGACAAAGCCTTTGGATAGACACAGAGGAGGAAGGCAGGGCTGTGTTGTGGAATACGTAAGGAAGCAGAAGTCCAGGCACCTGGCCTTGCTAAATACATGAGGAGAAAAATAAAACAGGAAAAGGGAAAGCCCTCGGGGGATATACCATGTGGCTAAGAGCCTTGAAATGTCCAAGGGCTGTAGGTTCAAACTCAGAAGAAAGGGGTTCCCAGCTCTGCATGCTAGATTCTTAATAGCAGAAGTCTGAAAAACGCTGCTCACTGTCTGTGAGCTTTACAGAGAAAATGACAAATCGGCTGCTCCACAGCATCTTCCCCAGAGAATTCCAGGACTCTAGTCATAGCACTGAGCCAATGCACAAGCCTTTTCCTGGATGCAGCACCAAGTTAAAAGTAGGCATAGCTGACTGCCCATCATAGCTGAAGTATAACGCAGGGACCCTACCCCAGGCTCCACAGCCCCAAATAATCTGGTCCCTCCCATCGCCCTGACTTGGCTCGCTCCCACCACCTGCCTGCTTGCTCATTTCACTGTGGCCACCCTGGCCCTCTTGCTGCTCCTTACATACGCCAAGCTGGCTCCTACCTGAGGGCCTTTGCACATGTTTCTTCTGCTGCCTATATACCCCTCCTCTCCCAGGTCTCCACCGTGCATCTCCCTCATTTCATTCAGCTCAAGTGTCATCTCAAAAGACCTCTCTGTCTGCCAGTCTAAAAGGGTGCCCTGTCCTCATTCACCCCTTCAGACTGCTCCAGAGTTCCTTAGGACACTTGCCTGGCCTGATAGCACTCACTACTTGGTTTACTTATCTACGGCCTGCCTCCTGTGTGCATGCGTGCTAAGTCGCTTCAGTCCTCTCAAGCTCTTTGCGACCCGATGAACTGTAGCCTGCCAGGCTCCTCTGTCCATGGGGTTCTCCAGGCAAGAATCCTGGAGTAGGCTGCCACACCCTGCTCCACGGCCTGCCTCCTACTTCCAACCAGAATGTAAGGACTGTCTCTTTTACTCCGTGCTGCAACCCCAGTGCCTCGAATATGTGGCATAGGCTTCAGGAGCCTCTGGGGACCCCAGCTCCTCCAGAGGCAGCATTTCCATGGGATCTCCTGGTCTTTTTCTTTCACCCCTGCAGCAACAGCCCAAATTCTCTCCCTTAAGAGTTAAGGGAAGGGAAGCTATTCTCCTGGAGTCTTTAATTAAGCTTGTGCCCAGTCATGTCCGGTTCTTTGCAGCCCCATGACCTGCAGCCCACCAGGCTCCTCTGTTTACAGGATTTTCCAGGCAAGAACACTGGAGTGGGCTACCATTTCCCTCTCCATAATTAATCTTACACTGGATAAAACTGGAAGGAAAGAAAGAAGGAAAGATAGGAGGGAGGGAGAAAGAAAGAAGGAATAAAGGAAGGAAATAAATTTTAAAAGGCACTAGTGGTAAAGAACCTGCCTGCCAATGCAAGAGACCTAAGAGACACAGATCCAGTCCCTGGGTTGGGAGGATCCCCTGGAGGAGGGCATGGCAACCCACTCCAGTATTCTTGCCTGGAGAATCCCATGGGCAGAGGAACCTGGCGGGCTACAGTTCATAGGGTCGCAGAGTCAGACATGACTGGAGCAACTTAGCATGCACACATCCCTGTTAGCACTAAACAAAATTAGTGTGTGCCAGGTGTCTGTCCCCGGGGAAGGCAATGGCACCCCACCCCAGTACTCTTGCCTGGAAATCCAATGGACAGAGTAGCCTGGTGGGCTGCAGTCCATGGGGTCGCTAACAGTTGGACAGACTGAGCGACTTCACTTTCACTTTTCTCTTTCATGCATTGGAGAAGGAAATGGCAACCCACTCCAGTATTCTTGCCTGGAGAATCCCAGGGACGGGGGAGCCTGGTGGCCTGCCGTCTATGGGGTCACACAGAGTCGGACACGACTGAAGTGACTTAGCAGCAGCAGCAGCAAGTATCTGTCCCACACCCAGCATCTGTATTCTAATAAACTCAACAAAACCCTGCTTGAAGTGGAGGCCATGATTTGCTGTGAACAGTAAGGGACATAAAGCAGGGAGAATATGCAGATACACAAAGCCGGCAAAGCATCTTTCCACACCATGTAAGACTCAATAGCGATACCCCCATAATTCTCAAGGGTCTGGGGAAGCAGAGAGGTGGAATTTTGTTTCTAGCAACAGCTGCAAGTAATACAGAACACTCTGCTCTAATTGGCCTCTTTGATTTTTCTCATGGAGCAAACTGAAATTTAGTCAAATATTTATCCATCCAACAAATATTTATCTCTTACCTGCCATGGGTCAGGCAGCACTGGCATAGAGAACAGAAGACACAACGCCTCCCCCTAGGAAATGATGCACACTGCAGTGAGAATGAGAGAATGGAAACCAAAATTATAAGACTGTGACTAGTTTGTTTAGAGGCAAGTGTGGGAAGCTACAGGAGCACAGAGGCAAATACCCATCCCAGACTTGAGCAAAGTGAAGGCAGGGTATCAAAGAAGGCTTCTTGGGAGAGGTGTACTTTACCAAGTCCTCAAAAAGAAACAAGAATTGGGCAAGTGGAGAAGGGAGTGATGACGTTTCCAGCTAGAGGAACAGCATGTGGGAAGTTCAAAAACATGAGAAAATGTATGTTAGTGCAACGCCAGCCATACAGTCTCCTGTATGATGGAGCTGGAGAGAACAGGGCTCAAGGTCACGGACATCATCAGTATCTTCTACAAACGGCAGTGAAGATCGTGCTAAGGGGCTTGGGTTTCATTCTTGACAGTGTTAAGTCCCCCAAAACTGTTAGAGCAGGCAAAGCTTTGAATTTCCATTAACTTTACAAGAGGAGATCAAAACAATTTAATCTCCCCTTGGGTGGCCCTCGGGCTTGAATTTGGCCATTCCGCTGCTGCAGGAGAATCACTCTGTTTCCCAGCAGTGAGCATTAAAAGCGGATGCCTCGTCAGTCAGCACTTGGTAATGACCATCTACACGATTGTGGAAATCTAAAGATTTAAAGTTGGCATAGCCAGAAATTCCTTCAGGCCAGCTGGTCAACTCACCATGAGCCCAGAAATGGGATTTTGAAATTCTGATTTCCCAGGCCCACTGACATTGTTCAGAGGGTAGACGCCAGTGCACAGCTGTAAGAAAAAATACAACAGCCTTATTCATAAAGAAAGGCCAAGAAATTCAGTGTGGAATATACCACGGAAACACTGGGCCTCCGGGGCTGTCAGCCCACAAGCGTGTCATTTGCTGCTGAAATGCAAGAGTCCGCATTTACATGAAGCCCCTTGGTCTCCATCTCAAGTGTTGTTGGCTGTGTTTTTATTCATATTGCTCCCTCTCTTCTCATAGTTCTTACCCACCTCCCTTTAACTACTGATTTTATTCATTGGAATTACACTTTTACTTATCTGTCAGGCATTTGTTTAGTGAAGTGTTTTGGGTAGGGCACCAATAGCCAAAAATTTTGGTGGACTATTGTAATAGTAAATGACTATTATCATTTGCTGAGCAACATGACATTATATGAAAATTACTCTATCAGCTGTACCAAGCGATGAAGCAGAATATGAGGGACATTGTATAATAATATCTGAGGCATGTACAAAAGCTGATGCAAAGAGAAAAGATGGTTCTCATGAGAAAGCGACATTTTCTAAGGTGGATCTCCTCTTTCCAATCATCTTTACTGCAACAGATTAATAGACAATCTGTAACAATTGAAGGGACAATTCTAATCCCTTCCCCAATTAGGTAAGTCTCCCCACATCTCTTGCAACCTGGTATCTTAAATTTCTTCCATGAGGAAAATATATATATATTTTATGTCATAATTTAGAGAGAGAGCTTAAAAAGCAGTTACCTGAGAGGAAACACAGACTTAATTCACATGAAGGGGATCAACTGTCAATGTCAGCTAAGTCCCTAACAAGCAGTTTTGACAGCAGCAGGAGAAAAAAAAAAAAGGAAGAAGAAAGTGGGATAAAAAAGGAGAATTTATGAGCCACAGAATTCATTCCCTAAACTTTGCAGTCTGATGTAGATTGGTTTTTGTCCCATGTCTCTTTATGGATGAGGGCTCTTGGCATATTTGAAAAGGTCACACCCCTGAGTTTAGTTGTGCTGAAAGTCCAAGTTCAAGGGAATAATAGCTGCTCCTGGAGCTCTGTGCCCGGCTGCACAGAGGTCGCTGGGCTGAAAGATGGCTGGCCGTTTTTCCTTTCTTTCCCCAGAAGTATGGATAGAGGCGTCCCTTTGAGCTTGGAGCCCTCTCTTCCTCATCTGCAGGATGTTTGTGTGCTTAAGAATTGCTATGTGGTCTCGAACAAGGGCTCCAGGACACAGGTTTGGGTTAAAGGAAGTGTCCATAAGAATGACAGTCAAGGTCAGGCATGCCATATACTTCCTGCAAAGACAGGCAGTATTTTAGACTTTCCAGGCCATACAGACTCACTTCCTCTGTTGCACCACGGCAGCACATAAGCTGCCATCAGCAGAACGTGGATGCAGAGGCGTAGCTGAGTCCCAGTGACAGTTTACTTATGACATCAAAACTTGGATCTCATACATTTCATCTTCATGAAGTGTTCTTCTTTAGATTTTTCTAACCATTTAAAAAAGTTAAAAGTGTGGTTAGCTCACTGATTACCAAAATAGGCAGCAGGCTAGATCTGACCCTCAGATCCTTGTTAGCAATCCCCCGTTGTAGATCAAACAGGATTTGAAGTATGTCAGATTTTGTCAAACTAGAACAATCAGGAAGAACATTCCCCAGAAAGTAGAAAAGTCTGAATCAAATAGATTCTGGAGAAGAAACGTTTTCCCTTCTGAACAGATATCTTCAATCTAACAGCACGCTAAGATTTTCTAATGAGAAGTCAGCTTTAATGGACACAGGAGGGTGATTTGAAATAAGCAACAATATAAAGTATATATGGAGAGAAACAATGTATTCACTTATATAAGCTCAAGTCAGTTCTTACTCTGTTATTTAGAGGATGTTTTCAGATAAAATCCTTTTTTCCCAGGTGATGCAAAAACCACTTAGGCTCAGTCCTGGGAAAACTATCGCCTTGAAGTGAGACGTGTGAGTGTTCTGTGCTGTGCTCATTCCAGAGATGAATAAAGACACCAAATTCAGCTTTAATTGAGCTTAATAACGTTCTCCCAGGGCATTTCTTTCTGTCCAATGAGCTTTGCAGAGACTCAGCTGTTTGTTCAGGACAGCCTTACTTGTCCCGTGTTAATTTATCTCTGATCTGTCCACAGTGGTTTATGTAAACTGATTTGAGCCCCACAAACTGACAAAAATCCCAGCATAAAGAGACTGTGGCCTTCCCGGGAGATGGAGGAAGCACAGAAAGGAAGGGAATCTAAGAGGAGCCAATTTTCTCAAAATACAGGAGGCTGGCCAGCTCAGACTAAGGATCCCAAGAGGAGCAGCTGAAGGCTCTTCTCTATGATCTCATCCTTAGGATGAGAGATGCTTTTCAAAATGGAAACTGCAGCCTAGAGCAGTACTAACACAGACATGTAACATTTTCTAAATCCACAGGATGCTAGTCAATGAAAAAACATTTTCAAAAGACAAACCCCAATACGCAACAGGGCAGAAGGAGTGTTATACTGACTTTCCTGCTTGGGTTTTGATGGCAACAGCGTGGCTCAGGGGTGTGGGGAGTGAAGCGTGAGTCTGGGCCCGCGGCCCCTCAGCACCTGAAGCGGGTTTGCATTTCCGAGTTCCCGAATGGAAAGCGTTTTAGGCACAGTTTAACAGACCCCATCTCTGTCATTATTCAGGCCACAGCCCTGAACTGGGAAACCTCACCGTGACCGAGGCTGGCTGGGATGGCCTCAGTCTCAACTGGACCGCAGCTGACCAGGCCTACGAGCATTTTGTCATTCAGGTGCAGGAGGCCAACGGGGTGGAGGCGGCTCAGAACCTCACGGTGCCCGGGAACCTGCGGGCTGTGGACGTCCCGGGCCTGAAGGCCGCCACCCCGTACAGAGTCACCATCCAGGGGGTGATCCGGGGCTACAGGACGCCAGTGCTCTCCGCTGAGGCCTCCACAGGTACCCCCTACCTTTCTGTCTCTAGCTTCCGTTTTTCCCAACAGGAAGCTGCCCAAGGATAATCAGACGCAACTCGTTTTTGAACAGACTTGAATACCCCAAGTTATAGCACGATGGTGCCTGATAATGGAAGAAATAAGGCTGCACACTCATGGGGCGGCTTTCACAGTGCCCATCCTGTGAACCACAGCCTTTGGGGCTCTGCAACGCCCAGCCTGGGGACTGTGCGCTGAGCCCCTATGCCGGGGCCTTTGGCTTCACAGGCTTCCTCCTGGGGAGGGAGGCTAAGGCATTATATCTAAAAGGAAAAACAATCATAATAATCTTCTTGTCTTCTGGAGGAGAGGGCAATCCTTAATAAAATAAGATCACGAATGTTTTCCTACACCTCACCCCACTGGCTCTATTTCTCAGATTTAGGAAGCTGCGTGATACATGGCTCTCTAAAGAAAGTCACATTCCTCTAAAAAAGTAATGCCAGGCCTGCTCTTCCATTACAGAGTTCCCTGGATCGGCGTGTGTGATTTGATCATTAAACGAGTTCTTTATCCTTCTCCAGGAGACACTCCCCACTTGGGAGAGGTCACAGTGTCCGAGGTGGGCTGGGAGGCCCTCAAACTCAACTGGACGGCTCCGGAAGGAGTCTACGAGCAGTTTTTCATTCAGGTGCAGGAGCCTGGCACGGAGGAGGCAGCCCAGAACCTCACTGTCCCAGGAGGGCTGAGGTCCGTGGACCTGCCTGGGCTCAAGGCGGCCACTCACTATAGCATCACCGTCCGCGGCTTCACTCGGAACTTCAGCACAGCCCCTCACTCTGTTGAAGTCTTAACAGGTACTCTCGACTGCTTCACTAACTTGCTTCCTCCCGCTTAGGAGGGATCCACACTCTTCCCTCATCTAAACTGGGCTCCGCTCCCACCCCAGGGGGGAGAGCCATGATTCACCCAGAGGTCCTGTCCCTCATTTGGCCAGGTCCTAGCCCCAGCATGGGAGCCAATTCCGTGGAGAGCTCCATGTTCTCTCCTCTTGCATAAATTAAACAGTGACTTTTCTTTCAAAGCAAGTTTCAGCCACATTATCTAAGAAGTTGGAAAGCACACTTGGCAAGTGAGGAAAAAAAAATTTTGATCTGAGCTCATATTAAGAACGCACCAAAGGACTCTCTCCCTGAAGCCCCATCTGTAAGTCAAGAATAGAAGTTGTGAACAATTCTGAGAACTGTCTATGAGAGACAAAGGCTGACTAGAAATGCCCTGGCTTCAGTGCCAACAGCTAGAGTGTACTCAACACCTGCTGTAAATCACACATCTGTGATCAACACCGACCGGACAACTCTCCCGACCTCAGCCACAATGCCATCTCACCTGAATCCCAGAACGCCACTGCCTTTTTTTAGTAACTTGGCATCTCTGTCTCCTTGTGCAGAGGAGGTTCCAGGTTTGGGGAACCTCACAGTGACCGAGGTTAGCTGGGATGCCCTCAGACTGCACTGGACCAGCCCCGATGGGATCTATGAGCAGTTTGTCATTAAGATCCAGGAGACTGATCAGCCCCAAGAAGTTCACAGTCTCATGGTTCCTGGCAGCCAGCACTCCGTGGAGATTCCAGGCCTCAAGGCTGGTACCTCTTACACAATCACCCTGCGTGGCGAGGTCAGGGACCACAGCACTCAACCCCTTGCTGTGGAAGTCATCACAGGTATACAACCCTCTTCCCCACTCCAGGGACCCCAGCCTGTCATTGAAATAGAGAATATTCCCCAGGAGTCAGGGACTACTCTCAAAGCTGTTGGCAGTTAGCATGAACTCAGGCTCTAAGTCCAGAGGATCTGAGTTGGAATTCCACCTTACTGGCTGAATATTCTTGGGTATCCCATTTTATATCTCTGAGCCTTCTTTTCTCACCTTTGAACCAGAGATAATACTCTGACCTGAGAACACTGCCATGAGCAGTAAATGAGGTAACGGATGAAAGTACTTAGCAAAGCACTCATTCTGTAGTAAATTTTGAATGGCAAATAGCTAAATTTATCCAATAGCAACACATCATAGTATAATTAACATACACAGCAGGGTTGTGACAGAATACGGTCAGAAGTTTCTAGAGAAATCTTAGCATTAGTGGCCTCAGAGTCACTGATGGCCATCCATCTGGTAGTCGCACCACGGCAGAATAACCTCTGAAATGATCTATCATCGTCTGCAGAAGTTGGCCAAGTCTGTCTCTCTCTCCTTAGCAGATCCTTGAAGCAGGGCTATTTCCAAGAAAGGACAGTCATGTTGGACTTCAATGTTTTACATTCAGTTTGGAGAGGAAAAACAATTCATCTCAATTTGTCCCTTGAAAATATGCAACTCCATCTGTTACAGAAAACTGTGCTGGTCATGAGGTTGCTAGAAACAGCTTTAAAAGGATCATGGAGAAATGGATCTGATTTGGGAGATTGGGGTTTTTATGGGCTTCCCTTGTGGCTCAGCTGGTAAAGAATCTGCCTGCAATGAGGGATACCTGGATTTGATCCTGGGTTGGGAAGATCCCCTGGAGAAGGGAAAGGCTACCAACTCCAGTATTCTGACCTGGAGTGTTTTTATGCTGGGCTCTAAGCCCATGTCCTTCTCTACACACCCTGTGTTTTAATCCCAGCCAAATAACCTAATCAAATGGATTGTCTTTCTTGCTGAGATATACTGAATAAACCTGGTCCTTGCTAGAAACTGTATAAGAAAAGTTATGTGGCAGTACACCTTACCTGGCCAGATTATCAATGGCCTGTGTTTCCTGAAATATTATCAAATCAAACAGGAGCCAAAGGGGCCTTTGGGGCACATGAGATCTGAGAGCAGAGTGTAGTGATCTACATCAGTAGTTTATAAACTGTGTGTTTTTAGCAATAGAATTCCTTTTGCATGGGCAGTCTTACAAGGAGACCCACTATATGACAAGCAAATGAACAGCCCTTCTTGGTGAGCTGGGAAGGAGGAGAGGGCCGTCCGCACCCATGTCTCCAACCCAGTTCTTCCATAAAAGGACCAGCTCTACAGTCTAAACGCAGCCCCTCCCAAAGGTCCGGTTTGGACAGATGCCCCATGAGCACCGAATCCTGGAATACCGGAGAACCGGTACCTCATACTTTTCCTACGGAAATCTTGCAGATATTTTCTTTTCTCACCTTGAATCCATGGTAACTTCAGCCTCAAAAAAACAAAGGCTGGGAGATGACATTGCACCCTGGGCAGCAGTGAGTTTTTCCTTATCTGGAACCCAAACTTTCTGTATCAGTAACGACTACATTGAATTTCCTTCCCATATCACTCAGTTCAGTCGCTCAGTCGTGTCCGACTCTTTGCGACCCCTTGAACCACAGCACGCCAGGCCTCCCTGTCCTACATGGTAGAAAAATGAATGGTGCGTGCTGCTCTGCACCATCTGCAGAGCAAAGCATAATTACTTTTAATTAAGAGTAGACACTCATTTCACACACAGGGCCTCGCTTTGTGAAGCAAGCATTCTTCATTCAGACACAAAGTGCTGTCAGGAAAAACCGGGAGGGAACGTGCCAAGCCAAGAACCCAGTACGGAAACTTTGATCCCTGACAGATGAGAAAAGTCTGGAGATAAAACATCAGACTTGTCCAAACCTGATTCAGCACATACTTTGTGCACCCAGTCAGCTAGCCTGTGGCCAGCAGAGAGGATCTCTCCAGAGTTCAGTAATGAGAATGAAGCAGGGAATTCTCTCCCACGTGACCAAGAAGTTTCAAGGAGAAACATCAAAACATCTGTGTATCCGTGGGTTCCACATTCTCAAATTCAACTAACCAATATCAAAACTATTAGGAGAAAGAATTCCGGGGAGCAAAAAGCACAACTTGACTTTGCCGTGTGCTGGTAACTGCATGCATAGCATTTCCATTGCATTAGGTATTATAAGTAATCTAGAGACGATTTTTAAAGTATACAGGAGGATGCACGTGCTGCTGCTGCTAAGTCGCTTCAGTCGTGTCCGACTCTGTGCAACCCCATAGACGACAGCCCACCAGGCTCCCCCGTCCCTGGGATTCTCCAGGCAAGAACACTGGAGTGGGTTGCCATTTCCTCCTCCAAGGGATCTTTCTGACCCAGGGATGGAGCCCAGGTCTCCGGCATTGCAAGCAGGTTCTTTACCACCTGAGCCATGAGGGAAGTCCCTGTGTTTTTAACCAGTTCTTACTTCCCTTACCCTGACCCACAATGCCACCTTTTCCATGGCCTTTCAGGTGCTAGTCATGCATGACCCTCAGAGACCTCCCAGTGGGTTGTCACTGGTTGAAAATATTCAGGGAAATCTTGGCATCACCAAGCCGAGGATAAGCAACACAGATGATCCCCTTTTGTGACCGTCTTCATCTCCCTAAGAAAGCTGTGGTCAGTTGCTGCAGTTCAAACTGAAAATTTCCTGAGATCAGGAATGACCACACACACACACAAACACAAGAAAACCTTTTGCCCCTTTCTGTCTTCCCTAGAGCTGGGCTGTGGGACGTTCCTTCCTCGTTCTGTTGGCAGGACTGACAAATTCCTCTCTGTCCTTCTTCAGCGGAGCTCCCCCAGCTGGGAGACTTAGTCGTGACTGAGGCTGGCTGGGATGGCCTCAGACTCAACTGGACCGCAGCTGACCAGGCCTTTGAGCACTTTGTCATTCAGGTGCAGGAGGCCAACAGGGTGGAGGCAGCCCAGAACCTCACGGTGCCCGGGAACCTGCGGACTGTGGACGTCCCGGGCCTGAAGGCCACCACCCCTTACAGAGTCACCATCCAGGGGGTGATCCGGGGCTATAGGACCCCAGTGCTCTCTGCTGAGGCCTCCACAGGTACCTTGTTCTCCCTGTCCAGGGGGATGTCTCTCCAAGAGATCATGCGAGGGGTCAGCTTGCATCCATACCCAAATCCTTCCCATGTGCCCATTAGCTGCCGACCTTGCATGCTCAGAGACCTGCCCGTGGGCTGTGCCTTGGTCCACATGCCTTTGACATCTCAGGAATGTGCGTGCAGATGTGGCCTTTTCTGACCTCTAACCTCTCCCAGACCTTACCTGTCTAATCCTGTAACTGCATCTCTTCTGAATGACAGCTTTCCATTTCATGAGCCAGCTTGATGGTCTCCATTCTCGTCCCTCGTGGTTGGATGAAACCGGAAGCCAACCTCCCCACGTGTGAGTTCTGATGGAGCACATGTTACTTACTTTAGAGTCTTTTTGTTGGAAGTTGAAAATGGTGCTTTACTATCCCAAATCCCTCAAGGATATGGGCACCATGGTTCTTGCATTTAAAAAGAAATGTTTTCATTTAAATGTTTCTCTAAAATGAAATGAGTATAATAAGAGAACTGAATTACCCTCCTCCGAGCAGTTCTCTCAGATACTGAGTCATTGTTAGAACATCGAATTAGCAAATAGCTAGACCAGAAAAGAAAAAAGAAAAAAAAATCACATAATTATGACTGGAGACTGTACCAAAGAAAAGGCCATTCATTAGCAGCAGCACACCCAGCAGCCATTGAAGCGATGAATGTCCCAGGCTATGAAGGTCAAAGATCCGATGCCCCTTCTGTTCTTTTAATGAAGAGTTGCTCCCTGGACTACTGGCCTTTGGATGGCGCACTCTCAGCCCAGACCCAGGCGGGTGCATTTTAGTATACTCATCAGTGTGCCAATGACAGAGCATCCAGTGTTTCCCTGGACCTTGCTCGAGAGCACAGCCCTCCCTGGCCCTGGTTTGTGCCTCCATGGGTCTGAAGTTGAGCAGAGGCTGGTTGGTTTGGTTTTGAATATGCCTTTCCCATTTTCCGATAACTATTGCAACTTACATTTTGTGTGAACGTTTGCGTCCTAGTTGATTCTACTAAAAACATGGCTCTCCTTCTCCACCCGCACCATTTCAGTAACTCTTGCTGAAACAAACATACAGCACAGACAGCTGAAGCACGGATGGTGACTCTGAAATGCCTAAGAACTGCAGCGGAGGCTGCCCTGGATGGACCCGGGGCCCTTTTATCTAACATCCATGAGCCATTCCCTCTCAGAAGGCAGAGAAATCACCCACCACTTTTCATCCTTCCTGTAGACCTTGTGGTTTGGGTGTTCTTAGTATTTTTATGTTTTGGTTTTTTATTTCTTTATAATGATACCAACATGCTTGCTCCTGACGAGTTGGTCTGTGGGGAAGAGCCATAACTCCATCTGGACTGCATTCCATCAGATCTCTTGGGAAGGGAGAGCTTTCTCCTGCCCTGCTAGAGAGACAATACTAGCTTTGCAAACCCTGCTCCTGCCTGCCCTCTGCCTGTTTTATTCCTGTTGCTCAGAAAAGCATTGAGACAAAATGTTACTTCCTGGCCGGACAGGGCTGCCTGATGGCCTCATTCTGGCTCAGCTCTCTCGGTTGGCAAGGCGATACTAGCCTTTTTGGCCCCCAGAGAAGCAGTTAAGAAAGGACAAGCTATTTTAACAGAATCTGGGAACAGCTGGCCCTTGTCAGAAGTATGAAGAATCACACTGACAAATTGCCAATTCCCTTTAACTCACAAAATCAGAAGCCTCAAGGTACCACCGTGGGAGGGGAATGGCATCAGAATTATTTAGTCATCATCTGAATAGATGGGAATTCCCTCAAAGCAGAGGATATCTGCCTGCTGGCGGGAAGCAAGTACAGATGGTCTCCTGAGTGCAATTTAAGAGACTGGAAGCTGCCAGCACTCGTATCTTTTGACCGACGGCCAGCATCCACGCGGTGCAGCTCCCAGGAGCACCGGGGCTTCGGCAGAGCAGTTCCTGCCGCCGACACTCCGTCTGTCTCCTCGCTCAGGCCAGATCTCAGGCAGGCCCTGACCAGGTGTGGCAGCTCCAGAGCAGGCAAATCTGCTTACTATACCTTCCTTTTTGCATTTTTCCTTTTAACAACCCCCCCTTTCCTCTCCTACTGGCACTGATTGGTAACACTGCTTCATTTTCCCCTGACCCTGCACTGTCAGATCTCTCTATTCAGCTATTAACAACTACAGTCTTAAAACCCAAGCCCCGTGACTAATTCAGATTTATTTGTTTCTCCTCTCCTACCCCTCCTTTTTCAGCCGGAGAACCTGAACTTGGAAACTTAAGTGTTTCCGACATCACTTCTGAGAGTTTCAATCTCTCCTGGACCGCTACTGATGGTGCCTTCGAGACCTTTACCGTTGAAATTATTGATTCCAATAGGTTCCTGGAGACCATGGCATATAACGTCTCTGGTGCTGAACGAACAGCCCACATCTCAGGGCTCCGCCCCAGTAATGGCTTTATTATCTACCTCTCTGGACTTGCTCCCAGCATGCAGACCAAAACCATCAGTGCCACAGCCACCACAGGTACACACACACCCGCCCACTCCTCACGCCCTCTCTCCAGAGTCTCTTCTGCAGGAGGAAGCCACTCCTTCACTCCCACGGAAGCCCAGGTCACAGGGCAGCAGCTGTTCCCTGACACTAGCCTGGAGCGCTGTCGACCATGCCTCTCTTCCAGCAGCAGCCCATATGGTGACTTTCCTACTTTATCACTGACCAAGCCATTTACAGCATAATGTATATTGTGGTCCACATTGCCAAGCTGAATCTGGAAAAAAGAATTCTCTTCCTCAGTAACTAAAAAACTCTGATGAGAGCTGTTCTTGACTTGGAAAGATGTCTACATTGGTCAAAGAGGCCTTAAAAATTATATTGGGTGTTATATGATGGTTTTTGTCTTCCGAGTGCCTTTGAGTTCCCCAAACCCCAATATTCCAATGATTGAATGACAGTAAATTGGGAAAGTGATGACAGTCAGCAAAGGCTATTCATCAGATGAGTATAGGAGGAAGTCACGCTATTCAGACTACCCCAATTCCAAGACCACCTCTAGGAGGAAAGACCAGAACATGCTGGCTTGCTCCCAGAACAGTGAATGGCAGATGGCAGAAACAGAGTAGGCATGTTTATATAAGGAACTTGGTTAGCCGAAGAGTGAACTGCCCTCAGCAAGTCTGTGTTGTCTGTGACATGCACACTGTCAGAGATGCTCTCTGGAATGCAGCAAAAGACAATTCTACATGAATTCAACAAGGAGAGCCTTGTCCATTTCCAAATAGCATTCTTAGCACATTTTTGGACACTTCTCCTGACAGAATTAGACATCACAGACTGAAATTAAAAGTCATTTGTGGAGTAAACAGGAGATTCTCTTCTCACAAAAATGGTTCCCATATTCTGGGAGAATTCAAGAAAAAGATTAACATTGCAGTATCCAAACTCAAACTCCCTCATTTTAAGTTGCCCAAGGCTGAGGGAGGGTGTGTCCTCATTCTGCATGAGACTACAAATTGTTATCAGCATGGACCCCAGGAAAAACAGTGAGCTAGCCAGCAGTATCTCATTCTCACCCCAACCAGATGAAAGTTCATCAAAACCTACAGAAATCAAACACTTGTATTTCTTTCTCATGGCTCAAGTTGGTTTTCAAAAGAGGGCAAGTTCCTTTATCAGAGGGTAAAGGTTAAAACTTGATGGATTTAGCCTTACATGTTTTGATTTTGACCTAATAGAGTTTTACATTGACATGCTGTTTGTATTTTCTGTTTTTCTTCTCACTTTAGTAGCTGAGCCTCTCCTTAGCCACCTCACTGTCTCAAATGTGACTTCGGGCAGTGTGGCCATCTCATGGAAAGCTCAGGAGTCTGCCTTTGATAGCTTCCTTGTAGAAGTTAGGAATTCTGACCCCCTCCAGGAGACGGTGGTCCATTCTCTGCCTGCAGCGTCTCGCAGCTTTGTCATCACCAACCTCAAAGCTTCTTCTGATTACACTGCCCACCTCCACGGGCTGATTGGCAGGCAGCATGCTCAGACCCTGATGGTCCAAGCAACCACAGGTATTTCCCATGACGGGTTCTTCACTGTCCGGTGAACTTCCTCTGAGGAGGATTCTGCCCCAAATCACCTTCGACCCACTTTTCACCCTTCTGTTCCTCCAGATCCTTCTCAAGTTTGAGAGAACCACCCCAACTAGAGCTTTAAAAGAAAATCTCTCACCCCAAATTAAGGAACTTCGGTGTTAACCTCTTTTTCCTAAAAGTCTGCTCACATCTGGCATTGTCTGTATAGAGTTAACCTGACTTGCTTTGGTTGAATTTCTAAACCATCCTTTGATCTGGTCTTGAACATGATCGTCTGCTTGCGGTCTTCCTAATCAGTTTTCCCGTGTCTTGTTTAAAGGAGTATGTGCCTGCCATTGTTGATTCCTTGGTCACAGAGATCCACATTCTCTTTCCATCAAGCTTTTAAAAGTGGTGTTACCAGCATGCGGAGAGAAACCCCCAAGCACACCCCAAGACTCACATGAGAGGCCCCAGTGGCCTCATCTTGTTCTTAAGAACTTTTGTTTGCTTGTGTTCCCTACAGATTGGTCTTTTTTGACACTGACTCTGTCAAGCATGTTTTGTCATCCACTGATATCTATAACAGAGTGTCAGAGTCTTCCTTTCATCTGTCATCCTATCCAAATCTTGGTGCATGCGGTAAACATTCGGAGTATGAGGTTTTTAGAAATGTTTGTTTTTCCCAGAAGGGGGCAGCATGCCAAGAAGTTGTTTCAAAGGGTTAGAAGTGGTAACAGAAAAACATCCCTAGCTTGAATGGAACACTGACTGGACCCTCACTACCATTCTCTGAGTTTCTTCTTGCATCCCACTTTTCCACTTGGTTGCATCCTTTGGGAGACAGAGGTTCAGCTGACCTTGAAAACCCAAGTCTTATTCTGCGTGATTGTTAATGCCTATTGGCATTGCCAGTTTCCGTCCGGTAGCATAGGAAGAGTCCTAACATTCATCCTTAATTCGGGAGATTCCTTCCACCGCAACATATAAGGAAAAAGCAGACAGAGATTCATGGGAGGATTTCACTTTTTCTGTGGTTGAGGTAATTTGCCAATGCTGTAGCTGAAAGCTATAGCATCATTAACTTCTCAATCTAACTGCTAAGTAGGAAATCCCATGACATTACTTTTGGCTACACTCTGCCTCTGAGCCAGATCCATTTGTCCTTCAAGACTTCATGGCTTCAAGTTATGCTCTGCAGTTGTCCACTTAAAGTTTATCCAAATGAGCCCCTTCTTTCCTCCAAATCCTGGAGCTGCAGCAAAACAATATCTGAGTCCTTGGAAGAAAGAGTTTGCTTCTTCCCAACACTAAATCCTAGTATCTCAATATCCTGGACTGCCACGTCTCTCTAAAATACGTCTGGGTTGAACTTATTTTAATGTTAGTATTATTAATAAATGTGCATTTAGGTGGCCAGACCACATATGTCTCAGCTGAAACTAGTAGTGTAGTTCCCTACATCAAAAATGAGTTGCTCTCATCACAGATCATCTAGATTTTAAGCGACAAGAAAAACTTAACCTCAGTGGAACCATCCTTCCTTCGAAATTAACCAATAAGTGAATTTCATATCAGAAAATGCAAAGTCTAACTTCAAGTTTTCCTTTAGCTTTTACATATACCAGGGATTTTTGAGTGGAAGACAGCTTCACCTTTATAGTATTCAGAGTGAGATGCAGATTTTCTACGTCGTGCATACATTTGGGTTTCTGAATACTACAAAGGATTTCTCTTGTGTGGATATTAACCTTTAATTTCTACAATCCAAACAGATCAAAGACTGAATCAGGAAATTCCAAAATAGCATTTTCTAAGGCATGCTCAGTGGCACACCAGCAACTTGAGATGTTCAGAGACTATTCCTCAGATAGGGTATCCATTCATCAGTAAGTTCACGAAATGCTATGCTTAGTCATTCAGTCGTGTCTGACTCTTTGCGACCCCATAGACTGCAGCCTGCAAGGCTCTGTCCATGAGGATTCTCCAGGCAAGAATACTGGAGTGGACTGCCATGCCTTCCTCCAGGGGATCTTCCCCACCCAGAGATCAAACTCAGGTCTCCCCCATTTCAGGTGGATTCTTTACCATCTGAGCCACTAGGGAAGCCTTATGAAATGCTGGGCTAAATGAAATTAAGTAGGTTTCTCTACAGAACCAGCATTCCTTTAAAATGCTAGTACGCTTCAAGAATCTCTAGGGTGAGATATATTATTCAATATAATGTGAAGCTATCTTGTCTTGGAACGTCTCACAGAGCTAGTGTCCCATCACAAACCTTAGAAATTGTACTCTTAGTACATCTTTACAATAATTCTCTACTGCTATAACGGCTTCCTCACTTTTCTTTATATGTGACCAGCAAATGGTCACGTCGCTACTTAAAAAAAAAAAAATGCAAATCCACACCTGCAGAGAAAGTGGTATATTTTCTAGCACTATAACCGATGCAGGTGTGGACAAAGCGCAATACACTACCATTTAGCAAATATTTGGAGGGATTGATACTTTCATGTTCCATGGCTACATGCTGGAGAAATCGTCTGCTCCCTCTAATAACGTGTCTCTCTTTCTCTCTGCCCCTGTTCCTTTCCCCCTAGAGCCAGATCCACAGTTGGGCACGCTAGTCCTTAGCAGTATCACTCGTGACAGCTTCAACGTGTCATGGACCACTCAAGCTGGGCCTTTTGCAAAGATTGCTATCAATGTCAGCGAGTCTAACTCGCTGCGCAAAGCCCAGCGGTTCAGTCTCAGGAGACGCACAGCACACTCACGTCACGGGCTTGGTGGAAAGCACTGGCTATGACGTCAGTGTGGCAGGGACCACCTGGGCTGGGGGCTCCACCAGGCCCCTCACTGCCTTTGTCATGACAGGCACTCTTTCAAAGGCTCTAGTTTTGCCGGAATTCTAAACTGGGGAAGGGAGGAAAGGGGGTAGGCTTTCTAAAGGGAAATTCAACCCCCAGTATAGTCTTCATTCCATATGTGAACTTCTACATGAAAAGAGAGCAAGTGCTATTTCCAAGAGAGACCCTTCACAGCCACTCTTAGGAAATGAAGACGGTAGACTCAACAGTCGTATAAAGCTGCCAAGGAATTCTGTGCCCAGTTTTATAGGCTGTCTGATTCACAGTTTGGAGATTCTGGCTGGAGAGTGAGTTTTAAGTTGGTAATGGCCCAAGGTAGGAATTTTGCCCATAAATCATGCTAGGTAAAGCAGCCCATAAACTACCTGCCCCAGAAATAAAATGATTTACTTTTTCTTCCATAAAGGGGTTACTTTTTAAAATTGACATCTACAACAGATTAAGGAAGGTTCAACCTTAGAGCAGATAAATCTCAATTTTAATTAAACCCGATCTATTTATTGAACTCGACTTCTTCTCTTTGAATTACATAAAGAAATGGTTTTCTGTTCCCTTCCCTGAAATTATCCTAAGTCAATGGCAAAGGCTGAAAGTGGAATCAGTTTACCAAATCTCTAAACCTGCAAAGCCTCAGAAAATATTTAGAAGTTTCTTGCTTTCCACTAATGATCACTTTTATAAAACTGGCTGATTTTCACATGAAACCAGGCGTCTCTTGAGGTCTAAATGGCTATAAATTGCTGTTTATTGACATAAATAAGATATATCAATAAGATCAGCTAAGTATTTAATGGGAGGCAGCATAGGTTTCCTAGAAGAGTGAGGGTCTTGAGATCAGACCTATGTGGTTTCTAATTCTCTCCCACGTCTTTTTAACTACATAACCTTGACCAGCTCTTAACTTCTCCAAAACCCCACTCTCATACGCATGAAAAGAGAATACTAACAGGCACCTCTGGCAGGTTCAGGATTTAATGGATATGGTGAAATGTAACTGCCTGGCATCCAGCAGGCATTTTACAGATGCTGAGTCCTTTCCTCTGTCTCCCAACAGTCTGAGAAAAGTAGGGTTCTTAAAGATAAGCCACAACAACAATGCAATAAATAAATAAAAGCAACAGCCGAGATAGAAACAACAGATCTGGCAGTCATGACTTTTCCTATTATTTCTTAAGAGAACACTACATTTTTTTTTACTGTAAGATCAAAGAGAGGTAATGTTTTCTGTACAGTTGTCTAATGTGAATTCAACTGTCTTGTCTTCAGATGCAGAACATGGTCATTCCTTAGGGGGGCAGGGCAAGGAACAGACAGGCAGATGACTGAGAGCCTCACTGCCCAGGAGTGTACACACGGCCGGGTGCAGATCCTCAGGCCCTTACTTGTAGCTTCTTGCAGGGTCTCCCACAGAACAGAGAGAAGAAAAGGGGGCTGGGAGAGCTGGTTTAGGCAATCCTGGATCCAGTTACAGTATTGTCTCAGCTAATCCTGGATGTGAAAAGACTCTGCTGTTTAAAAGAAGCATATTTTCAAAAGAGATTAAAAAAAAAAAAAAAAAAAAACTCTGAACACGAGGGACTATAAATAGCAAGCCCCTGATGGACTAATTAGCCTGAACGCCCTCCTGTTCATTGGAATTCTCTGCTTTGATGGCCTGGAAGTTTCCGGAGGCCAGTTATCAGAGGAAGGCGCCACATATCCAAACAAAGTTCTGCAGCAGAATTTGAGATTCTTGTCTTGCAGACAAAGGAGCCTGTCAGCACAGTATATGTGATTTCATCTTTGCCTTTGATAGAGTTATGATTTAGAGTAAACCTTCATTTGTGGTTTTTGTTTTTTGTTTTTTTTTAAGCCTCAAGACAAACAGCACTCGGTTCAAAATAAGTACAGGAAATCCAAGCTGTGACAAAATTTAATCTCTGCTTACGGGGTGAGGGCATTCATTCACTTGTTTATTCAGTCACCAAACATGTCTTTGTAAAACGTTTGCCTTTACATTCCATGTATTAGACTCTGGGCATTAGTATAAAGTCATTTATCTCCTTGAATATTTCCACTTAGCTTCAGTGAAACAGCAGGCTCTAGACTAGATGTGGCTGAAGCAGCCTTGGCCCTGGAATTCCCACCCCGTACCCACTCTGACGAAAACAAACACGCATGCTTACTGTGTCTTGCTTTGCTCGAGGGGTGGCCCCGGGCCTTCCCCAGCGCTCCTGCTTCGGCCTCAGCTCTTGCCCGCGCCAGGGGGGTTGACTAAGAGGCAAGGCTTAGAGTATGGGAGAAACATTGAACCTGGAGTCAGATGACCTAGGTTGGATCTCAGCTCAGCCACCTAGTGGATACGTCACTCACTTAGCCGTCTAGTCGTGACCAGCTGTTTGTGACCCTATCAACCATACCCGCCAGGCTCCTCTGCCCATGGGATTCTCCAGGCAAGAACGCTGGAGTGGGTTGCCATGCCCTCCTCAAGGGGATCTTCCCGACCCAGGGATTGAACTCATGTCTCCTACGTCTCCTGCACTGGCACTGCACCACCTGTGAAGTCCCTTTACTACTGAGTCATGGGGAAATCCCTGACCTCTCTGCTTCCTTTGTTGTCATGGGTGTAAAGAGAGGATAGTAATATCTACTTACAGTGTCATCAGCGTGTAAGTGTTAGGCGTTCAGTCGTGCCCGACTCTCTGCGTCCCAATGGACTGCAGCCCACCAGGCTCTTCTGTCCATGGATTTTCCAGGCAAGGATACTGGAGTGGGAAAAAAAAAAAAAAAAAAAAAAACTCTGAACACGAGGGACTATAAATAGCAAGCCCCTGATGGACTAATTAGCCTGAACGCCCTCCTGTTCATTGGAATTCTCTGCTTTGATGGCCTGGAAGTTTCCGGAGGCCAGTTATCAGAGGAAGGCGCCACATATCCAAACAAAGTTCTGCAGCAGAATTTGAGATCCTTGTCTTGCAGACAAAGGAGCCTGTCAGCACAGTATATGTGATTTCATCTTTGCCTTTGATAGAGTTATGATTTAGAGTAAACCTTCATTTGTGGTTTTTGTTTTTTTGTTTTTTTTTAAGCCTCAAGACAAACACCACTCGGTTCAAAATAAGTACAGGAAATCCAAGCTGTGACAAAATTTAATCTCTGCTTACGGGGTGAGGGCATTCATTCACTTGTTTATTCAGTCACCAAACATGTCTTTGTAAAACGTTTGCCTTTACATTCCATGTATTAGACTCTGGGCATTAGTATAAAGTCATTTATCTCCTTGAATATTTCCACTTAGCTTCAGTGAAACAGCAGGCTCTAGACTAGATGTGGCTGAAGCAGCCTTGGCCCTGGAATTCCCACCCCGTACCCACTCTGACGAAAACAAACACGCATGCTTACTGTGTCTTGCTTTGCTCGAGGGGTGGCCCCGGGCCTTCCCCAGCGCTCCTGCTTCGGCCTCAGCTCTTGCCCGCGCCAGGGGGGTTGACTAAGAGGCAAGGCTTAGAGTATGGGAGAAACATTGAACCTGGAGTCAGATGACCTAGGTTGGATCTCAGCTCAGCCACCTAGTGGATACGTCACTCACTTAGCCGTCTAGTCGTGACCAGCTGTTTGTGACCCTATCAACCATACCCGCCAGGCTCCTCTGCCCATGGGATTCTCCAGGCAAGAACACTGGAGTGGGTTGCCATGCCCTCCTCAAGGGGATCTTCCCGACCCAGGGATTGAACTCATGTCTCCTACGTCTCCTGCACTGGCACTGCACCACCTGTGAAGTCCCTTTACTACTGAGTCATGGGGAAATCCCTGACCTCTCTGCTTCCTTTGTTGTCATGGGTGTAAAGAGAGGATAGTAATATCTACTTACAGTGTCATCAGCGTGTAAGTGTTAGGCGTTCAGTCGTGCCCGACTCTCTGCGTCCCAATGGACTGCAGCCCACCAGGCTCTTCTGTCCATGGATTTTCCAGGCAAGGATACTGGAGTGGGTTGCCATTTCCTTCTCCAGGGGATCTTCCCAGCCCAGGGATCGAACCTGGGTCTCTTGCACTGCAGGCAAATTCCTCATCTACTGAGCTACAAGGGAAGCCCTACAGTGTCATTATGAGGGTTCAATAGGATAACGGATGTGAAGCCTTGTCAGTTGAGAATTATTAACAGAAGTCCAGCTGATACAAGCTCACTCCTGTGGGGAATCCCAATGTGGGAAAAGACCCTTTGGTACCTATTGAATAAGAGTACCTGAGACACAGATGTTTGGTGAATGAATGAACAAATAATGACAGAATTTACTGAAGATCCTACCTTTATCCAGGAAAACAAAATTAGCAAATCTTAGTATTCCTTATTAGGCCATAATCATAATTGGTTAAATTTGGACACACACAAAAATCTGACCTCATCCCTCTATCTCAGCTGGTGAGGATGTACATCTCTAACTGGCCTGGTCAACTTAATTCTAAATAAGATCTAGAAGTGGAATAGAAACATATAAAACACACTGAAAAGGAAGTATGCTTTAAAAATAAATAAAATGATTTTCTTCAAGACCACAAGTTAGTGGGAAATAGACAAAGGAGTCCAAACCCATTATAAGATATTCAGTTTTCTTGGGAAAAATTCATGGCCTTTGGAGTCAGACCTAGCTAGAACCTTGCGCTATCACATACTAGACCTGCGACTTTGGCCAAGTCAGTCAACTTCTTTTGAAGCTCGGTTTTCTTACCTGTATCATGGGAATAACATCCATCTCAGAGACTTGTTAAGAGATCTATACAAGACGACGTCACTCGGCACCTGATAAGCTCTTACCAAAAATGCATTTTCTGAGCACGTTAGCACGTCTGATGATTGCTTGTGCGTCTCATTAGTTTTTGTGGAGACTTCGGCTGTCCCAGCAGAGTCAGCGCTGCTAACCTGAGTTCTTTTCACCCCTCCCTTCTTTCAGAGGCCCTGCCCCTTCTGGAAAACCTAACCATTTCCGACATTAATCCCTACGGGTTCACAGTTTCCTGGATGGCATCGGAGAATGCCTTTGACAGCTTCCTAGTCACGGTGGTGGACTCTGGGAAGCTGCTGGACCCCCAGGAATTCACCCTTTCAGGAACCCAGAGGAAGCTGGAGCTCAGAGGCCTCATAACTGGCATTGGCTATGAGGTCATGGTCTCTGGCCTCACCCAAGGGCACCAAACCAAGCCCTTGAGGGCTGAGATTATTACAGGTATTTTGGCTCAAGTGAGCCATTTTCTCCTCTTCCCGGCTCCCTCCCTGTAATCCATCTATGAGACCGCCGTGGTTTTAACACTCTTGTCCATGCTTCCTACTCAATCCATAGATGTAGCCTGGTCTTTGTGTCCCCCCCACCCCACCCCCAGCACCCTCTCTTGTCTCACT
>SJYX01008248.1:150910-205675 GCA_006410675.1 Oreotragus oreotragus | reverse complement strand
GTGTCTGTAGCTCTTGTGTGTTATCCTCCTCTGTGTTCATCCGGCTGGTCCCCAACTACGTTTCAGCCTTCTCAAAAGAAATATACCAAGGAGTATATTTCAAAAACTTATTTACTGCATTTGTCATCTCAAAGCCTCAACTGTGGTCTTGCCAAACTTGCCAGGTGGGCTTGTCATTGGAAAACCAACTGTGAACTTATACTGGTAAACACTAATATCACTGAGATTCTTCAGCACAGACTAAATCCATAATTTTCTGCACACTCATAATTCCTAGAGAAATATAGCATGAACAACCTTAACAGTCAAAAATCTGTGTTTCCCAAAGTCTTTCTAGAGGAGACTAACTCCATTTCAGAGGTCCATGTTCAAATAAATTTCTAAAACACTGAGTTAAACATAAGTTTAACAAGATCCTTGACCACAAGGCTCTAGAGAACATTAGAGAACATCGTAAAGTACATGCTTCTCTCCAAGAGGGGCTTACCCAGGAAATATTTCCCACATTTATTTGACAATGGATGATGGTCAAACAGATATAGTTTGCTCTGAGTGTACTTTGGGAAACTCAGCTCTACATCTACCTCGACATTGAGTTTTGTCTAGTTAAGGCAATCCCAGATAGCAACTTTGGGTCTAAAGTATGTAGTACAAGAGGTTCCAAGTCTTGGTTCTACCATCTGAACACTTACTGAATGGTTAACAAAGGCAAGCCAGTCAAGAGTAGGAGCCTCCCTTAGCATAGCAGCTCCAAGAAAAAGAGCACAACATTTATAACGTTTTAAAAGCCAAATGCTCAAGATCAAGGGAAATATCATCATGGGCAGCTCTACAGATCGTTGATGCTGGTTTATTTGTCTTTGCAAAAAGAAAAGAAGAAGGTCTCACAGACATGGGCGTTCAGCCACTGGCAGACAGAGAGCAAACGCGAACAAGTCACTGGCTTTGGACTTGTTTAATAACGCAGGGAAGGGGTCTTTGCTGAGTCCAGATGTGGATTTATAGAATTGCTTTTAGACAAAACTCACACATGTAAGCACCCACTTGACTTGTACTGAATGTATCAACTCTCTTTCTCCTCTCCTCGACCTACTAGACATGTCCACGTTGAATCATTTTATTTTCGGTATCTCATGACACTTCTCGCTCTGAGAGCTGGGACACGACTGCATATCAATACCCTCACTGGAGCGACTGTGGCACAGGCTGCTGAGTGATCTTCTCCTCCTCCCACCATTCTCTTCCCTTCTAGAAGCCGAGCCGGAAGTTGACAACCTTCTGGTTTCAGACGCCACCCCAGATGGTTTCCGCCTGTCCTGGACAGCTGATGAAGGAGTCTTCGACAGTTTTGTTCTCAAAATCAGAGATACCAAAAAGCAGTCCGAGCCACTGGAAATAACCCTCCTTGCCCCCGAACGAACCAGGGACATAACAGGTCTCAGAGAGGCCACCGAATATGAAATTGAACTCTATGGAATAAGCAGTGGAAGGCGATCCCAGCCAGTCACTGCCATAGCAACAACAGGTACCAATATACATGGGAGAGATTAGAAAAAAGTTCTCTGTTCCTCTTCTCACAGGGCTGGGAAATTATTAGAGATTTGCATGCAGGCAAGCGTGGGTTTGAATCATGACTCTTGATTATAGACTGGATGATTGTGGTTGTGATTGTGGCTAAGTGTTTATGCAAAAAGAGCATCATGCCAGTTACCTAATAGTGTTGTGAGGATTGAATGAGATGATTCATGGAAAGCCCAGAGGGAGGGCCTGGCACATAGCTAGGGCTGAGCTAGTGAGGGCGAGTAACATTTTCATTATTGTCATTAAGATAATCATTATAATCATTGCTTTTTCTTTAGATTCCAAAGACCCTTCTTTCTGCCTGTTATCATGTTTTATCCAGAGATATATTTCCATGTTCTTTGGTCAAATGCTCAAGCTATGCAGGGTAGAATGGAGAAGTGGTACTTCTACATCTAAAGATTAATACTTTTAAAATTCTACATGCAAATAGTTAATACCTTGATCAAGAAGGAAAAAAGAAGAGGTTAGCAGGTTTGGCAGGCTCATGCATTTTATTTTATGCTCATAGCAAGTCTAAAAAGCACTAGAGGCAGAAATGAAAATTCTATTCAATATGAGTTCTTTCCAGAAGAATAAAGAAAGGTAGCCATTACAAGATCTTTTAAAATGATAAGATTAACATTATTCTTTAAAGAGAAAAGGACAGACCTTCAACAGTAAGGTAGGGTGAATTCCTTTAGGAAACCAAGGGAGGTACAGAAATGGAGCATTTGCTAGAGACAGCTGCTTCAGAGGAACCAGAGGAAACAATCATAAAATCACAAGCAGAAGTACAAGGGACCTGAGGAATGATGTATCCCAGACCCTTCTGTTTATGCGTGAGGAATCTGTGACTCAGAAGGGTGAAATGATTGGCTTAAGGTCACACAGCCAGATTTGGAGTAGAACCTAAAAACCAAGCTATTTTACTACTATTAAATAGAGGCAGGCCAGATAACATGACCAATTACTGTACACACTTGCCACCTCTGACACGCAAAGAGCACAGCACTAGACAACACCTTCCCTTTGTCCAGAGTATCTAACGATGCCAACTTTCAGGACCAAGTGAGCTGAGGAGCCACCTGTAGAAATAAAAATTGGTATTTGTAGATGTGGAAGAAATGCTGAGATCCAGGCAGTAATTCAGTCAGAGGAAATGCCCTGTTTCTTATTAACACAGATGCCCCATCTCCTGGGACATGAGTGCCTGTCTCTTCCTGCCTGTGGCTTCCCACAAAACAACTCTAGATCAGAGGCAGAGGCTGGTTTTGACCCTGGTTTATAAACACTGCTTTTCAAAGTTTACTTATGATCGCCAATTTTGTTTTGCTGATCTTTTTTTTTTTCCCAGAGGCGCTGCACTTTTAAAGCAAAAAAAGAACGAATAATCATGAGCTCTTTTTTTTTTAAGGACAAAAGAAAAGGCCCTGTAAGATAGTCCTTTCTTTGATTTCTTTCTCTGGGGCATTGTATTTCACAGCTGAAGAGATGCGTCTGTGTCTGTGTGTGTGCATGTACACACGTGTGCTCTGGTACTTGGACTGGCCGGAGAGGTGACTCTGGAGAAGAGTAGACATCTCAGTCACCTCATCGGTTTCCCTTTTGCTTTTTCACCCTTTCTCCTTGTAAACCCTTCTTTCTGCTCCTCTTTTTCTTTATAAAAGCTGCTGCAGCATCTCCTCTCACTCTGTGAGCACAGGCTGCCAGCCCCGAGTGGCCCTGCAGTGGAGAAGGTGGCTGGAGGCAGTACAGCCAAGTGGTTAAACCTACAGCCTCTGGGCAGAGCTCTTGGCATCTGATCCCTGCTCCTGAGCAAGTCTCCTGCCTCCTCTGAGTGTCTGTCCCCTCACTTGGCCGATAGGCTCCAACTCAAAAGTCAGCTATGAGGTTCCCATCAGATCAGGAATGTTGAGTATTTTTCCTTGCTCATTGTAACAATTTTAGCTGATACTATGTTTGGGTGATTTAATGTACATTTGTTAATGGTCCACTTGGTTGAAAATTTAAAGGTTGAAGAATATACAATGAGGTCTCTCTTCTGCTGTCCTCACTACTAAGTTGCTCTATCTAGAAGCAGTCAGCATGACTACTGTCTTCTGAATCGCTGCAGAAATACTCTTACAAACAGACAAGATTAGACCAAAGTCTGTGCTCTCTCTTTTTTCCAGCTTTTTTTCTGGCACAGTGATTAACACACCCACTCGTCCACACATTGGGGGGGGTGTGTGTGTGTGTTCCTTGCTTATTAGTAGATCTCAGATGTACTCCCACACCTTGTTTATTTAACTATTCCCCTGCTGCGGACCTTAGGCTGTGGGTTGCTCTCTCCTCTGCCCGTCTCTGCATCTACAGTGGCTGCTCTTCCTCACCATGGCCTGAGCCGCTTCTTCACAACGGCCTTGGTCCCCCTTTGGGAAGCCCAGAGGAGCTTCTCTTGCCTCTGGGAAGTTAAATGTCAACCAGCCTCTGGGGACCATCTGGATGGTCCCTAGAATAGAAAATACTTCAAAATCCGAAACCAGAGTAAGATGACTCTGTCATTCTCCTCTGGAGGTTCCTACTGCCTACCTTGGGGATAGTGAGGACCTTCAAATGTTTCTTTTAACCTGCCCCATCACCACCCTAATTGTACACCCTTTCCACACCCTGAAGCCAAGGGGGCAACCCCTCTCCAAGCGCCAGAATGTACTCCCTCTCACTCCATCTCACTGTTCCCAGCCAGGCAGCCTCCCAGCCGCTCCACTCAGTTCCAGTTCAGACGCACTTGAAACCACAAACCACAGAGCTGCTGCAGCGTCCTGTCTGGGGCCCTGGGTCGGCGCGTCTACAGAGCCGTGTGCTCAGCAGTCCTCCTCTGCAGGAGCCAGGCTCTCTGTGCCGGGTGCCTTTGGCTCTGACTCCCATTCAGTGTAAAGATGATAGCCACCTACTATAGAGCCTGCACGTCACGCCACCCAGGGCAGTGCAACTGACACACTTTACGCCACTGACTCACAGGACACGGCAGCCCGGCTGAGCACCACATTCAGCCCCACTTCACAGAGGCCCAAGGGGCTAAGGTGTCGTTATCTGGTAAAGCCAGAATGGAATTCAGAACAGGGCACTGTACCCCCAAGTCCTTGCCCTTAAATCATACTAGCTACAATAACTGTCTCCTTAGCATCTCACAGGATTCACGTCTATTAAGTATTTATAAAAATATGTTGAAGGTAAAAGGTTTTTAAATTATTATGAATGGAGACATTATTAAAGATATTTGCTCCAGATTTGCGGAGGCAACATTGTATGCAGAGAACAAACAGAAGTCCTCTTCAACCTTCAATTCTCCTTGAGAATTTCTAGCAATTTCCAATGTTTCCCTAATGGAACTTTTATTGAAAACCAAGAATCTACTCAGAAAGAGAGTCAGAGGCGTTGCCTTTCCTGGGTCTCCCTAGCTTTTCAATAGGCAAAATTTAGTTATTCTGTGAGGCTCAGGCTTCAGGTTCCCACTGGCCATCTCTTCCACTTTGGTGCTGGAGACTAGTGGGCCCTATTTATGACAGCAGGGTGCATGCTAAAATAGCAAGTGTCTTCCACACCTAGGAAGGTCTGTTGTCTAAAAATACCACTGACCCTGGACTTTCACCACTGCTGTGCCATTCTTTAGATGACACATGGCTATCCGCCCGCTGGCGCTTTCATCAAGTACATCCCTCAGGAGTGCATGACAGATGAGGTTACTAATTCTCATGTTTTGTTTTGTTTTGTTTTTAAAGACAGGGCAGATAATATTGCCATTTTGCAACTGAGAAAACTGGGATCTAGATAGGGGAGCTGTGGCAAGATGCACCTTCTAAACTGTGCCAGCACCAGGCCCAGTGAGTTTCACAGAGTGAAGGTCAGAGTGGACCAGGCTTGCAGCAAGACAGCCCCTGTGCTTGAGTTTACACACCTCACTAGATTGTTTGTTTTGTTTTTTGGTTTTTTTTCCCTCATTCTGCCTCATCTAGATCTTTCCTGGGTGACAACTTCAAAATCCAGGTTGCCCATGGTGGCAGGGGCGGGGGCGGTAGTGGGGGAGAGTCACATGGGAAAGAAAAAAAAAAAAAAAGCAAGCATGTTTACTGAATTCTCACTGTGTGCCAAGTTCTGTGCCAGGGTTTTACATCAATCATCTCTCCTGATCCTCAAAACATTCCTGAAAGTGGGTACCACTTTTCTCACTGAGATAGAGCAAGGGAGGCTCCTGTAAGTCACAGGAGCTGCCCCTAGTTGCCCAGCCTCTCCATGGTGTTTGGACAATCAAGATCATCCCACTCCAGAGCATGTGGCTTCCAAAGCCCTCCAAGGAGAAAGCAAAACCCCAGGCAGCCACAGAATCTGGGGGTGGCTAGCACATCACAGGAGAACAGCGTCACAGAAGGGAGAAAGAGCAGAAACGGAGAGGGGAAATAAAGCTCCCCAAAGTGGGCTGTGGGTTTCAGAACTTAATGATCACCATGGGCTGCAGAGGGGAAAAGATGAGGAAATGAGCTCCCTGGAGACCCAAAACTTGTTTCCTGGATTGCATGGTTAAGCACGGTCAGCTGAAGAGGGCAAAAAGCTAGGCCAAAACATACACAGAGGGAAGCCAAAGGAAGCTGGGTCTGCAGGGAGGCATTCGCGTGGCAAGAGCTGTCCCCCAGGGCGTGGCTTCCCCGCAGGTGAGCCCAGAATCCAAGGGGGCTTGCCTTGGGGATGGCTCTGAGCTGCCTCCTCTGGCTCTGAACCTCCATCCAGTTCTGGGAATGAGTTTGTCGAGGTCAGTTTCCACGTAAACATTATTTCCAGAATCCCAGGGCTATGCCCAGCTCTGCCGCCCAGTTCTGGGACTGAGATCACATCACAAGAATATTCACTGGAGATCTAAGCCTCAGTTTCCTGCTGCTGCTGCTGCTAAGTCGCATCAGTCACGTGCGACCCCACAGACGGCAGCCCACCAGGCTCCCCCGTCCCTGGGATTCTCCAGGCAAGAACACTGGAGTGGGTTGCCATTTCCTTCTCCAGTGCAGGAAAGTGAAAAGTGAAAGTGGAGCCTCAGTTTAGTCTCCTGTAAATTGGCGGCAGCCATACCTTCTTCTCAGTGGTTTCTAAGTGAGGGTTAATCCTTACGAAGTGAAAGAACTGAGCGCTTATCAAGGCTTGAAAATGAAAGTGTTAGTCGCTCAGTCATGTCCAACTCTTTCTGACCTCATGGACTGTAGCCCCCCAGGCTCCTCTGACCGTGGAATTTTCCAGGCAAGAACACTGGAGTGAGTAGTATTCCCTTCTTCAGAGGATATTTGAGGCCCAGGGATCAAACCCGGGTCTCTCACATTGCAGGCAGATTGTCTACCATCTGAGCCACCAGGGAAGCCCCATCAATACTTGGTATCATTTAATATCAAATTTTCTTTAATCACAAAAGGAATTAAAAGGCAAAGATTTGAAAAAAAAAAGATAAACATCAAAAATAAAAGGAGGGTTATTTCAAACTGTGAAACTACCCGCTTACCCTCACTTTTTAGACATCGGCTATGGTGCTAACATTCTTTTTGGATGAAACCAAATGGCAGCTCTGCAGCTCTGGGCCCTGTACCTGAATGAAAGAGCAATTGTTTCCATCAAGTCATAACTTGACGACAGATCACCACATCCTCCATCCTAAAGGCTTGGTTCAGATGTAAACTGAGCTTTCATGGATAAGGAATTCAGGAAGAATCACTGATGTGCGAGAGAGTTAACTGTTTCTGGGTTTCTCCTGTGCTTTCTCCTCAACAGCCATGGGCTCCCCAAAGGAAATCATTTTCTCAGACATCACTGAAAACGCAGCCACTGTCAGCTGGATGGCACCCACTACCCAGGTGGAGAGCTTCCGGATTACCTATGTGCCCATTGCAGGAGGTAGGGTACTTGGTGGGGAGAGGGAAGGGATCTGGAGTGTTTGGGTGGAATTGCGACTCAGACAATTCCATCCTCCTTCTTCATATTTGAGACCATCTGAATACACTTCATTTGTAAAGTGCTATGGGATCCTTGAAAGAAACTATACTGTGAGGGATCATGTTATAAAGATCATTTCCAGTCTCATAATTCTACAATTCTATGAGCAATAGATCTCCACTAATGTTTTCACACAAGGACAAAAGACTCTCAACCCACTGACCTTTTTTGTTTGGCAAAACTGATCTTTGCCTCTTGGTTCCCAAATCTGTCTGTCTCAGCAAAGGTTGGGAAGCTGTGACTTCGCAGAGTTGAAAGTTCTGGTTCAGGCACATGAGCCATAATAGATACCACAAGACCATGGGGCGGCGGTGGGGGGAGGAAGCATATTCAACTCTATCTAAAGACACTCTGGGAGGTAGTGAGTTCCCTGTTAGTGGAAGTGTATACAAAGATGATAGTTGATAAGTATATACAAAGTGTATACAAAGTATATACAAAGTGTATACAAAGTATATACAAAGTGTATACAAAGGTGATTGTCTCTTCAGAGACAGCTGTAGCATCTCTGTAGGGAGTTTGGTCAGCTGATACACAAGCTCCTCACCAGCCCCTAGATTCTAAAAAACATAAATTTTGGACTTTTTAATAGATATAAGAATACAAATTAGACCATGATCATCTTCTTCAATTGTAGAATATCTGCTAGTAAGAGATAAGTCTATATATAGTTCAGCAAATACAATGGATTAAATATATCAGATATACATTACACAGTGAGCTTCCCATATGCTTTGTGGGAAGAAATAGATAAATAAAATTTATACAACATGCCAGCTCTCTACTGAATGGAAACTTGCCATTTTTAGCACATTGTGACCTCATAATTTTTCCTCCCCTGGCTTAGATTTTGGCCTCTGCACTGATGGAAAAACACATTATACAAAGAGTAAAACCTCTTCTCTTATGCCAGAGGGTAGGAGCAAATGAGAAGTGAAGAAAATGGTGCTGGATAAACCGGTTACGCCCGTCCTTGGGCCAGCTGTACTTAAGTGCCAGTGAGGTTCACCGTTCCTGCCCGCTTTTCCTGTGTTCCAGGTACGCCCTCAGCGGTGACTGTGGATGGGACCAAGACCCAGACCAGGCTGCTGAGACTCTTACCTGGAGCGGATTACCTGGTCAGCGTCATCGCCCTGAAGGGCTTTGAGGAAAGCGAGCCTGTCTCAGGGACGCTCACCACAGGTGTTTTTCTCATCTTCAGCATCATTGCTCATGATTCAGCAGTTAGAAGAAAAATGTTTTTGTTTAGGAAATTCTAGTGGAAAGTGGGCTGGCTTGGGAGCACCAGAGGTCTCATTTCTGACGCATTTGTAGCCTCTCCTGAGCTTCATCCTCAGCCTCCCTGGGCCGCCATGTCCCAGGGGATTGCGGGGGAAAGGGCACAAGCTTGGGAGTCATACTGACCTGGTGTGAACCCCAGGCTCTGCCACTTTAGATAGAGCTATCAGTTAATGTCCTGAGGATCTAGCTTCCTTCTCTGTAAAATGGGTGCAGTTCTTCCTTTGCAGGATGTTATAAGAACCTTAGGAAACTGTATGCAAAGCATCTGTAAATATAGATCATTGCATGCATTAAGCCACCTCCTTCCCTTCCTCAGTGGTGCAGAGACCGCCACAAGGACCCTTCCAAGCAGATGCTTCACACAGACACGGGAATGGTTATAGCTGCAAAGTAACAACTTGTATTTGGGCTGTTACTCAACCATTCCCATGTAAACCAATATAGCTAATGTCCTTCTCAGAGCTAATATCGTTCCCATTCTACAGAGGAAAAAACTGAAGTCAGGGCAATTGCATGCCTTGGCCAAGTCCACATAACTAGTAAATGCTAGAAGCAAACTTGATCTCAGGTCAGCCTGCCTCCAAACTGTGCGTTTCTCTTAGATAAAGGATGATTTTCCTATTATGACCTGATTTGTACAGCACAGTGTACGGAGGGAAAAAATAATGAATTGCACTGAAAGAGAATGAAGTGGAAAATTTCTCTTCAGGCTCCCATGCCTCTAAACAATTTATCCTTTGATATATGAGCAATTATCCAGCCTAATCCATTAAGGGATCTGAAGAATGGGCCTCACAGGAAATTTAAAAAATATCCTAATAGTCTAAAAGGGTTGCTAATATGCAATTAAAACCTCCTGTCTCAACCCAGAGTCCTGCCCACCCTGCCACACAGATCCTCATCCCCCGTCTAGAAATCTTTCATTTGTGGCTTCTCCATGGCAACTGATTGCAAAGCCTGGATCTTTTTCCTCTGGAGGCCCCATTGTCCTCGTTGTTAAAGGAGATTCTGTCCATGTAAGATGAGACAGGAAGGACCTCCGGGTGGACGGGTGGGTACCCCCAAATTACTCCACCACTTCCTGAGACCCTCGGGCCAGTCGTTTCATCTGCTGGGGCTCAGGCACCTCAGCCTTGCCATCAGTTGATGACGGCTGCCTGCCCTCCATCTTCCCAGGGCTGTGGTCCCGGAGTAACTGAGTCATAAATGTGAACGACATTGGAAACTAGTCACATGTAGGTTGGTTTCTAAGAAGGGGTGTTGGGTTGTAGCAGTGGTCAGTTCAAAGGGCCAAGAACTGTGACTCTCCAGCCCTTCTCAGCACAAGTCATTTAGGAATCATTCTGAAAACTCCAAATAACTTTAATAGCCATGTTAAGACCAACTGCAGCTATTGAGTGCTGCCCCGAGCATGTTTCACACACATCATCTAGTTCATCCTTATGGCAGCCACTCTGTGACAACTGAGGAGAGTGAGGTGTGGAGGAGGAAAATGACCCAAAGGCACACAGACCCACAACAGGGTATCCAAGGTAGAGCCTGGGACCACCGGCCCCGGAGCCTGCCTCTGTGTTCTCCACAGCCCACCGAGCCAGAGCTAGTACTCCAAACCAAAGCCGTCACAGGCAGCCTCCACTCTGTACCTCTGTCCTAGCTTTATAAAGCCTTTCCCCGGAGAAAGTAACGTGAACTATAAATACAAGTCCCTGTCATGTGTTCAGCTCTTTGCAGTTCACAGAGCACGTTTCCACCTATATTATCATGTGAAAACCAAAGTCTCACTGAAATCAAAGCCAAGCGGAGCTTCTATACCCATTTTACAGATGAGAAACAGAGGCCCAAGATGACCCAGACGGCAAGGGAAGGAGTCATTTCTCAAAGTCAGGTCATCCTGGCTCCAAGGTCAGAACTCTTCCATGCTTCTGACACTGCGTCCCACACCAGGAGTCCAGGAGCAGGGTAGACAGCAGAGTAGCTGGGGTCTGATGTCCTAACCCATGGCTGACTATCTCTCCAACACTTCACTATCTTTCCTTGCAGCTCTGGATGGCCCATCTAGCTTGGTGACAGCCAACATCACTGACTCAGAAGCCTTGGCCATGTGGCAGCCAGCCATCGCTGCTGTGGATAATTATGTCATCTCCTACACGGGGGAGAGAGGTAAGGTCATGTCCAAGACGCCCCCCTCTCTGAGGAGTGTCTGTCCAGCTCGAAACTGCCTGTTCTTTCCTTCTGCCACTCTTGTTGCTTTTGTTGTTTTTGCGACCCCATGGACTACACACGCCAGGCTTCCCTGCCTTCATCGTCTCCCAGAGTTTGCTCAAACTCATGTCCATTGAGTCAGTGATGCCAACTAACCATCTCATCCTCTGTCATCCCCTTCTCCTCCAGCCTTCAACCTTTCCTAGCCTCAGGGTCTTTTCCAGGGAGCCATCTCTTTGCATCAGGTGGCCAAAGTACGGGAGCTTCAGCTTCAGCATCAGTTCTTTCAATGAATATTCAGTGTTGATTTCCTTTAGGACTGATGTACAAAGACGCGAGGGTAGGTTGGTGAGCCCAGCAATGTCCTTATGGTTCTCAGTTGCCACCTGAGAACAGACTCGTGGGCTGGGACAGGGGCTGGTGAATGGATGAGTGTGAAGGGGCCTGTGCAAGTGGTGGCAAGAGGGGCCCAACCTGTATCTTCCCGCTGTGGTCAAATGGAAGAGCATCAACACCACGATCGTATCAAGGAGGCCAACAGGCCACTTAAAGAAAAGCAGAGGGTGCATCTCCAGCCTGTTCCTCCTCTCCTGCTGGTCTCTGCCATCACTGTGAGCCACCCTCTATAGGCACAGCTCTCGCCTCTTACAAAGGAGTCCACAATCTGAAATCTTAAATGGACTACTTCAGGCAGCTTTGGGGAGACTGCACTTCCTGCATGCCGCAGACGGGGCCAGTTAGAGCTGATTTGATTAAGAAATCAGAAATGATCTCTCCTTGCCGTTTCAACCATCTGTGCTCATTTACTCAGCTGGCAGATTCAATATTGATAACTTGTTTGGGGCACCAGTGAATTACGGCCACTAGCACGTAAAATCGGGGAAGGCAATGGCACCCCACCCCAGTACTCTTGCCTGGAAAATCCAATGGACGGAGTAGCCTGGTGGGCTGCAGTCCATGGGGTCGCTAACAGTCGGACAGACTGAGCGACTTCACTTTCACTTTTCTCTTTCATGCATTGGAGAAGGAAATGGCAACCCACTCCAGTGTTCTTGCCTGGAGAATCCCAGGGACGGGGGAGCCTGGTGGGCTGCCGTCTATGGGGTCACACAGAGTCGGACACGACTGAAGTGACTTAGCAGCAGCAGCAGCAGCAGCACGTAAAATTAAATACAAATAAGAGAGAAAATAAAGATTTCTTTTCAATGAACAAATCCCTATTTTTCAGGAACTAGATTAGGAAAAAATATGTTATTTTAATCTCACAGTATATGTGAGTTTCATATCTGACGGTTCAGCATTGTTTTACTTTCAGTGACAACGTGAGAGCACAGCGTAAGCTGTGCGGGGGTCCCTGAACATCTTAACTCAGCCCTGGCGACCTCTTATGAGAGAGAGTTCCTTGTGAGGGTTGGAGGAAAGGTGGGGGTGGAGCTAGAGGAATTCTTGGGTTTCTTTTTTTCTACTTTTTTAATTTTTAAATATTCCCTGTGAGCAAACTCTTGCAAGTCAGGGAAGATGATGTTGTCTCACCTAAAATAAACCAGAGTATAGTTCACGGGAATCATGGCAACTGTGGTTGCAGGCGTAGACATGTCCTCATCCAGAAGAGTCTGTGTGTGTGTGTGTGTGTGTGAGTGCGGAGGGGGATCATGGATGACAAGGAGGGTGAGCATCTCATCCCAGTTTGCCCCGAACTTTCCCAGTTTTAGCCTTTTGAATCCCATACCCTGGGAAACCTCTTAGGCCTTGGCCAGCCAGGCCGGCTGGTCACCTGTGATGAGGATGGTGACACCTGGACACCATGGCTTGGGGTCCACCCTTGGTCCTGACCCAATGGGATTGAGAGCCAGTAATCAGGTTTTGGTCTGTCTATGGCACCTGATTTTTCTGGTTCCCCAGCTTAACGATATGACATTTGGCAAATTATAAAAGGACGTGAGAGTAAGTGGGAAAAAATGGGAGAGCAAGCAATGGGATAAATTAAATCTGGGTAGCCTGAGGCATGGGGATGTTACCTGCGACTCTCCTCTAGCTGGATCCTGTGCAACACTGTCCCCAAGGGTACCATGTGCAAAGTCTTCTGACCCCTAGTTCCTCTTCCTTCTGATTTGGTGCCTGGAAAAATCCAGTCATCATAGGATAAATCCTTTGTATACGAAGTGAGTGCTCAAGAGAGAGAAAGGAGTGTGAGTCATCTCAGAAATCAAACCTGTTTTTCAGTAGGACCGCTGAAAGCTTGTGTTAGGAGGTGTGTGCACTGTTGGCTACACCCACCGATGGCCCAGATGGGGAGAGATAACTGCCATGGTGTGTAAATTTCCTGTATAGTGCCAGAAATTACCCGCACGGTGTCCGGAAACACGGTGGAGTATGCACTGACCAATCTCGAGCCTGCCACGGAATACACGCTGAGGATCTTTGCAGAGAAAGGGCCCCAGAAGAGCTCAACCATCACCACCAAGTTCACCACAGGTACAGAGACACCAAGGGCTGGAAAAAGCTGCCTACCCACTGCCTCTATCTTTAACAATATCCCTCTCCATCTCTCATTTCTCAAGTCAGCTCCCTGCAATGTGACGACATCAGCAGCAACTCAATCCACCAGTGCCCCCTCAATCAAGACCTTAAGAAACACACCATTTCCTTTTGAACTGAAATGACCTTGCTCTCCCCACAGACTAGGAAATGATTTTAAGAGGAGGGTTTTTTAAGTGGAAACCCAGTCCCCACTGGCCCTAAACCCAGTAGTTAATGATCCATGTTCTGGGCAGGGAGATATTTTTAAGAGAAAGATTTTAAAGGCAAATTTTCCTAGATGTCCGCTGGGTTTTTTATATACATTGAGATCTTTTTTTCAGACTGCGACAGGCAAAGGAATGGAAGCGGTGTCTACTAAGTAGTGGGGGGAGGGCCAATACCAGCATTCATCTGTCCTCTTTAGAAACAAAGGGACGCATTCTAATCGCGCTCATGGCTGTGTCTTTCTCCCCCAGTTCAGCTAAAGCCAGTTGCGATCCTAGTGGGCTCAGGAAAACTTGGCCCTTAGGACGAGCTGAAACACAGACAACATGTGTCTTTAGAGGTTACGTGGCTCAAGCTCTTTACAGATGGGGAAGGCTCCACCCGAGGTCATACAGGTCAATGCTAGGGAAAGGACTTGAACTCAGGCCGCCCTGTACCCCGCCAGGGACTTTATCCCACACCTGATGGCCTGTGCTCAGCCACTCAGTCGTGTCCACCTCTTTGTGACCCCCATGGACTATAGCCCCCCAGGCTCCTCTGCCCATGGGGATTCTCCAGGCAAGAATACTGGAGTGGGTTGCCATGCCCTCCTCCAGGGGATCTTCCCAACCCAGGGATCAAACCCAGGTCTCCCCCATTGCAGGCAGATCATTTACTGTCTGAGCCACAGGGAAGCCCACACCTGCTGACTTATCTGATATTAAATCTCTTCTCTTCTCCAGACCTCGATTCTCCAAGAGACTTCACTGCTACGGAGGTTCAGTCGGAAACTGCCCTCCTCGCCTGGAGCCCTCCCCGGGCGTCTGTCACTGGTTACCTACTGGTGTATGAATCCGTGGATGGTACAATCAAGGTATCTTGATGTATATAAACAAATCCCTGTGGCTGAATGAAACAGTTGCATGAGTCTCAAAGTCAGGAAGAACTATCTGAAGTCTATTCCTCCTATGCTAGTGTGACTGGGGAGCTGGAAAGAAATTAGTAGGAACTGGACACCATGCCAGACTTTCTGAATCATAAGTTGTAGCCTCCGGTCTCATTTTAACCAGACTCCAGTTTTGATAGCCAGCCAAGGTCAAGAACTACTGCTCACAAGACTTGAGGGCACTTTAGGAACTGGACTCTTTGTCCTTTAGTGTTTTATTGAGCAAAGGCCAAAAGCTTCTTCTGCATCTTTGCCATGTATCTCACAGATGGCATCATTCCATTATATAATGATATATATATCACCATGTCATATGACATCAACTGTTTACAGCAGCTTTTATTTATATTCTGTACCCATGAATTTTTTTCCTTCTACTTTTTAACTTGAAATAACTTTAAAAAGTGAAAGAAGTTTTCTAACCTTTACCTTCTAAACATGTTATTGATGTCTTAATGTTGGTCACCATCCTTTAAATTTCCAAGATCTTTTCCTCATTTTCTGCACGTTGACCTTTTTCTGGCACATTGTTTCTATATCCTGTATCTTCTCTTTGCCTGGGATTTTCTTCCTCCGCCTACAGACTGTTTCCTCCAAGGTCTCTTTTCTGGTTTGCTGCTGTTTGGCTTGATTTGAGTCACCATGTTTCAGTTGGAGACTTGCCCCTAATGTCGGTTGACCTTTTTTTCACTGGAGCCAAGAATGAAATAGCTGATTGGGAGGTCTAAGAGCACAGAAAGGGCTTGTCAACTTTGGAGCTCACTATAGAGCAATTGGGCACAGTCAGTTCAGTTCACTCATGTCTGACTCTTTGTGACCCCATGGACTGAAGCACGCCAGGCTTCCCTGTCCATCACCAACTGCTGGAGCCTACTCAGACTCATGTCCATTGCATTGGTGATGCCATCCAACCATCTAATCCTCTGTCATCCCCTTCTCCTCCTGCCCTCAATCTTTCCCAGCATCGGGGTCTTTTCAGATGAGTCAGCTCTTCGCATCAGGTGGCCAAAGTATTAGAGTTTCAGCTTCAGCATCAGTCCTTCCAATGAATATTCAGGACTGACTTCTTTTAGGATGGACTGGTTGGATCTCCTTGCAGTCCAAGGGACTCTCAAGAGTCTCCTCCAACACCACAGTGCAAAAACATCATTTCTTCAGCATATACCCAGCAATTTTCTTGGGAGGATTCCCAAGCATCAGGACTGTAAGCTCTATTTCTCAAGCTCATCACTCTCCTTGGAGGATCCTCCACAACTCCTTCACACCAGGCTGCCAGAAGCCTCGCTGGAAAAGCTGCCTGGGCTCCCACTGTGTATACACCTTTCGTTCTCCTCTAGCCAGTGCAGCATCTGGGGCTCCCCTGCAGCTGGGCGCAATAGATTTGAATCCAGCCTCCTCTCTAGCTCAGCCTGTCCAGAGAGGAAACCTCAGCCTTTCACCTGGGCTGGGAAGGACAGTCATCCAGACTGCTGGGGGATGGAGAGAACTGGGAATCTGTTTATTGTGCAAAGTTTTAAACAAACCTTTGTTCAACCACACCCCACATTGGCCTTCAAAGGCACCTTTGCTTTTGCGTGCATTCCATTCCTGAGCTTTTGCTGGGCTCTGCAGCATTCTTCGAGCAGCCTCTGAACAACTCCATCCACAGCTGTCACCTCAGCTGTCACTCCACCGCTCCACACTTCTCATCGATCAGGATTCTGGTGATATCACGTGCCTGTTGCTGTCTCCTCTGCCACTCCCCTCATCCTGTGGGTTTATACTTTATATTTCTCCCTCTCATTTCAGTGGGTATCAGAAGCAAGTAGAAATAAACTGGCGAGTTCAATATGGTTAAGCAGAAGTGGACACACATCTCTAGTTATTGTCATGGCCCTTCTAGGAGTCGGTGTAACAGTAAACCAGCTCACTGCGTGAGCAGAGACAAGTCCCTTGCCTCCCCTGGCTGTCCGTATTCACATCTGTAAAATGAGTGCGTTGGACTCCCCAGTCGGTGAGGGCCCTTCCTGATCAGGCATCCTGTTTGCCTGAAGCCATGAGTGTCATTTCCATCTACCCTAATTGCTTAGAAACAGACGTTGTGCAGTGGCTTAGAAAGCTGATAGGTAATTGTATCCCCAGGTAATTTAAGGAAGCCAGCTTTGTACCTTATCCTTCCATAAGGACCAGATCTGGGAGCTACACCAGGTCACTGGCATCAAATGGGCTCTCACCTGGGTCTATTTCCCTGCATGTCCAATCCCCAGCTTTATCTGTTTCACTCAAGAAAATCAGCCAGGTAGAAGAGGAAAGAGTCCTGGACAGGGAGTTAGGAGACAGATGCAAGACCACCCCGCCACCGACACATTAGGAGTGAGTGCAGGTCTCTTAGCTTCTCTGAAACTACTCAGCCCTCCACACCCAGCACCCGCTCCCATATTGGAAAAATCAGAATAATGTCATATTACTGGTGGTGAGGATGCCAGTGAACCTTCCAGGGGCCTCCACACTGACTCCTTACTGCCTAAATCTGAGCAGCTGTGGTTGCAGGTTGTAGAGAGCATTGTTGCATTTGGTTTGCTAGGAATGCAGGTGGAATTCCAATCCCTGACACCAGGGTCGTCTCCTAAAAGGTGATTTCCCAGGCACTAGACATTTTGAAAAGGGGGACCTGCAAAGAACGAGGGTCTCCTGCAAAGCTGGAGGCGNGTTGTAGAGAGCATTGTTGCATTTGGTTTGCTAGGAATGCAGGTGGAATTCCAATCCCTGACACCAGGGTCGTCTCCTAAAAGGTGATTTCCCAGGCACTAGACATTTTGAAAAGGGGGACCTGCAAAGAACGAGGGTCTCCTGCAAAGCTGGAGGCGGTCCCCTCCTCTGAACAGCAGCATGGTGGTGCGTCACAGACTGCACGTGGAGCTGGAGCGGGCCTGCAGCAGCTGCGCACCCCGGCCTCTCCTGCATACGTCCATTCCAGACAAGAGGCGAGGCCTGCTGGGCCAGCACGCCACCGCCACGCCCGCATCAGGCTCTGACAGTTCAGTCACGCTAGGACGGGGCCCAGGCACTGCTTGATTTTAAAGCTTCCCAGAGGGGTGTGAAAAAGAGCCATGTAGGAGACGACTGACTTAGCTGGTCTCAAAGTCTAAACCTTTGCCTTTTGTGTGATTCATCTTCCTACCAGATTAAGCTGAGATCATGGCATTCCCTTCTTCGAAGAACTTTCTAGGAACTTCTATTCCTTATCATGATAAACTTCAAAGTCCGTAGGTTGACACTGAAGGTCTTTTATAACCTGGTGTCTGCCCATCTCTTCTGCTTCTCCCCTCAGTGAAGTGTGGTTGAGGCAGCTCATTGCCTCCTCCCACGACTTGAATTTGCTCTGCCCCTTCCGGCCCCAGGAGCTTTGCTCACAGGGCACTCTCCTCGTGTCTAAGTCCTGACATGAGCATGGAGCCTGGCACAGAGTGGGGCTCAGGGGATTCTTGCTGAACAAAGAAATGAACGAATGAGTGAATAAAGGAATACATCATCCATACCCTGCGGATTTACGTGGCCAAAGGCTATTTTATCTTTTTTCTGCCCTTAGGAAGTTGTTGTGGATCCAGACACCACCTCTTACAGCCTGACAGATCTGAGCCCATCCACCTACTACACAGCCAGGATTCAGGCACTGAACGGGACCCAAAGGAGCAAGATAGTCAAGACCGTCTTCACCACGAGTAAGGGGCTCTGGGGGGTGGGGGAGCGGGGGGCAGCCAGGCCTTGAGATCACACTCTGTGAGACTGAACCAACCCTCCACTTCTCCTCTGACTGCTACCTTAAATGCTTCTATCACATTTTGATAAAAATCGATTACCTGCAATTACCTGAAAAGCCGAAAGAATGTGGATGTAGCAGGTTACAGGACTCGTGGTGGGAGGGAAGGAGGGCCAGCAGTGGGAACAGCTGGATTCGCTCCCCATCTCCACCTGCTCTGTGTGGCGGAGGAGAGTTAGTGCCATTCTACAAGTCTCAGTTTCTTTATCCATATAATGGGATTAGTAATGAGCCCTGCTTCATAAGGACCTTGGGAGAATCTCTGCATTGAACTCCTAGCCCAGTGGGTCGCCATTGTTGGGGCTCCTTATAAGCTCCGTGTTCTCCTTCAGCATGTGGACATTTATAAAGCCTGCTCATCCTCTAAAATCAGGCCTCCCATGTGGGCCAGGATTATCCTGCCCAGTTTTCTGGTCGGGGACAGAGGCCCCCAGAGGCTAAATGACCTGCTCAGGGTTATACCATGAGTTACAGTCTGGTCTGGGCTCCGGTGTTCCAGGAGCAGGGAACCACACCCAAACCCAGCCAATGGAGAAGAGGGATGGGGGAGGGGGGCTTTGGAGAGCCTTGAACTGGGTATACGGACTGTATCCCAGTGCTGCCTCATGCCCTTCCCACCTCATTCTGCTCACTCCGCATACACCTGCTGAAGGAGGGATGGATGCTAAAGCACCTGTCTTCCAGAGCTCTTGCCAGGTGCGAATGTCCCCTAAAGATGCTCTCAGACCAGGTTGTGAAACAGACAACCCCCCTTCCCTCAGGGGAAGGTAACATACGTTGAGGAGGTCAGAACAACAACAAAAAGAGCTGGTATGACCATCGCGTCTCCAGTCCACCGGCTAATAAGCACAGTCCCAAGATCATCCGTTTCTATCCAGTGCTGAATTCTTTGCATCACGTTACCACAAATAGAAATTCCCCAGACATTCCTATGTTAGCCTTCTAAGATTCCCAGGCTCGGAGTAGTTATATGACTACTTCAGTGTCCGAAGGCAAGGAAGCAGCAAGTTCAGGACTAGGACCCTCCCTTGTCTTTGGCTTCAGAATCCTCTGAAGAGTCTGAGATGCATCCAGCCTGCCAGAGTGTCCTGACCCACAGTGAGCCACGCCCTGGGCGCTAGAGACCCAGTCATCCTGGGCAGCGTCTGGGTGCCCATCAGGTGTTCATGAGGTGCCACCTGCATGCTCCTGATTGATCACAGCCTGACACTCAGCCCTCAAGCAGGCCGGGACTCCTCCCACCGATATCACAGTGGCTTCCTTCAGCATAAAAGGCTGAAACTGGTCCCTTTTACCCATAACCTCTGCGCCTCGCTGCACTCCCACAAAATAGTTTTAATCCTCCCCCTTGCACACGAGACATGAAGCTGCTTGTCCTTAGGCGTCTAGCCAACAAGCACTTAGCCTGTGACTTCAAAGCTCCTGCTCTGAAAATCGTTCCTCCTTCTCATCCTGCAGCTGGAGTCTTGTACCGATTCCCCAGGGACTGCTCCCAGGCAATGCTGAATGGAGACATGACCTCTGGCGTCTACACCATTTATCTGAACAACAACAAGACCCAGAAGCAGGAAGTCTTCTGTGACATGACCTCTGATGGGGGTGGATGGATCGTGAGTATCATGGAGACAGGCTCCAGGCCTCTCAGACAGGAGGGGTGGGGGCAGAGGAGAGGCGGGGAGGTCCCCTCTGTGCCCTCTGACCCTAATGTGCCTGAGGGTTTGCAAGACAGTGCCTGTCACATGGAAACACTCAGGAATTCTCTCTTAAAGTAATAAGAAAGAAGCTGAGGATAAAAAGCAGTTCCTCACTTTCTCATCATTTATCTTAGTTGATCCTCAAACAGCTCTGTGATGTACAAATGGAAGTGGTCCTCGAGCCCAGTAAGTTTACTGATTGGCACTGGCATCTGCCAGGCACTGCCTTTCCATGAGTGATTTCAGTGTCATTACCATGTCATTACCACATGTGAGCTAAGTAGTACTTTTTTATATTATTGCTGTCATTCAGTTGCTTTCTGTGACCCCATGGACTGCAGCACCCCAGACTTCCCTGTCCTTAACCATCTTCCAGAGTTTGCATAAACTCATGTCCGTTGAGTCAGTGATGCCATCCAACCACCTCATCCTCAGTTGCCCGCTTCTCCTCCTGCCTTTAGTCTTTCCCAGCAGCAGGGTCTTTTCCAGTGAGTCGGCTCTTCACATCGTGTGCTGAAAGTATTGGAGCTTCAGCTTCAGCATCAGTCCTTCCAATGAATATTTAATTATTAAATTTTATTTTTTAGAGCAGTTTTAGATTGGCAGCAGAATTGAGCAGGAGGTTCACTGAGTCCCCACACGTATGGCCTACCCAGACACATCACAATCACCCAAAGCTGGGTGGTGGTCTTATTCACCCCTGTTTTTCGGGGGAGAATGCTGAGACTCCGAGAGGGGAGGCTGTGTGTGTGCACTGAGTTGCATGCCAGATTAGTGGAGATAGAGGTGGGGTCAGGTGTCTTTCCCACAGTGAGCATTGCCTCCTCTCAGAAAGATGCCTTCTTGTTCCCTCAATGGCTTCAGCTCACCCGGATTCACTGCTTGTGTTTATAGGTGTTCCTGAGACGCAAAAATGGACGTGAGGACTTCTATCGCAACTGGAAGGCCTACGCTGCTGGATTTGGGGACTTAAAAGAAGAGTTCTGGCTTGGTAATACAGCCTGCGTGTTCATGCCCCAAATGCCCATTCAGCCCCCCTGTCGCCTGTCCTAACCCATGGCGAAACGTGAGAGAGAAACTGATTAGGAGGAAACGATAGCTCTGGTGGTCAACACAGAATACCAGATTCTCAATGGAAAAAACTTGAGATTCTCTGGGTCATTAAAAATAAAAATTTGATCGGAGGAGAGCCAACAGCCCGACCCTTAGAATAAGCCTAGCCTTAAGTCAACCCCTGGGCCACTTGGAGCATTATCCTCACTGACGTCCTTCACCTATGCTGACTGGGTCCCTCAGAGCCACTCCCTCCAAGCCTCCCAGCAGCCCCACCGTGTACAAAGTTCCCATCTTGCACCTGGGAAAATAGCCCCAAAGAGGTTAAGCTGCTGACCGCAGGGATCTAGCCAATAAAGACCTGAGTGGCTCCTGATCCTCTCAGCCAGCACTACAGTGGCATCACCCATCCCCCACTGTGACTCACACTTTGCCATAACCTGCCCCTGGCATAGGGCACCGTCACACATTCCAGCATCTGAGCCTGCGAATATCTGCCCCACTGCCTTTCACAGGTAACGAGCCTTAGAGTGGAAAAGGTACGCTCTCCACCTGATTTCCTTTGATATTCACAACACACTAGATGGGCGGGGCAAAGAGGTCAACCCAATCCTAGCTGAGGCTCAGACACTGCATATGTGTCGCCTGGTGTTGCAACAGCAAGGAGCCCAGCAGGTGCATCACGCAAAGCTCTTTAGTACACACGGAGCCGCCGCTGTCACTCGGTGAGGAAAAATGAACGCCTCGGTCACTGTGCTTCTTCCGTAACCCTCGCCTGTCATCCACAGGGCTGGACACTTTGAGCAAAATCACAGCCCAGGGGCAGTACGAGCTCCGGGTGGACCTGCAGGACCACGGGCAGTCGGCCTACGCCGTCTACGACAAGTTCAGCGTGGGAGACGCCCGGACGCGCTACCGGCTGAAGGTGGAGGGGTACAGCGGCACGGCAGGTGGGTACAGTGGCACGGTGGGTACGCACAGCCACTCGCAGAGCCCACGGGACCTCGAACACGTCTCAGGCTTTCAGCTAGTTCCCCCACTCAGCAGTCCTTCCTGCATCGGCCCATCCACTTATCCACAAATATTTGATAGGTGCTAATCTGGCAGAACTACAATTTAACAAGGCTAGGGAGATACTTGGGGAATGGGGATGGCAACCCACTCCGGTACTCTTGCCTGGCAACTCCCATGGACGGAGAAGCCTGGTAGGCAACAGTCCACGGCATCAGGAAGAGTCAGATATGACTGAGTGACTTCACTTTTACTTTTCACTCTCATGCATTGGAGAAGAAAATGGCAACCCCCTCCAGTGTTCTTGCCTGGAGAATCCCAGGGACCGAGGAGGGTAGGGGGATGGGGGGTGCCTGTGGGCTGCCATCTGTGGGGTCACACTGGGTCAGACACGACTGAAGCGACTTAACAGCAGCAGCAGCAGCAGCAGGTAGATACTTGGTCACCAAAACCTAGGGTAGGTTCGGAAAGAAGACATTTAAGATGTATTTGTAGCTACATGAAAGTGAAAGTGAAGTCGCTCAGTCGTGTCTGACTCTTTGTGACCCCATGGACTGTAGCCCACCAGGCTCGTTCGTCCAGGGGATTCTCTAGGCAAGAATACGGAGTGGGTTGACATTTCCTTCTCAGGGGATCTTCCCGATCCAGGGATTGAACCCAGGCCTCCTGCATTGCAGGCAGACACTTTAACCTCTGAGCCACCAGGGAAGCCCTACCCCGTGTTTAGATACCAGTTTTAGACAGAGAGGCAAGCAGTGTCTTGGAGCCTTAATACTCATGCACTCCCGTGCCTCTCTGTTTATTACACACATATGACCCCTGGGGGATCCTGGTGGTGAGCTGACACAGTGTGTCTGGGGTGAAACGGAGACGCCGCATTTCTGACAAGGGCCCTCATGATACCAGTGTTGGTGGCACTCCTGGTCCTCGGCCTGCACCTTGAGTAGCAAACAGTCCACTCCGTTACCCACCCAGATGAATCTTTTCTAAGGCCTTCCTGCCACATAGCCCTCCAGCCTCAGCTGGTACATCCCCGTGACCAGAGGAGCTCCCTACCTCTCTCCTTCACTCTTTGACCAGGACAGAACCTAACTCAGGTTTTGAAGATGTCTTTGACTTGAAATGACCTTTGTGTGGTTTTCTGGTGCCACGTTACAAGAGAAACAAACAAGGAAACGTATGCATTCAGGCAAATGAGGTGGCAGCCTCTTTCTGCTGAAATTTCATATGCATTGTGAAAGTGAAAGTGTCCATCGCTCAGTCATGGCCAACTCTTCCTGACCCCGTGGACTGTCGCCCACCAGGCTCCTCCGTCCATGGAATTCTCCAGGCAAGAACACTGGAGTGGGGTGCTATTTCCTTCTCCAGGGGATCTTCCCGACCCAGGGATCAAACCTGGGTCTCCTGCATTGAAGGCAGATTCTTTACCATTTGAGCCACCAGGAAACCTCATTTCATTTGCATTATATATTATATAATAAATGATACATATATGATACAGATCATATATATATATCCAGGGAGATATTGCTATTACACAGGTGAGGAAACTGAGGCTCAGAGAAGTTTGGCAATTTGCCCAAGATGTAACAGCTTGAGGAAGGTGAGCCCAGGCGACAAGCCTGGCTGCTCACAGGTGGTTTTGGTAACAAGGGAGATCAGGTCTAAGAGCGTGACCACCCCATGCCAAGCCCTGCCTGCTGTGGGGTGGCTCCCCATTACATTTATGAGAACAGAGGCGACAGATGCTTATAGCACATTCCCAACCTCTGGGCCCTGAAAGAACACACCCATAATGGGAAAAGTCTCCAGGTATGATTTGCCAGAAGCAGGTCTCAACCTAAGCAATCAGGCTGGTGGTAATGAAGAGACAGACGGAGCAAACATTGTTTTCATTCTTGCATCCAACAAGGAATTCTGACTTTTTCTTACCTAGCAACAAATATCTCTTTTGTTGAGATGGCTTCAGGCAAGGAAGATCTTGTTACAGGGCAAGCAAAGGCACCTTGGGCAAGAAGACAGCAGGAATGTGGCCTCCACCCATCTCTCTCTGTATTTCCAACAGAAAATGAGCCATAATCTGCCCCTTCATTTCAGAAGCTCACCCTTGGAAACGCCTCCTCCTGTGTGTACCGAGGGCAGCCAGCCCCTCCCTGGGAGAGCATCTTGTTTCATCATATCTAGCTTCCAGCCTTGTGCTCTTGATAGCTTCATCAGTTAACAAGGCACTCAAGTCCCTATGGATAAAGAATCTGCCTGCAATGCAGGAGACCCAGGTCCAATCCCTAGGTTGGGAAGATCCCTATCAAGTCCTATGATAACTTGCTCCCATATATCAGGATAGAATGCCTCAATGTCTTGAAACTTTTCTGCCCAGCATTGGCCAGGGTTGGAAGTGAGAGAACACAGAAATGACACTTAAATACTCCTAAAATTCAATATATTAAATTACCAACTAGTGTTGCATGTAGCGCTACATGTAAACAGGCTTTTTGTCTAAGAATCAGGGGAAATGAGTCCCATCGACCCTTTGAAAAATAAAAGTACAATATACAAGCTATTTGGTGACATCTAAACACTGAAAAGTTTGTTTTTAAGTATGGCTTTGCAGACTGAGACTTAAGGCAGACTGGCTAAAAAGCAACATGACAGAGTGGTAAACTAAACCATTAGAACTTGCTAAATATCAGATGTGTAAATGAATGAGTGAGTGAGTGTGAGTTAATAAGTGTGTGTATGCTAAGTCACTTAGCCATGTCCAGCTGTAGCCGGCCAGGCTCCTCTGTCCATGGGATTCTCCAGGCAAGAATACCGGAGTGGCCTGCCATTTCCTCCTTCAGCGGATCTTCCCCACCCAGGGACCGAACCTGTATCTCTGATGTCTCCTGCATCGGCAGTCAAGTCCTTTACCACTAGCGCTACCGAGGAATAAATGGGTAATACATAAATACATCCCTGGAGGAGGCCATGGCAGCCCACTCCAGTATTCTTGCCTGGAGAATCCCATGGACAGAGGAGCCTGGTGGGCTGCAGTCCATGGGGTCTCCAAGAGTCGGACACGACTGAGCGACTAAGCATAAATAAATACATGAAAAAAAAAAGTGAAGTCTAAATATTTGCAGTTGGGGGGAAAGCACATCATTATTAAATACAGATTTCCCACCTTACTCTCTGAGTTCCTTTACATCAAGTGAATGCAAAAACCGTCATGAAAGTAGCAACAACCATAGCTGTTTGCACACCATACCACCTGTTCAGCATACACCTTCATATCAGTTGTTCCACAGCCCCCTGAGGTGGATCAAATCAATGTGCTATGCTAGTTCCATTCTACAGATGGGAAAACTGAGGTTCCACAAGTGGCTTGATTTGTGCAAGGACACAGCTAGGGTATGAAAAAGGTGGGATTGGAGTGAGACCCTCCAAACATACCTGCAGCCCTCTTTCTACCACCTTGTGCTGCTTCTATCAGAAATGAGGCTGCTGGTGGCACTCATGTTCTATCCAGGCCCATGATGGATCCTAATTCTGGGCCTACAGTTCGAGACCAGCCCACCCCAAGGCCCTTGGGTTGTCGCCCGGGTGCTTCCACAGCCCACCACAGCTCCCGCTCTCAGTCGGTTCGCTCTCTCTCCCAGGCGACTCCATGGCCTACCACAATGGCAGGTCCTTCTCCACCTTCGACAAGGACACAGACTCGGCCATCACCAACTGTGCCCTGTCCTACAAGGGAGCTTTCTGGTACAAGAACTGCCACCGCGTCAACCTGATGGGGAGATACGGGGACAACAGCCACAGTCAGGTGAGTGCCTGCAAGGGCCCGAGCAGAGCTGAGCCGGGGAGGCAGGGACCTCAGGGGCAAGGCCTCAGGTATCTTCACATCAGGGAGAAGTCCATGGCACCCTGGGCCAAGTAAACCACAGAGACAGCGTGTATTAGCCCATGAAGATCCCGAGGAGAACCACTGGTGAAGGGGATGCCAGGCATACAAAGCTTTCCCTGGATTATCTGTGTCTGAACCCCACAAGGAAACAGACAGCAGTGGAGGCTGTTTGGGTAAAGTAAGGGTGATGCAGGCCCTGGCCTGGAGGCACCTCCAGAGCCCCGAGAACATCTTAGAATGAAGATCCCAGATTTTAAGTTCCTTCCTCTTATGAATCATAAGACCGAGGCCCAGAAAAAGGTGACTTTCCTGAGGTCATGGACCAAAGCTGGGGACAGACAGAAATCCTCCAGGCCACACCCCGCCCCCGAATTTCCCCGCACCATACAGGATGCTGTGACACAATTTCTGCAATCACAGAAACAGTTTTTGGTTTGTTTTTTTGCAGTTTCTGTGGAAATGGGTAAACAAAACCAAATTCAACCATTTTTTCACCCTGAGCCCTGCCTACGTGAGCAGGCGTTTGAAAAGTGGACGAAGTCAAGTGGGCCCAGCTACTTATCCATGATGGCCCCTTGTCACAGCCGTCCCTGCACCACACAGGAGGGAATGGTGCTCACACAGAGCCATCCAGACTGATCCCTGGGCTGGGTCTCAGGGAGCCTTGCCCAGCCTGCAGCCCGGGTGGTGGCGGGTATTCAGTCACTAGGCCATGTCTGGCTCTGTGTGACTCCCTGGACTGCAGCATGCCAGGGACCTCTGTCCTCCACTCTCTCCTGGAGTTTGCTCAAGTTCGTGTCCACTGAGCTGCTGATGCTAACCATCTCATCCCCTGCTGTCCCCTTCTCCCTTCATCTTCAGTCTTTCTTAGCATTAGGGTCTTTTCCAATGAGTCAGCTCTTTGCACCAGGCGGCCAAAGTATAGGAGCTTCGACTTCACCCATAATCATTCCAGTGTAGATGCAGGGTTGATTTCCTTTAGGATTGACTGGTTGGATCTCCTTGCAGTCCAAGGGACTCTCAAGAGTCTTCTCCAACACCACAGTTTGAAAGTATCAATCTTCGGCACTCAGCCTTCTTACGGTCCAACTCTCACATCCGTACCTGACTACTGCAAAAACCATAGCTTTGACCTCTGTCGGCAAAGTGATGTCTCTGCTTTTTAATCCACTGTCTTGATTTGTCATATCTTTCCTTCCAAGGAACAAGTGTCTTTTTGTTTCATGGCTGCAGTCACCGTCAGCAGTGATTTTAGAGACCCAAAAGATAAAATCTGCCATTGTTTCCACTATTCCCCCTTCTATTTGCCATGAAGTGATGGGACCTGATGCCATGATCTTAGCTTTTAATGCTGAGTTTTAAGCCAGCTTTTTCACTCTCCTCTTTCACTCTCATCAAGAGACTCTAGTTCCTCTTCACTTTCTGCCAGTGGAGTCGCATCATCTGCATATCTGAGGTTGCTGGTATTTCTCCCAGCAATCTGGGATCCCTTTGTAAGAAGGCAAAGGTCCGAATCACACCAAATGGCCCCAGGGATTCTGATCAGGTGTCCTAGGCAGGATGCAGCATCTCATCATATTGCTTACTTATACTTTTGTTCTTGGGCTTTTTTTGGCAGCTGTTGAGTTGTTCGATTTGGGGGGTTTTTTTGTTTTGTTTTTACCAGCTGCATGGACAAAGGAGCCTGGCGGGCTACAGTCCATGGGGTTGCAAAAGAGTCAGACACGACTTAATAACTAAACAACAGCTCTGTCATTAATGGTTTTGACAGATGTGTTTATGTTGAGTTAACTACCTGCAAATGATCGCTGTGACCTTAAATGTACATCTTATCTTGACAATTTCTGACACTTTTCAAAGCATTATCGCCTTCTCTTTCCTGTGTGCATCACATTGGCTCTGTGAGGGGACCAGAATGTGGCTTTTTGTGTCTATTTTACAGAGGAGGCAAGACTCAAGGACACATCTGAACACCAGTCTTGTATTTTCTCCACCCTATATGTGGCCTCAATAATACACCCACTCTGAGAACTATGGCACTCCTTTATCTCCTGGTTCCCTAACATCAGGATAACACAAGATCCTTTGGGAAGGGGAAAAAAAGCGCTACCTGCCGGAAGGAAGCTTCTTCTTCCATCCTTCCATCCAGCTTTGGAAGAAGGAGCTGATATAAAATGCCACAGAGCAGTCATGGGAGCTCAGTCCCAGCCCTGGCTCTGTGCTGGCTGTCGTGTGGCCTCCGTGAAGCCACTTTCCCTCTCTGGCTTCAGTCTCCACTGTAGCATGAGGAGGACTCACTTCCAGCTCTGAACCGCAGTCGGAGGAGAGGACGAGGGCAGAGGAAGGGAGCACAGGACCAAGCTGAGGTTCATTTCCAACACATCTGCCCCTAAACTGAGTTGGGGATTCTCAGACCCCATCCCCCTGTCAGGTTCAGAGGCTATCCAGTATCAATCAACGCCAAAAATTAGCTTTAAACAAAGCAGCTATATTGTCCCCAATTTCACCCGCCACTATCTTCTCTATGGATGTATTCCATCCCAGCCCGACGAAACCTGAAGAGGAGAGGGCTCAGTGCACAGAGTGGGGTGAGAGAGGGTAGGGGAGACCCCAGAGGACTTTCTGAAGCTGACCCCCACCCTAGGACAAGAGGTCTGTGGGACTCAGCAGGCAGAGCCGACCACCTGCTGACTTTGCCGAAGAGCCAAACCCAGAATCAGGAGGCCCTGAGCCAAGCACAGTCTTTTCTTGAGGAAAATCCTTGGCCAGAGTTCTGAGGCTATGCCTCCACACTTGACATAGGGGAGTAATATTTACTGAGCGCCTATGATGGGCCCAGCCCCGTGGTAGCTCCTCTCAGACTCATTTAATCTCACAGTCTCCTTCCAAGGCTAGCATTATTAGCCCTAAAGAAGAAAAATAGTAAAACCGAGGCCCAGAACCTTTGATAACTTGTTCAAGACGTTTATCTCTCAAGTAAGAACACAAAGATTCAACTGTATGTGTCAAGCTGCAAAACTTGTGTCCACCTATGCTCTTTGTGCTGTACCATACCAGCCCCGGTTATTAACAAAACACATCGTAGGAATCCTGTGAAGTAGAGACCCCCACCCCCACCCCCCGCATATGGCCACTCAATTCCGTAAGCTCTGATCATGACCCAAATTCCTGCAGCACGTAATCCTAGTGATGGCCAGTTGCATCAGCCACCACTTTATCTCAAGGTGGCAGATCAAAGTTCAGTGCAAACTCAGGTGACTTCTGCCAAAAGTTTAGGAAAAAAAAACAAAACTGATTCAGCCAGGTCTTTGGAAAGTTTTCATTACACAAATCAATAACCAGGTCAGCAGGATACAGCCATGAGCTTCCAAATGGCCAAGCTGGAACGGAGCTCATCTCCTTCCTTAAAATTGATTTTTATTGGAGTATAGTTGGTTTAGAATGTTGTGTTAGTTTCTACTGTACCACAAAGTGAATCAGCTACATGTGCACACGCGTGTGCATGCACACACACGTGCGTGCACACATACACACATATGTTGCTGTTGTTATTTAGTTGCTAAGTCATATCTGACTCTTTGCCACCCCATGAACTGTAGCCAGCCAGGCTCCTCTGTCCATGGGATTTCCCAGGCAAGAATTCTGGAGTGGGCTGTCATGTCCTTCTCCAGGGCATCTTCCTGACCCAGGGATCAAACCCACATCTCCTGCATTGGCAGGTGGATTCTTCACTGCTGAGCCACCAGGGAAGCCACCCCCTCCACACACACACACATATATATATATATATACATACATCTCCACTCATTTTTGGATTTCCTCCCCATTTACATCATCACAGAACTTTGAGAAGAGTTCCCTGTGCTCCGCAGTTGATTGTAGTTAATCAAACCTACTATTAACTAGATAAATAGTTACCTATTTTATACATAGTTGTCAATAGTGTATATATGACAATCCCAGTCTCCCAGTTCCTCCTCCCCTTCCCCCGTGGGATCCATACGTTTGAAATGGGGCTCATTTTGTCCCCCTACCTAAATAGCCATGGTCAGTGAATACCTTGTCTGATGGAAACCAATCTGAAGGTCTTCTCTCCTTCACAGGGTGTTAACTGGTTCCACTGGAAGGGCCACGAGCATTCAATCCAGTTTGCTGAGATGAAGCTGAGACCCAGCAACTTCCGAAACCTCGAAGGCAGGCGCAAAAGGGCATAAGTTTCCGGGGACAACTGGGGGAGAGGAGAAGGGCCCAGAGATCGAAGATAATTTTACCAAAGCATCAGTGCAAGCGGTCCAACCGCTACCCACACCTGGGCATCTGGCGGGAGCTAAAGCTGACCGCGATCGTCAGGGCCTGCAGCAGCTGGCCTCAGCCACTCCGCGATGACTTCCTTCACACCAAAGACCGCAGTGTCCAGCAGGTTTCCATTCTGTTGTCTGATTCAGCAAAAGTCTTGCAGCGACAGCATCGCAGTGGTTTTCTTTCTCTTGGGTGGCTCTGGGGATGGGAGCGGGGTAGGCTGTACAGCGGTAGTTTGTTTTAGAACCAGCTGGATTTTACACAAAGCTGTATAATTAATTATCATTATTTTTGTTAGCAGTGATTCAACGTGTGTCTTGAAGCCGTCCCTTCTTTTTTACGTTCAGAAAAGCAATGCTGTTTCAATTTTAAGGATACGATTAATATTATTAATATAATAATAATAATGATGATGATGTAAACTAAGGATTTTTAAAGAGATCTTCCTTTCCAAAACACATCTGGACAGTACCTGATTGTATTTTTTTTTTTAATAAAAGCACAAGTACTTTTAAATTTGACTGTTGGTTTTCCTTTCATTGATTGTCAAGCCTGAATTCCACCAAAGACAATGTATCTGAACAAAGTGGGACAGGAGGGAAAGGAGAAGAAAGGAGGGCTGGTGGCCAAGAAGGAGCGGAGGAAGGAAAGGGAGCCTGTGGGCTGGGAGAGAGGAAAATATTTTTGAATTTGAACAAGTTTGGAAAATGCTTGTAACTTAAGATTCAGGGACTTCCCTAGTAGTCCGGTGGCTAAGACTGCACATTTTCCACTGCAGGGAACCTGGGTTCAGTTCCTGCAGAGGGAACCAGAGCCCCCATGCCTCGATTAAAAATCCCATGAGCTGCAACTAAGACCTGGAGCAGCCAAATAAATTAGCATCGAAAATTAAAAGATTCAGCTTCCTGCTCAACACTTCCAAAACTAGCAGTTTATTATTTTAAAAGATACCTTTATACCCGTTTTCTAAAGTAATCTCCTAAATGCCACAGATGAGGTAACAACTGTGATCGAGCAAGGGTGAAAGTCCCCAGAGGCTTAAGTTCTAACCTTGACTCCACCATTCCTTAGTTCCTTAACCTCTCCAGGCCTGTTTTCTGATCAATAAAGTGGGGATACACAGACTTCTTAATTTCATAGCATTTCTGTGGAAAATAAAAGATATCATCCCATGAGGCCCTTTGCAAGGTGCCCAGCATAAGTGTGGGTGATGGCGACTATCACTCGATGCACGGTGGACTGGGGGGGGCGGAGGATGGAATGACCTGTGGCGACTCTATAGTTATTGTTCTGCTCTCAGTTGGGTCCGACTCTTTGTGACCCCATGGAAGGCAGCACGCCAGGCCTCCCTATCCCTCACCATCTCCCAGTTTGCTTGAACTCAGGTCCATTGAGTCGGTGATGCCATCCAACCATCTCACCCTCTGTCGGCCCCTTCTCCTCCTGCCCTCAGTCCTTTCCAGCATCAGGGTCTTCTGCGCATCAGGTGAGTCTTTGGGTCAGGTGAGCTCTCTGCATCAGGTGGCCGAAGTATTGGAGCTTCAGCTTCAGCATCAATCCTTCCTGTGAAGATTCAGGGTTGATTTCAGTGGCTACCGGCCCAGTTAATAGTAGAACTAGGATTTAAGCTCGGGTTTTCTGGTCCCCATGTCCTTGCTCTCCCCCAAGTCCCTGATGACACGCCCTCCTTCCCTGGGATGCACGTGCCGCGGTGCAGAATGAGGGGTGTGGGGAAGGCACCAGGATCCGCTGTTAGGCTCATACGACCTGAACTCTTAGGGACAATGTCTCCTAGGAATGCCCCCTTCTCCCCTGCTCGACGCCCCCTAAAAGGAAGAGAGCCCTGCGTCACCCAGTTTGGTCTGAATACCTCTAGTGATGGAGGGGACTCACTGCCCAGAACAGCGGACCTGTTTGTACTCAGACAGTGTGAGTCAGAACCACACATTACACATTTCTCTTTTCAAACAGGGATTGGGGGTGGAGGGAGGGGGCGATTCTCCGTTCATTCTCTTAGGGGTTTTCAACAAATCGACTTTCTTTCATGGAAATGTCTGGGCTGATAGGCCTCACTCAAATGGAATGTGATGGCTCAGAAAGGAGATCAGAGGAATTTACGGCTCCAGCCAGATCCTTTGCTGCTGAGTTTATCTTGCTTTAATAAATGCTGTCGTCTTACATACACAGTTTGCTCTTCCAGATCATAAGACTTGTTGCCTGCAAGCCAGCCATAGCAACACTAGCCTTGCTGTGTAAACCCAAATAAACCGGCTCCCTGGAACAGCCAACCCTTACACGGGGGGTTTAACCCTCTAGTGACTGCCGACTCGGAAGCCCCTGAGCCTCAGCCTACCCCTCCCAAGACAGATAGATACAGTAAGCTGGTAAGACGTTCCCAGAAGCTACACAAGAGTCAAAGTCTCTTGGCGGAGAGGCCACATCAAACAAGAGTCCTCATTCATGGCCTTCGGAAGATTGCAGTCGTGTCCACATAGGTGGGCAGAAGGCCTGAGGCCATGGCATTCACAACCTCCGCAGAGGGTCTCTGCACTCCACAAGTACTGGTCCGAAGTGTGAGTTCAGTATTTCCTAAACACATCTTTCAGTGACTGGCTCGGTGGCTTTGTTCAAGCGCCCAGCTCCATCTTGAAAGGTCCCGTGAAATCCTATCCCCCTCTCAAGTTGCAAGCCCGCTTCCACTCCCATGACCCTCTGCAGCTTTCCATCAAACACGCATTTCCAGGGTGTTTGGCCTTCTCTTTGCCGTTCCCCACCTGCTCTGCTCCCTGCTTCCTGCTCTGTATCCTAAAGACCACTCTTCAAGAATGAGACCAGTGGACTCCCATGCCCCCAGGCTTCCGGCAGGCAGCACAGGGACGTGGAAGGAAGGAGACTGGTGGAGATGGGGTGGGGGACGAGTCAGGGAATTCCTTTTCCAGAGCCATGTCTAGGCCATCGTGGAGGGCTGGCCATCAAGATGGATGTGAGTTTCCCCTAGAGGAGTCTCAGCCACGCATCAACTGTCTCCACACAAATCCCTCTACAAGTTTCAGATAACTGCTCCCCCTACTTGCCCCTTCTAGTAGCGATGGTCTCTCGGTATCAGCTGCTACTAGACCTGGGGAATCGCGCTGGCCCCTGTGGTCTTCCTCCAGCCGGCCATTGGAAATAGTCCTTCTGCTTCAACTTTTCTGGGGCGCCGTGACAGGCGTGCCCACTCCTGGGGTCACGCAGACACCCTGCACCACCGCGACAGTCACCCGGACATTTCTGCTCATGCCTCTCTCCCTGTACTAGACGCTGGTCATTTAATGACTTCCCAGAATCTCAACTCCTTTCTAGTTTTGGAGAATCTCCCACTGGATGCGAACCCTATCTCCCACCATGGAAGCCACAGAGGGAAATACTCTGCCCTCCTCCCTGTGGGAGCAGGGTTTGGGCACGCAACCTGAGCACAGGCCCCTGGACACCTGTGGAGGGACATCCGCCCTTCAGCAAGGAATGCAGGCCAGGAGCCTCTGAGCTGCTTCCCCACAACCACCTTCAGCATCTGCCCACAGAGCCCCATCCTTTGGGACCATGATTCAGCCCACCTTCTCCCCTTCTCGGCTTGCCTGGCCCCCGCCACTCTCCTTCCCAGCACACCCAGCCGGCCCCAGAGTATCCAGGGGCTGATGGGCTCTTGTCTCTGGAAATTCTCATTTCCCTTTTCATTTAAAAGTCCATGCTGAGTAACCCACACGTGCCCGGTGCTAAGTGAACAAACCGGCACGCATCCCACCCTCATGCAGTCTGCATGCAACCTTCATGCCAGGAAGAGGCTGGCATTATGGGTTGTATATTCACATCGGACAAGCAAATTGTTACTGCAGATGGAAGGCACGCTTTGGAAGCAAATACAAGAGACTAGCAGAACATCTAGCCAGACTAGGATGGCTTCCTTGAGGGAGGGCACATGAATCACAACCTGCATGATGAGCAGGAGCTGACCAGTGGGAGAGGGAGCGGAGGCAGAGGGCAGCATATTCCTAGAGGCCCCGAGGCTGCCAGGCTGCTCAGAAAGAAAGCCAGAGGCCCGGGAGCAAGGGAGGCTGCGGCAGCAACAAGAACCCAATTCCACAGGTTCTTTGGGTCCAGAATAAGGATTGTGCTCTTTTCCCTGAATGCAATGGGAAGCTAACAAGGAATTTTAAGCAGGGGAGTATAATGTTCATGCCTGGTTTTTTTTTTAATATCTTTTTGAGAATGAAATAGTGCCATGAGCAGCAACCTGGATGGACTTAGAGATTATCATACTGCACGAAGTAAATTAGACAACGACAGATATCACATGATGTCACTTATATGTGGAATTAAAAAAAAAAAAAAAAAGAACTTTTTTCCAAAACAGAAAGAGGCTCACAGACACAGAAAACAAATGCATGGTTCTCAAAGGGGCAACAGGAGTGGAGGGAGGGGTAGATTAAGAGGCTGGGATTAACACAGGCACACGGCTCTGCATAAAGTAGATGAACAACAGGGTCTACTGTATGCCACAGGGAGCTCTACTCAGTATTCTGTGATGACCTATAAGGGAAAAGAACGTGGAAAAGAAGACACACGTGTAAATGAATGAGTAAACGTGTGAATCGCCGCGCTGTGCACCTAGAATTAACACAATACTGTAAATCAATCATTCTTCAATTGAAGAAACAAATCTTTTTGCTGCAGTTTGTATTTGGGCTGGAAGTACAGATGGGAGAGAGCCGCAAGAAGGTCACTGCAGGAGGCCAGGTTAAAGGTGGTGGAGTTTGCGTAAGTGTGCTCCTATTAACAGACACGAAGCATGTGGTTCTGGGAGATGTTTAGAAGGGAAAATCCATAGGTCTTGACGTCTCAGCAAGTTCATCCGTGTCGCTGCCGCTGCTGTTTGGTCACTAAGTCCTGTCTGACCCTTTGCAGCCCCCGTGGACTGTAGCCTGCCAGGCTCCTCTGTAAATAGAGTTTCGCAGGCAAGAATACTGGAGTGGGTTGCCATTTCCTGCTTCAGGGGAATCTTCCCAACCCAGGCAACTTGTGTATTAGAAGGGAAAATCCATAGGTCTTGACGTCTCAGCAAGTTCATCCGTGTCGCTGCCGCTGCTGTTTGGTCACTAAGTCCTGTCTGACCCTTTGCAGCCCCCGTGGACTGTAGCCTGCCAGGCTCCTCTGTAAATAGAGTTTCGCAGGCAAGAATACTGGAGTGGGTTGCCATTTCCTGCTTCAGGGGAATCTTCCCAACCCAGGCAACTTGTGTCTCCTGCTTGGGAGGTAGATTCTTTACCGCTGAGCCACCAGAGAAACTCGGCCTCATTGAGACAACAGGGGAAATCCCCTGTAGGAATTGAGGGCTGCTCAGAAACAGGCGTGTTATTCATGTCTATACCTCTGATTTTGAGGTGCCTTCAATTCCTACAGGGGATTTTCCCTGTGGTCTCAGTGAAGCCAGACTAATTAAGGATGTGGCGAGCTGGAGTCAAGGTTCCATTAGCTCCTGGTACAGGGAGGGCTGCAGGGCCTGGGACCGCTAGGGCATTGCTTTTCAGCATTTGGGTAGAAGAATCGGGGAGGCCGCTCGAGGTTGCTGTGGCTAGCATGGGGACCGTGGTGATGCCAGGGCAAGCTGAGGCTGGACACCACGGGTGAAAGTGTACAGGACCTCACCTTGAAGGGCTTGCATCTTCTGGGCAGAGCCGAGAGTGCCGGAGGTGTTTAGGCCAAGAGATACCTAACCAGTGTCACTCTTGAGAAAACTCACTCCTGCACTAGAAAGGCATCTGTCTGCCCACTTTTGTCCACTGGGGCCCTGGACTCCTGCTGCCTGCAACTTGCCAGGATTTGGGTGCTGTGGTATATCAGGAGCCAGCAGAGGGCTCACTCCCTCGTCCTCCTCCCTGCCCAGAAAGTGTTAGTCGCTCAGTTGTGTCCAATTCTTTTCGACCCCAGAGTAGCCCGCCAGGCTCCTCTGTCCATCAAATTCCCCAGGCGAGAATACTGGAGTGGGTAGCCATTCCCTTCTCCAGGGGATCTTCCCAACCCAGGGATCAACCTGGGTCTCCTGAATTATAGGCAGATTCTCTACCGTCTGAGCAGAAGAATGTAGATAGAGCTGGGAAGGGGAACAGGGAGAAGCTGTCTTCTTGAGAATCGCTCCAGCCTCACCAAGACTGGAAAATAGATTGCAAGATGTTACAGAAAGAAAACACACCCAGAGACACACACACACACAGTCAAAACAAGTAGCTCCCGCAATTAGCCCAGTACACTTGCAGTTACAGATAAAGTTTCATGTCAGAGCTCTGAGATGACCTCTCCAAGGTCACCAGACCTGAAAGGCCAGAGCTGGGACTGAAACCTGAGTCAGTGGGCCCCTGGGATGCAGCACCTTGAGGCGCATCCATCCATCCACGCATCCATCCATCCGCAGATCTATCCTGTCTCCACTTTTCCGCTCAGGACACAGAACACCTGCCATTTGCCGGTCCCCTCACAGCACTCGCAGCTTGCAAAGCTGATGTGACCATAACAACTTCTTCAAGTAGTCAAGTTTGTAGTCAGGGCTGAGCTTGAATTCCAAGTTTTCTAGTTCCCGAATGACCTGGATCTAGGTACTTACTTTTTTTTGAGCATCCCTAAAAACGAGAATAAAGAGGACATATGCTGATGAGAATTAGTGATGATTTAAAGGGCTTCCCTGATGGCTCAGATGGTAAAGAATCTGCCTGCAATGTTTTATGGGCAGCACCTGACCTGGAGAAAACGCCCACGCAGGTGATTCTTTACCATTGAAAAATTTTTGTCCTGTCGAGCACCTGGGTGAAATACTGCAGTCAACCAGCAGATGGCAGCCTCCCCCGGCTTTAGGAGAGTGCTTCCTTGTAGATGTGTTGATGGGGCTAGGGGTTCCCAGACTCACAGGACACTCTTAGGAAAACTCCTTCTCTACTATTACTCTAGTCCCTCTTTCCAGGAGGGGTTCACACCCAGTCCAAAGCAGCAAGGTACAGCAGGCGCCCCTTCTGCCCTCCGCCTCCCCCTCTGCTACACAGAGCCTCCCATCGACAGCCACAAACCCTCTTGCTCATCACCTCTTGCAAAGTACACTGTGTGGGGAGATGGGCAGAACAGGGTGGGGACAGGGAGGGAAGGTTATGGTCCATGTGTCCAGTCCCCACTCAGATTCTGCCAGGACCCCTGGAGGACCCCACTTCCCCGGCATGCATCCATATGTATGGATGTCCCATCACTAACTTTTGCGTGCTAATCCCCGATTGCTGCTTGTGAAGGCCAAGCTCCTGTTTTCTACTTCCCTGAGCCTGGTGGGCTGCCGTCTATGGGGTCGCACAGAGTCGGACACGACTGAAGCGACTCAGCAGCAGCAGCAGCAGCATGACTTTGGTTTGTCCCAGGCCTTGCAGCTACAAGACTTCTCTCCTCCTTCCTGACTGCTTCTCCCTGCAGACAGAGGGAAGCTCATTTAGACTGCAGACTAATGTCTGCTGCCTTTAGTCGCTATTGTTTTACTCTCTCTTAGCCTCAGAAGCCTGGTTTAGACAGCAATCGCTCCAGATTATCCTGAGGAGCTTGGGCAGTGTTGAAAAGGAAGCCAAGGACCCTCTGTCCCAAGGCCTGGCCTCCCAGGGACATCTTCCTGAAATGCTGAGTTGCATTCCTCTGCTTAAAAGCCTCCAGAGCTCACTTTCTGGCTTAGAGCAGAGCCAAGGTGTCACAGTGGCCTTCGAAGCCCTGAGTGATCTGTGTCCTGATGCTTCCCCGGCCTCAACTCTTTTATCCTGATCACAAGATATTCTGACACACTGGCCTCCTGCTGCTCTGTGAATCCAGCAATCAGCGATCGCTCTCCCACGGTAGACCCTTGGCCTGGAATGTTCCCCACCCTCCCAGGCATGGCCCACTGGCGCATGTCCTTCAAGTGTCCTCCCAATGTCATCTGAATGAGCCTTTCCCTCATCTCCTACATAAACACACATGTGCTCTCCCATCCCCAGGACTCTGTTTTTCTCCATAGCGTATATTTCCACTGAACAAGCTACTGGTCTACTTACTTGTGTATATGTTTTCCAGAAATCAAGCCTCATGACAACAGGGACTTCAGACGCATTTCCCCTCTGCTGTATTTCAGCACCTAGAATGGAGCCTGTTCCGTTCTCAATCCATTCTCAATTCTATTCTCAATCATCACATGTTAACGGAATACATTTGATCAGACCTAGGAGGAGAGGGCTTTAAGCCTCATCTTATTTTGCTATTCAGTTCACTGACTTTCTTTCCAGATCATCATTATAAGTGGAAACAAACAAACTCAGAAAAGAAGTAATTTCTCCTTAGTGGCCAGACAGTCAATATGGATTTGAATTCAGTTCCCATTCACCCACCTCTTTATCTCACTGGGTCAGAATCTAATGGTGGGATTTTAAGAAACAGGAAAGGAACTGCTCTATCAGGAGCCCCAGACAGCAGCCTCTTGTGTGATTATGGGATGAGACTTACTCACAGCCAAGGAGAGAGAAATCCAGCAGGACATTCAGAGGAAAAAACCACCATAAATACCAGTCATTTCAAAGACAGAGCACTACACATGCCCCGTAAAAGCGACTTTTCCAGGGACGTTTCCCACACGGGGCCTCTTAGAGAGCATCCTCCAATTTTGGACAGAGGCCCCACCACCGCATCACACCTAGAACCTTCCTTTCTCAAGGGCTGATGGGAAGTGAGCAAAAGCAGCTGACCTCTCAAGTTTCTTTATTTACAAGCATTAACTTTGAAGGGTTTACTAAAATAGAAAGAAAGAAAGACAGGGAATTTTCCAGGTATGGCTGGAACATCAGTGAATTGAATTGACCTAGGTGTGGGTACAAAAGCTCATCCAAAAGTGCCTCTGCTTTCCAGAGCAAAATGAGGCCAGGATTACCCCAATTACCTCAGTGCACCTGGGGCACTGAGCCTCTCTGTAGCTGTACTTTCCCACAAGCAAGGGCTTCTAAGCAGTTGGCAGAAGGCAGAGTGGAGCAGGTCCCAGGCGTGGAAACAGAATTTGAGAGACAAGGACACAGCTGACCCAGCTCAGTGGAGGCAAAAGACTCCACTCCACCTGGACACCCTTCAGGTAAGCATTAGAATCAGCTTTGCAAAGGCATCCGCCTCCACCCCAAATCCCAGTGCAAGGCAGCAAAGGGCTTCCAACTCAGTTAGCTCACAGGGTTGGCTTCAGAGAAAGCTGAGAATTCTGTGAGGGCGTGGACTGTTCTTCTGTGTTCACATCTGTAGGAAACAGAGCTTCAACACAGCAGCTGCACAATTAAGGTTTGTTTACTAAGGAATCAATTTATAATAAGGGCTTCCCCAGTGGTTCAGGGGTAAAGAATCTGCCTGCAATGCAGGAGACTTGCAGGGGGGTGCGGGTTCGATCCCTGTGTTGGGAAGATTCCTTGGAGAAGGAAACGGCAACCCACTCCAGTACTCCTGCCTGGAAACCTCCATGGACAGAGGAGCCTGGTGGGCTACAGTCCATGGGGTTGTAAAGAGTCAGGCACAGCTGAGTGAGTAAAGAACAACAGCAAATTTATAATATCTGCCTGGACGTTATTGGGAAGAATTGTGAGGTCACAAACAGGCCCATTCGAAAAGGTTGCACTCAAATAATAGATGTTCCGTTAATATATTTGTCTTTTTTTTTCTTAATTTACTTTTGGCTGTTCTGCGTCTTCACTGATGCTCAGGCTACTCTCTAGTTGCAGTGACCAGGCTTATCACTGCATCTTGTGGGGCACGGGTTCCAGGGTGTGGGCTCAGCTGTCGCGGTGCCTGGGCTTCATTGCCCCTCGGCCTGCGGGATCTTCCAGGACCAGGGATCGGAACGCGCGTCCCCTGGATTGCAAGGTGGATTGCGAAGCACCGAACCACCAGGCAAATCCCAATCAATCTTTCAGTTTTTGAATGCTGCATATTGAGACAATCTGTATCCTGAGAATTCTAGAATCCCCAGCTCTTTAGACAAAGAAAATTGAAATAGGCCCTGCTTACTGCAACAAGGGAGAGACCCTCTGTTTCCAGCTCTCTAAAGGTCTGTCATGGAAAGGACGGAGCAGACTTACTCTGTTAGGTGACAGAAGAAGAATGAGAGTCCAGCAGTGAAATCTACACGGGAACAAATGGCCCTCACATCAGAAAAGAAAGTCTAGTGACCACAGCCCCCCAGAGAGCAGGCAGGCACAGAAGCAGTGAGCCCCGGACAGGGGGGCCTCCTCGGTCTTGGTAGAGGCCAGACATTAAACAGAGTAGTGTACGGTCCTTTCAGCCCCCAAAAGGACTTTGCACCTCTGGTTCAGCTACAAGGCATCTAGAATATTTCTACTTCAGGCTTTCAGGCTCCATCCTGAGACTCTAATACAACCAAAGGGAGGGCTATCAAGAAAGTGAAGATACCGCGAAAGACAGATGTTGGTCTTGTGAAGAAGGTGGCCCCTTGGGGAGACAGAGTGGTGGAAAAAAAGAAAGATAGTGCTGGCTGGCCCTTCCCCCAGGGGACACGTGGCGGGGAGCTATACTTGCAAGCTGGCAGCACCGCGAACCTCCTAAGAATTCTGGGTTTGCTTAGTTTCTCCGAAGCCAGCTCCTTATAGGAAGAGACACCTGCAGCCCCAACTCCGACTTGTCACCAGAGAACCTCACTGCCTCCCCGGCCAGGACTTTGCTGCAAGGGATTGCTCCAGGCCAGATTTTACTCTCTAAACTTCTCTTGGGAAATTACTGGAGGCTTGTTCCGAGACACAGTCTCCATCAAGGAGATCTTCAGTGTAAAAAGTATTTAACATTATCATTCAGCTCCCTTTCGCAGTTACACTGCATTCTTTCTTCTCCACTTAACCTAAACACCAAGAGCATTCAAATGGAATGTAAATGGCTTCATGGACAGAATATAATACATGTTTTTAATACTAAGGCTTGAGACTGATTATAACAAGGCCACTAGGCAAGGAATTAAAAAACTGCCTCCCCAACCAGACTGCAGATGTGGTGAGGACAGGAATCACTTCTTAGCAGAATAAGGCATGGAAGACAGAGATGTGCTAAATCGATGAATGAACCGATTGATTGATGGTTTCAAGTTCCAGTTCTGCTACAGAACCAGCTACGTGACCTTGGTTAAGCTACATAACTTCTCTAAGCCTCGAACGCTTTTATCCATACATCAGAAATAATTGTAGCTACCTCAAATGACGACGACAAATGCAACAAGATGTATAAAGTGTCCCAGAAAGTGTCTGGCATAGACTCGGTGCTGAGTAAATGGTCTCCTCCTCCTGCTCCCTAGGACTGCACTGTACGTACATGGTGACTGGCTACTGAGCATCTGCCTGGCTGGTGTAAAGATGGGATTCTTGCAGTTAACTCAGGAATAGCAGACAGGTGCGTTCACGGGCCCTAGGTTCAGGCAGCTGCTCCATGGAAGAGTTTGGGGCAGAGGGAGGGAGGGAAATCTAAAATTTAAGTATATGTCTGGTGGTGAGAGGCAGCTAACACTCATAAGGTATTTTTCGTTTACACGATGATTTTAAATTTAGTATTTCAGCTCCAAAAAGCAAAGCCCCTGGATCTTCCAGAGGAGTCACGTAAGATTCACACATTTGACAGCTTTTCATTAGTATAACTGGATACACTGCCATAGTAAACTCCACTCAGAGTCATTCATACGTAAAGGAACCACATAATAGATTCCTATTGTGTCTGACCCCACCCCCTTCCCTGCCCCCAATGAGTTCATTTCTGCAAATGAATGTGTACCTGAGGTTGTGATCAGGAAGGGAAACACATGTCATCTGGCATGTTCCCTCACTGTCTAAACTGTGAGTAAATTAAAGACAAGTACATTGGCCACTATTCAAATCGTCACTGCTCAGGTCTGAAGCATAATCTACTCCTAGATCCTTCCTGTTTCCTTTTGCATCCCAGTGACTCAATTTTGCTTCTGTCTAACCCATAGGTAGCTAAGTTGTGTCCGACTCTTGCGACCCCATGGACTGTAACCTGGCAGGCTCCTCCGTCCATGGGATTTCCCAGGCAAGAACACTGGAGTGGGTTGCCATTTCCCTCTCCAAGCGATCTTCCCAAGCTAGGGACTGAACCTAGGGGTCCTGCACAGCAGGCAGATTCTTTACCGATGGAGCCACCGGGGAGTATAAACCATCACCAATCTCTCTGCAGAAAAGTAAGACAGAAGATAACTAAACTGAAAGCGTGCACACCAGCTCCCAACATGGGTTCCTCTGGTTTGAAAATAATGCCTGATTTCTCTCCCTCAAATTCACCATCTTTAAATGAGTGATGATGCCAAAAATAATATCAACAAACACTTGAAACAGCTCTAGATATATGCCAAGTACTATTGTAAGTGCTTCTCAGGTAGAAACACGTGTAACTTTCACACACACACACACACACACACGCACAAATCCTAGGGGATAAATAGCGCCAGTGTGTCCATTATCCAGAGGAGGAAACTGAGACACAGAAACATTAGATAACTTCAAAACCACACTCTTGAGGCGGTGGTTTACTTAAAGCAATTAGGATTAAAATGGAACACTTTAGCTTCGAACCTCATCACCCAGGAATCATGACGACGGCTGCCTCTGTATCTACATTTCCACATTCCCAGATTCCGCCAACCACGGATCCAGCAGTACATATTTATTGAAAAAAAAAAAAAATCCCTGTATACAGGAGGTGAACAGCTCAAACTCCTGCTGTTCAAAGGTCAACTGGACACTTGAGACACTGCAAAGGCTGGCCGTGGAGCGAGCCCAGACTGTAGACCCTGGTTTTAAGGGAAAGGGAGTATGTCTTTCCTCTACCACTCAAGCTTACCCTGAGGACCTGCAGAACCCAGCTGTACAAACAATGCAAGAGGCTGTTGGTTGTAACTGAGTCAGAAGGGAAGAAGATCCGTACTTGTGAGGCCCGCGGCCTACTGTTTTCTGTCTCCCCGGCCGACACAGTATTCTGCAGACTCTTCCTGACTGAGGCCTATCTCCCAGCGTAGGGAACTGAGACAGGGATCTCGAGGTCCTTGAGAAAGGACCACCTGAGCTGGCCTACAGAGCAGTGAGCGCTCTCATCTGGGGCTTGGAAAACTATGGTCGCTAGACGGCAGGGCCCTGCTCTTCTGCATTCCAGAATTCTAGGGGCCACTTCAGGCCACTTCCCCTTTGGACCAAGACTCAAAAAGAGACTCTTTCCTGGTCTTAAAATCCCATTACCTTCAGAGTTTCAAAATGACCTACAGGATAGAAATGTGTCTTCACTGAGGTGTGTACACAAGTCGTCACTTCTCCCAACCTTGAATGACATCACTGGTGTGGTTACATTGAGGGAGACAAACCCAGAGATGGGAAAGTGCCCTTCAAATGACAAAGCAGAACTAGAAAGTACGTCTTGTCCTTCCCCAAAAGACTCCTGCCCACCTGGCACTGCCTGTGGAAACAACAGCGGACCTTCAGGCTCCTCCTGAGTTCCCACTTCCTACTGCCTGGTTAGTTTTTGCTAGGTGCTCACCTCACCTGCGTTCCTGACTCTGACATTCCCTACCCCAATATCTGGCAATCAATCAAAGCTTTAGCACTCCTTTGGCACCTTCTCCCTGGACCAGCACTGACATTTGACCCCTAGTTTTCTGTAAAGATGAAGAAGGAAATGGCAACCCACTCCAGTATCCCATGGACAGAGGAGCCTGGTGGGCTACAGTCCATAGGGTCGCAAAGAGTCAGCCGCGACTGAAGCAACTTAGCGCACACACACACTTTTGTAAAGAGGGCTTCCCAGTGAAGAACCCATCTGCAAATGCAGGAGACATAAGAGACACAGGTTCAATCCCTGCATCAGGAAGATCCCCTGGAAGAGGGCACAGCAACCTGCTCCAGCAGTCTTGCCAGGAAAACCCCATGGATGGAGGAGCCTGGTGGGTTACAGTTCAGAGGGTCGCAAAGAGTCAGACACGGCTGGAGTGACTTAGCACGCATGCACTTTCGTAACCACCCCAACCCAAGTCTGGGGCAGGTCTTGTGTGAACCTGTCCCAACACCCAGACAACCTATCTAGGCTAGTGGGTTTTCAGCTCCACTGGCCAGTCTGCCAGAGAAGGGTCTGGAAGGGAAAATGGGGAGTGGAGTAATCACAGCTGGGCATCTTCACATAGGATGCTGGGAAAGCCCCTTTCGAGAAGGTGACTTTTGAATCTAGGCCACAGAGTGAGCAGGGCATGGACGGAGGGGAAGGCCCTGAGTGAGAAGCAGCTTGCCGAGCTGCTCCCGCGGACTCCGCCTGTATCCGACATCCTCCGGCTATCAGGGTGGCTGCAGTGGGCTGCTGTCCCTCAAGCACGGGCCTCTAAGTGTCCCTACCCTCTGCCTCAGGGCTTTCTTCAGAGCCTGGGGAGCCTCCTGGGTCTAACTCAGGGATGTTTCTGAAGTGGGAAGTGGGACTGCCCCGAGAAGCTCTGACATCCCAAGTGGGATGAAGACTGTGCTACAACCTCTCCTTCCCCGGGACAATTTGGAGGCGTGACCGGCAAGGCTTCTCACAGGAGCCCCGGTGGGAGAGAGCCACAGCTGCCCAGGGCAAGGACTGCAGGCCAGAGCCCGCGCTGGTCCTCCCTGCACATCCTGCCCACGGCCTCACACCTGCATCCCGGGACCAGCGGCGCTCTCCTCTCAGGCTCCGCCTCAGGGCTGCCAGACTGAGGCAGTGAGGCTCCGGGTGGCTGTGACGAGGAGCAGGAGGGCCATCTCAGAGCGGGTCTGTGAGCTTGACACAAGCCGGACCGTGAACGGGCCATGGGGAGGCTCTAGATTTCAGGCTGAGCTGCCCGGTGGTCAGGACGGAGGAGCCCCGCCTGGGAACCAGCCCACCAGCCGTGGTGGCTGGGGGGTCCCGCCTTGACTGGATCCTCTGAGAAGCCCGCTGAGATGCAGGGAAGGAATTGGGGCTGACGCGGGGCGGGGGGGACACTGAGGCAAAAGTCCGCTTGTTGAAATGGGGCCACCCAGGAAGCCCCAAGGTAACGTTCTGACTCAGCCCTTACGCAAGTGCCCAGAACGCGTGTCTCTAGCATGTTGGACATGGCACAGAAAGAACCGCAGCTTTCCTCACTGCTGCCTCTTTTCACTCGGCTCAGCAGTTTTCATAATGAGACTCTTTCGTTCTCATAACAGCCGTGTAAGGCATTCTCCCTGTGGTGTAGATGAGGAAAGGGAGCCCGCTGAGCGCTACAGCCTGAGACTCTGGATTCCCAGGTCCATGCAACAGGCCAACCACCTACCCTTCCAGCCTCCAAGGGCGTGGCAGCCCGGCTTCAAGGTCAACCACTGACCCCATGGCTGTAAGCTTGATGGCTCCAGGTGGCAGGGGCGGGGCGAGGTGGGAACTGATTGCCTCTGTCCACGTGCACACACACAGCACACGGATGCACAGCATCTGGGGAGAGATGACCCCTGTGCCTCAAATGCAGTCGTGGCGACCAGGCCCGAGGCAGCCACACTGCAGCTCTCTTTGCATCCGTGAGTGAGGCTTCTCAGATCTCCTTTCAGGGTCTGAAGTAAAGAGGTTCCAGGTCAGGGTGGACGGGCTGCTGAGACCTCTGTCACTTGGAGAGGAAACCACAGCCAGGCTTCCATCTGCAGGGCACACACCCGTTTATAAAGCATATTCCAGGGCTTGAAATCCAGGGCTACAGGTGGGAAGAATGGGCTGCATGGTTCCCATTCCGGAGAGGAGTGAACAGGATCAAGGACACCGAGAGGCAGGACAGTGTGGCTGAAATACTAGCCCTGGGCCGTGGGGCCAGGAACGCCTCCTCCAGCCCTGCTCTGCCCCTGACTGGCCTGGACTCACGGCTCCTTCTACTCACCTTGGACCCTGATGTTGGAGGCTGGGGGTGGGAGACGGAAGAATCTGCAGATGAAGGAGCCGGGCTCCCCCACCAACCCCAGACAGCAGAGACCAAGCCCACCCAGCAGGAGCATCGGGCCATGATATGATCAGGCCATAAATCGGTACAGCGTTTTGCCACATGGTGTCGTGGTATCTGCTGTGGCAGTGAGCCAGCCCTGGCCAGTGCAGTCTCATGCCGCCAAGACAGCTTTCTCCTCTGACCTGAGTCCAGAGAACTCAGCGTGGGCATCTGGCACTTACGAGTCGGTCGTTCCTGCAGGCGTGTTCCCCAGCTTCTGTGGTATTTGCTCCTGCCCCAGGCCTTTCCCCGTGCCCTTCTGCTTCGGCCCTAAGATCAGCGAGACTGTAAAGCCATTCACCACCCGCTCCCCTCACAGTCAGCGAAGAGCCAAAAGTCAGATCAAAGGGCTCCAGACCTACACGCAGGAGACCGGTACTGACTTTAGCCTGGCTTCTAATTCACCACGTCACTTGTAGCCTGTTTCTTGGCTCCTTGGTTTAGCTTTCCCATTATTATGGAAATTACAGGGTTAGCTTCACTGATACCAAAGCATCTTGCTCACATTTTAAATCCTAATATGTACACCGAAGGCCCAAGACAGAAAGATGTAGGTTAATTAGTCAAAGCTGTGGGATAATTAATGAAGGTGATTTCCCCAGGCTTTGAGGGACTTAAAAAAAAAAAAAAAGATTGAGTTGAGGTGGAGAGAACCGTGAGCTGATGTCGTGCTGATGAAGGCAAAGGATCAGACCGGCTTCGTAAAGTCCCGGTGCTGGCGAGGCAGAGGACGAGGGGCCCAGCTACAGGCTGCGGGGTCGCTGCTCTTGCATATCGGGCCCATAAGGGTGACTTGAACAGAAGCACTGAGACACCACAATAGTTGGCTGACAACTAATATGTCTGCAAAGTGACTAATAGGTGAGAAGCACTGGACAAAGGGATGACTCACATCCTGGCTGGGACGGAGCAGGACAGTGAGAGGTTTCATCATAATGGTGAGCAAATGAAAACTTACATAAATTGCTCCTTTCTGGAATTTTCCATCTAGTAGTTTTTGGACCATCATGGAGCACAGGTAAAGTGAAACTGCCAAAAGGGAAACCACAGAAAGCAAAACCACAGGTCAAGGGAGACCACCGTACAGAGATGTCCACTGAAATCTGGCTGCTCATTTTAAAGTAAGGAAGAAAACAGAATGCCTAGCAACAGGAAAGCAAATAAAATGGAGCAGCTGAATAACTAGAATCATTAGAATGCAGTCTCATTAAGGACGAATGAAAAATGCAGTTACTGAATTATATGTACAGCTGGGTACCATCTGGTTGTATTTTAAAACACATACACAATATTTTGCATTTTTCATGGAGGTGTGCATTTGTATAGATAAAGATATTTTCCAGTGGACAAGAACACACAGCAAACTCGTAAACCTGGTTGCTCCTGGGCTGGGGAAGACAGGAAGAAAACGGGTCTAGGGATAAGGGTGAAGTGGGACTGTAACTTCATCCGTGGTGTTTCACGTGTGCCTAGAAATCTAGAAACAAATATGACAGGGCCTTAGCATTCATTACTCTGGGTAGTGGTCATGCAGGTGATATTATACCTTTCAGTATATTTTTTTAATTTCTCAAAATGAAAGTAATGAAAGTGTAGCAACATTGTAGAAGAATGATGAGCGTGTCCCTCCTTCGGTTTGTCTACGCTGACCTTGGAGTGAACATCAACTTTGAAATGTGTTGCTTTCTCTAAGGAACCCAGAGATCTGATTTTCAAGCCAGGGAGCCAGATAAAAATGTGGACTTTAAGTTTTATATAATTTACACTTAATTTGCACGAGTAGTTGAAATATTAATAAATGCTTTAGAAACTTCTCAGTTTCTCTACAAGAGAAAGATCCAGTCTCTAAAGTGATGGTTTGATCCTGCCATCCCCAGTTCTTCTCAGGATGACGCTTAGGTGCAGCTTATGGAACCTTAGGATGGAAGGGAAACGCTGGAGCCCCAAGGCACAGCGCCTGCTGGAGGCTGGTATCAGAAGAAACACCATTGATCCCCCTGGTTCCAGACTGACCTTCTATCACTTACAACCGAAGTATGAAACACGTGCAGCTGGAGGTCTGTGTTTCTCTCTCTTTCTCTGCTTGGGCAAAGCCCGGTAACTCAGCCCTACCACCTCTACACTTTTCTGAGGTCTGGCTGTGAGTCCACCGAACCTCAGATGGAGCGGTTTGTTATCTCTGCAGTTCTCCACAGAACGATCCTGGTCCAGCTATGCAGGATCTGCTAACCAGTCCCCGGCCCCAGCACCTAGCTACTGGGAGCTGGTGAACAGCACACAGGACCCGCGGGAACCGGAGCACCCGGGAACCGAAGGCAGCGTGAGAGGACTGAGCCCCAGGGCCTCCCAGACGCCGCCCTGCTGTGTTCCCCAGCAGACGCCTGCCCTTGCTTTGTCTGATACCCAGCGAGGCAGTTCTGTCGGCAGCTCCCCAACCAGAGAGGGGAAACAAGAGCAGCGTGCTCTCCTAGCTGTTTCTTTCGTTTACCTGAAGTACTTCTGTTTTTTTGGTCAAATACCCACACAGATGATTCAGCCCCCTCTCCTTCCCTCCTAGTCTCCTTTCCAGAAAAGCCTTGGCTGACGCGATGGTTAATTCTGTGTGTCAATTTAGCTAGGCTATGATACCCAAATATTTGATCAAGCATGTCTGGATGTTGCTGTGGAGGTATTTTTTTAGATGAGGTCAGCATAGGATGAGATGGTTGGATAGCATCATTGACTCAGTGGACATGAGTTTGAACTAACTCCGGGAGACAGTGAAGGACAGGGAAGCCTGGCATGCTGCAGTCCATGGGGTCGCAAAGAGTCAGACACGACTGAGGGGCTGAACAGCAATAAACATTTGAATCAGTCAACTTTGAGGAAAGAATAGGGCTCTCCTTAATGCAGGTGGGCCTCAACCAACCATTTGAAAGCCTCAAGGGAAAAACTGACCTCCCTCAAAGAAAAGGGAGTCCTTCAGGCAGATGGGGCTTCAGACTCAAGCTGCAACACCAGCTCTACCTTGGGTCTCCCAGGGCCAGCTGATCACCTTTTCTTGCCTCTGGTTTGCAAGGCTATGGTCTTACTAAGGAAGACAGGACCTGAGATGAAGGGCTTGAAAGAGTTAGGAGACTTTAAGGAAACCATGGTTAAAAGAGAGACATTTAAATGTGTTTTTACAAATTCTCATCGCTCATACATGATGTGGCCTTTTCACATCTCTGAGCTTCTATTAGTCTCAAAAAGTTCCTCTGCTAATCAAGATATGATCAAGATATTTATCATTTTTTGTGGTAGTACTTGTTTTTGGAGATTCTACCACGTACCAGTCACAGGGCAAAGTTTTCCTGGGATCTTAGGATGGTGACTGTTGGAGTTTGAGGTTTTGCAGAGGTGGGGATCAGATGATGAAGTCAGCGTTCGGGGACCACGGTGAGGGTTGCAGAGACCAGAAGTGCACAAGGGAAGTATTAGGTGGCCCAGTCATGGCTGAATTCTAAGATCCAGATGGAGGGTAGAGCTGAGGCTGGCACGTGGTCAGCTGTGATAGGACCCGCACTGTGGAGGCAGTGGGATCACAGTGGAGATACAGAGTAACAGCAGCTATTTCTTCCCTCATCTCTTGTCTTGGAAGATGGGATCCCAGTAAGCTTGTCTTTGATCCCCCCTCAAAACCTCTGTGCTAAAGCCAGCTTCACCTTCTGCCCTGCCAGGTGAGGAGCGAATGTTCTAGCAACTACACGCCTGGAGTCTGCGGATGGGGAATTCCCCTGGAAGCCCAGAATGAGCCCAGGCCAAACTCTGGGCTTTTTTCTGAGCAAACATTTTGAGAGAAACCAAACATGATGATGTGGAAGAGCGACCGGGGCTGTCCCCTCTCACAGAAGCAGGGCTGATGAAAACACAGGGATTAGTACAGATGAATCATTGCCAGTCCTCTCCCTGAGAGCATTTGCTACTGGCAACCCAATAAAGACCGGATCTCCGAAAGCGCTGACAAGTCACCCACTGGGCCTGGGAGTTAGAGATCGCTTCCGAAATTGGTGGGAGGAGAAAGCGGGAGTGGAGACATGGGGGCGTATCCCCCTTCCAGAATTCATGTTCCTCCTTTTGGTAAGATAATTTCCTACTCTTTCAGAAGTGTGGGTGATTCTAGAATCTAGATGAATTGTGCCTACAATCCCAACCTTCTGTCTCTCCAGTGTGGGTGGGAATTCATGCTCCATTATGACCTCTGCCCTTTGACAACAAGAAGGGGTATGCTTGGGGACAAAGGATGGGGGGCGGTATCTGCTCTGCTTTGGGTTATTAACAGTGAGGGCAAATGAGAGGTCTTTGGAGCACTTCCTTAGACAGAAACTAAAGTGAACAGAGCTTTAAAAGAGGCAATATTTCATTTGGTGTCTTGACGATGATGGTGTCTTGACTATGATATTATCACAAATATCACAAACCAGTATTTGTGATCAAAGTATATAGAACAATACACACAGGGACAGAGACAGAGAGAATGAGAGAGACAAGCAGAGAAGTACAGGCAAATTTGGGGAAATCTAAATAATAGAGTGGGTTGTATCAATCTCAACATCCTGGCGTCAATAGTCCCTCATACCATAGTTTTGCAAACTAATTCCATTGGGAGAAATTGGGTAAAGAGTACACAGAATATCCCTTATTATTTCTTTTTAAAAAAAGCTTATAGAGATATGCATCATATAAAATTAGCTCATGTAACTTGTTCAATTCAATAGCTTTTAGTGTATTCACAGAATTGCATATCCATCGCAGTTTTAGAACATTTTAATTATCCACCAAAAGAAACCCTGCATCTTTTATCTATCATTCTTCCATACCCCTCTACCCCAAACCCCTAGGAAACTGCTAATCTACTTTCTGTCTCTGTAGATTGGTCTGTTTTGGGTATTTCATAGAATTGAAATCATACAATAGGTGGTCCTTTGTGACTGGCTTTTTCACACATTTGTTGCAGCATGTGTCAATATTTCATTTCTTTTTCTTGGTGAACAATATCCCATCGTGTGGCTATACCGCATTTTATTATCTGTTCATCAGTGGATGGATGCTGGGTTGTTTGCTTTTCTGGCTGTTACGAATACTGCTACTATAAATGTTTATGCATGAGTTTTTGGCTGAACATATGCCTTCAGTTCTCTTAAACATACACCTAGGAATGGAATTTTGCTGTGTTTGAGCTTAACCTTTTGACAGACTGACAGACTGTTTTACACCAGCTCCACCATTTTACATTTCCATCAGCAGTGTGGGAAGTTTCCAGTTTCTCCATGTCTTTGCCAACACTTGTCATTTTCTATCTCCCTTTTTTTTCACTACAGCCATCCTAGTGGATGTGAAATGGAGTCTCACCGTGGTTTTGACTGTATTCCCCTGGTGGCTTGTGAGGCTGCTCGTCTTTTCATGTGCTTGTTGGTCATTTGTATGTTTTCTCTGGATCAACGTCTTTTCAAATCTTTTGTCCACTTTTTTAGTTGTTCATATTATTGATCTCTGGATGGTTTCTAACACTGCCATAGTGGTATGAGTCTACAATTATCTCAATACAAAATCTAATTTTTTAAAAGAAAGAATATAGGGGAAAATGAAAGGATACTCAGGTGAAAAAAGCAGCCAAGAGTCAACAAAGAGGATATACAGATGGATATCAGGCACATAAAAGATGTTTGACATTATTAGCCATTAGAGAAAAGTAAATGAAAATTACAGTAGGATATAACTACATACCTGTCAAATTGGCCAAAATAAAAATAAATGACAAAACCAAATGAGAGTAAAGATGAAGAGAAATTGGGTCACATACATTGCTGGTGAGAGACATAAACAACTTAACCATTCTGGAAAACCGTCTGGCCATTTCTTGTGAAAAGCATGCAACAGCCCCCAAAACCAGTGATCACATTCTTAGGCATTTATTCCAGAGAAACAAACCTTTCAGTTCAGTTCAGTTCAGTTCAGTCGCTCAGTCATGTCCGACTTTTTGCGACCCCATGAATTGCAGCACGCCAGGCCTCCCTGTCCATCACCAAGAACCTTTATGTTCACGCGAAAACCTGTGTAAGGTCATTCACAGAAGCCTTATGTGTAATAGCTGAAAACTGAAACCAACCTATTAAAAAGCTGGATGGACAAACCACAGAACCACTAGTCAGGGTAAGAGCAACAAGCTATCGACACACTGAGCAACCTGGGTGAGTCTTCAGAGGGTGAAGCTGGGTGGAAAACAGCCTCTAAAGGTGACGTACTGTACAAGGACATTGATGTAGCATTCTGGACGTGACAAAATTGCAGAAATGGAGAACAGAGTGGTGGTTGCCAGCTGTCCGGAATGGGGTGCAGTGCAGGAGAGGAAAGTGGATGTGAATAGAAAAGAGCAGGACCACTCGCAGACCCTATGTCTTAATTGTATCGATGTCCTGTGCCCTGGTTGTGATATGGTGTAACAATTTTTCAAAATGTTACCGGTGGGGGAAAAGATAAATCCAGTAGCACACCAGATCTCTTGGCCTTGTCTACATTATTTCTATTAGTAGTGAATCTGCAGCTAACTCAGAAAGGAATTTAATTTAAAAAGATAGAGGACGAGGCAGTTCCTTCACAGATCTACTTACATTTCTACCAGTTATTAATTGTGTGATTTGGGGCAAACTAACATTGTCAGTTTTTCCACCTGTAAAATGGGAATAATATCTACTCATGATGGTGGTAAGGGTCAAAATTTTTTTTAAGTGAAAAAAAACCTTGTAACTAACAAAGCATTACAACTGCTGCTGCCGCCTGTACTGCTCATGCCTCACCCATTTCTAGAACGTTCTCTGCCCTCAACATACATCCCTTAGTGAGTGCTTCAGTATCAGAAGTGTTCACTATCATCATTTGACTTCTCTGTTGACAACGTAGCCATTGGAAGAAAGATACCAGAACATGCTACTTCGTATTTGGGGTGGAGTGTCGCAAAGAGTCGGACACGACTGAGCGACTGAACTGAAATGATGGTGGTTACTAACCCAAAGCACTCAAGTGTTTTGAAGGGTTCAAGATTGGGAGGACACAACCAGGGTCCAGCACTCCTCAAAGCCTCTCCAAAAGGAGGGGCAGGGAGCGGCCACCCCGAAATGAACTCACAAGTGACGGATTCTGAGTACCTGGAGGCGAGGACTTTTGACCTACTTGCCTGAATATAAATTTACTCTAAACCTCCCTGTCTGCAAAGTGGGAATAACTATGCCTTCTTCACAAAGCTGGTCTGAGGATCACCTGCATGAGATAATTCAGTGTTTCCCAAACTCCAGTCATTCCTGCACCAGCATCTTCCTTTCTACCAAATTCACTTAATTCAAGAATTGTCATTTATTTACTTTTTTTTCCCATTAAATCAACTGTCTTCTTTATATAACTACCTTTGTTTGTCAAAGGAAACAAAAACAAATATATGTTTGTTCACATTTTAATGTCTTTGAAGGCAGCATGTTCATGCTCAATGGTGTATGACAGTCAATCAGTATAAATTTTTTTCTTTCTTAACAGAATACACAATAATGATGTGTATATAATCAGCAACATTTAGATTCTCTTATATATGGAAAGTCACTTCTTTAAGTGGAAATACAGGTTGTTTATTTAAAATAGATGGAAACATTTAAATAGATAGGTTTTTATTAAGTTACCTTTTAATTGAATTTCCAACATAATTAAATTTCAGCCAGAGTGTGCTGCCTGCAAAGATGTTAGCCTGAGGCCTGCTCCCAATCTATTTAAAAGGAAAATGTAGAGAGCAAGGTGGGTTAGTAATGACTTATTATCACTAAACTGATAGGATCTCCATGATGTAATATAGTATATAATTCCATGTTGCTAATAGTTCCACTGTGCAGCACCTAAATATCTCCATTAGCAGCAAGTGTCTGCCTTGAATCAATTGTAGAGATGTGGATGAATCTAGAGCCTGTCATTCAGAGTGAAGTAAGCCAGAAAGAAAAAAGCAAATATTGTATATTAGAGCATGTATATGGAATCTAGGAAAACGGTACTGTTGAAACTATTTGCAGGGCAGGAATAGAGGTGCAGGCATGGAAAATGGACATGTGGACAAAGGGTGGGGGTAGGGAGGGTGGGAGGACTTGAGAGAGTGGCGTTGGCACATCTGCAGAGCACGCGTGGGAGACAGCGAGTGGGAGCTTCTGTGCAACAGAGGGAGCTCAGCTCGGTGCCCAGAGCTCCGTGAGGACCTAGCAGGGTGGG
>SJYX01008248.1:101976-133886 GCA_006410675.1 Oreotragus oreotragus | reverse complement strand
TTAATAATTTAACACATAAAATAAAATGCTTTATCAGAAATAAAGAACATTTCACAGGAGTAAAGGGTTTTACCACGAGATAGATATCAAAATTTAAATGTGCATGTCCTCAATAACAGCACCTAAATATATAAAGAAAAAAACCAGTGCAATTAAGAAGCAATATAGACAAATCCACAATTATCTGGAGGATTTTACCAAGCTTCTCTCAATAAATAACTGATAGAACAAGGAAACCCCAAATCAGCAATGAGAACAACACAGACAATATGTGTGACCTAAAATGTCTCACACAAAGCAGACTGCTCTCAGAAACATTCTCTTCATTCCTGGCCTGGCTTTCCAGCCTCATATGCACACCTATAATCACAGGTCTCCCTCTCTGGAAGACTTTCCTCTTTCCCTGTGACTTTCCTGGTGGCTCAGATGGTAAAGCATCTGTCTACAATGCGGGAGACCCGGGTTCGATCCCTGGGTTGGGAAGATCCCCTGGAGAAGGAAATGGCAATCCACTCCAGGACTATTGCCTGGAAAATCCCATGGACAGAGGAGCCTGGTAGACAACAGCCCATGAGGTCACAAAGAGTCAGACACGACTGAGCGACTTCACTTTCACTTGGGAAAGCACCAACTCTTCTAAACAAGGCATACTTATTTTTGGCCCTTTCCTAAGTCTGCAGGAAATTCCGGGTGTCTTCCAGATGACTCATGTTTCCAGGATCTAGGTAAAGGATGGCTTCTAGGCCCCATGGATAAAAGAGAATGCAAGACCTCTCAGTCAAGTTTTATTTTCCATTAGTGAGAATGTGGAACTGCTATTTCCAGAGCTAGTAACCTTTTAATGACATTTAACTCTCAAAGGCAAACATTCTAGCGATTAAAAACAGAATAGCTATCTGACAATGAGCCCTAACTTTAGCATAGTTAATCCTGCACCCTCTTGATTGCACTAGAGAGCACTGGGCTCTTGCCTCTTCTGTCAGCCAAGAGTCTCAAAAAATAACACACTAGTTCTCAACGGCTGCTCCCACTGCTACTCTGGGGATTACACAGGCTTTAATTACTTGGGTCTTTCTCTAATAAAAGGAGAGTAAAGCAGTTTCAGTGTTTTCTGATCAAATAAGGATGCTTTCTGCTCCCATGAGAAAGAGGAGAAAGAGTAATGGGCAATTTACCAGCTGAATGAGCTTCTGTGATACCCTTGATAGCTGTTCAAACATGTCCAGATGAAACACACTAGAAAACATTTTATTGAGGGAAGAAGAGAGGGGCAATACAACGGTATTGGGTTTAAGAGGTCCACACTATCTTATATAAAATAAGCTACAAGGAAATATTGTATAACACAGGGAATATAGCCAATATTTTAATTATAAATGGAATACAAACTTTAAAAACTGTAAATCAGTATATTGTACACTTGTAACATATAATATTGTATATCAACTCTATTTCAATTTAAAAAAACAAGATCTTATTATCACAAAGAAATATTTGGCTAGCACCAACTAAAATAGTGACTTTTAACTGTTAGTGTCTAGCATATGTTAAAAATAAATAAATAAAAGGAAAAAGTAAAAAATGTTGGATACTNATATTTCAATTTAAAAAAACAAGATCTTATTATCACAAAGAAATATTTGGCTAGCACCAACTAAAATAGTGACTTTTAACTGTTAGTGTCTAGCATATGTTAAAAATAAATAAATAAAAGGAAAAAGTAAAAAATGTTGGATACTTAAGCAAAAAAGAAAAAGGGGATAAACAGACGGATTATATAAGATCTATTGATACTTCCATGTAGATTAATGATATTTATATTGATAATACAATAACAATTAAAACATAGTGACTAAACCATGTCAAATATTGTTCTAAGCCTTTGCAATCTACTATGATGCTTATTTTGTGGGTGTGAAAAGTAATTATAGGAGAAGTTAAGCAGCTTGCCCAGAGTCACAAAATTAATGAGTATAAAGAGGGATTTGTGTATGCCAAAACCAGTAGAGTACTGTAAAGTAAAATAAAATAAAATTTAAAAAAAAAAAAAAAGAGGGATTTGAACACAGTTTATTTGGGGAGCCTATATGGGAGGCTATACCTTTCATCATTTTGCTATAATAGATTCAAAGGTAAAAGATGAGTTTTAGTAAAATTTTATTCAGCAATGCACTGTTGAGACACCTTATTTTGGCTTCCTCACAAAATTATGTAATAATAGATTTTCTTTAGGATCTTCCTAATAATTCTTTGGTACTGCATTTTTCCCATTTTGACAGCTCTCCACAAGACATCAAGGCATAGAATTTGAGCTAGAATCCAGATCTCCTGACCCCATCCAGGGCTCTGTCTAACATCATAAACTGCACCACTGATTTTTCTATCTTGTACCATGTTTCTGCAATTATTATTCATATTCTCACTTATGTGTATTTCACAGACTTCGGTTTTATTACATAGCTACATAAAAGAGCCTAATTCACTATCATGTCTTGGAAACCAGCTTTTCTGTCACTGTGGCAGTTTGCATTGCATCACTCAAAACACTGAATATGCTTTCAACTGACAACAGTAACACTGAAAACTAAATCTTTGTAATTCTAGCCATAAACCTTCCAAGGAATAAATAATTTGATTTCGGCATTTGGTAACATTCTATTTACTCAGTATATGGCTTTCATCTTTTATTTTAGAGAACACAATATTGGTGAAGCCCCCTGCCTTCTCTGCATAGTCTACTCTGGTTTTGTTTGCCTTATAGCCTTCCATTTATAACCAGGCATAATAATTAATATTTCCCTATAGAAAAGTACATTATAATAATATTAGAAATGTTGATACCTTACCAAATATTTGTCAAAACCTGTGGACAGTTGCCTTCAGAATACTAGAAATTGGTTTGTTAAATATGAGGTCATGAGACATTTTTCTGTAGGCTCTGATAGTTGGGAAATAATAGAATGGCTTCACTAGCAAAATAAATCTTGGATTGGAATGTGGTTTACAATGCAACTTAAAAATGATTCAAAATTACACTTTAAAAAATGGTGAAATGCAGACGTTTTTCAATCCTGTCTGTAGAACTTTTTCTGGTATGTTAAACCTCTGAAGTAATAACAAGAACTATACTTTGGCATAAATTTACAGAACAAAATGAGAGTGAGCTTTTTTACTACTGAGTAGGTATACTGCTAGATGGAGGATTTGTAGTAAATCCCAACAAAATTGCAGTTTGGGTTGAAATATTTCATAGTGGAAGCAGTGCTTATGGCTGTGAAAGGCTTCAATGGCATTTCCAAAGATAAACACTGCCTATTTTGTGCCCCAATCAAAATAAAAGTTCTGCAGTAACAGACCCAGAGTAGATGTTATTGCATTTCATGTTTAATGTTGATTGAGTGCCTATGCTTTGGCTTCTAAAAGAACTGGCTATTCTATTTCCATGGTGGATTTTCTTTTCCACACTTTGCAATCAAAGGTAGACAAACAGAGGCCCCTTCAAAGGCTTTCTTGGTATGTAGCTTCCGTAAACAAGCCCTGGGTTTCCAACCAATGCTCTAATACAAATGAGTATTGTCAGGAATGGTCTTCAAAATACTAAAGTTTTGTTTTGTTTTGTTTTGTTTTTAGCTATTAAAAAAAAAATCATACAAAAGACCAGACCATTGTTTAGAACTAGACAGTAAATGTTGTAAGTGAGCAACTGAGAGGTTTAGGTAATCAGATTCTCTGAGGCATTAATTCATGCATTGACATTGAGGAACAGTGTTAGTATTTAATGTGAACAAAGAGTAGATGAAATGAAACTGGTGACTGAACTGATAACATCCTGAAAACAGGGACGATCTTTAGTTTACCACTGATTCTCAAATGTACAACAGAAAATTTGACAAATAAACATTTAATATTTTAAGGAATGAATGAGCTCTGTATTAGAATTTGGACTCTACCTTGTAGGCATGAGAGGCCCCAAAGAACTTCGAAAGAAAATCAAATGCATACCTTAGAAGATAACTAAGTTAAGTGATCTGGAGCAACTGGTCTATCAGCTGCAGTTGACATAACTGGGAATATTCTGTCCAGAAAAACAAAGATTTAGAAAGCTATAATTACTCTCCAAATATATAAAGTTCTACTCAATGACAAGAAGAATAAACATCTGTGTAGTTCCAAGAAAAAGAATCAGAACTAAGGGGTGAATATTTAATGAAGAACAATGGAGTTCAATTTAAAGGAAAATGTTTTTGTTTTTTTTAATTTAGAGCTGTCCAACGCTAGAACAATCTGTGTACTGTGAGTGGGTACTATATCACTGTAAGTGTTTAAGCAAAGTATAGTATGAGTCCCTGAAAGCCAAAATTCTTGTTGTTTCCCTGCATCTATAACATATTTATCACTCTGAAAGATTTAACACATGCTTATTGAATGAATATAGCACAAACTTAGTAGAAATCTCTCAGGCATACTGTAGCCCTGCTCATTACCCCCTGTTTAACTTATACCTCTGTTTTGTTTGCAGAAACCCTACTAGTTCCCTATAGTTTTAAGTCAGTAGGCAGTACACTGAACCTAAAAACTGAACTAAAGTCATATGTGCTTTTGTCCCCAAATAGCCAAGATGAGTGAAAATTGTCTGTAAAAGAAACTATAGTTTTAGAGAAATTAGTTTTATTATTACAGAAGATTGTACTTTTACTTCTTAAGTATCCCCCATTTGTCACTTGAAAGTTAGCCTGTTTTAAACTGTTTAATATATTTTCATGAATGATTTAACTTTGCAAATAACTTTGGTAAATATTTGATATGCTGTTATTAAATTTTCTTTTGCTGACCTAACCTTTTGACAGTTATTTTACTTTAGCCCGATCTTACTAGATTTAAGTCATTTCCACATTTGGATAGTCATTCAAAAGAAAGATTTGAGAGAATATGTGTGTTTATACCTTCTTATTAAAGGTTATCTATCCTAGAAACCAACATTTATCTAGATAAAGTAAGTCCAAATGGCAGGCTACTATTCTGTTGCTATTCTGCTGCAATAATAGGATCAACTTAAACAGATCAAGGGAAAAAGAGTGTCAGAAACACAAAGAAATATTTTGTACAATATACCTTAACCTTGCCAGGGAGATATGATCTTTTTTTTTCCCCCTTAAGAGGCAAAATAACACAAGGCAAGTTTTGGATTGTTAGTAAGAAAAAGAAATTAGTGAATTCTCATATAATTTCACTATAAGTTATGTTCAATAGCAAATTTAATAGATTTATATCACTTATTTTAGTGAAAAATAATAAATTGGTAAGCATATATTTCTCTTCTCTTTTAAATTTCCCATATATATATATGGGGTATATATTATCAACATATATTATATGGCATATATTTTATGAGCATATATACATATGAAAATATGAAGAGCTTGATAAAATCATAATAACTTGAGAAAAGGGAGACAGTAGCAAAATGGAAAATTAAAGGGAAATATAAAATATTAGACAAAATAAGATTAAAGTAGAAATCAATGAAATAACAAATACAAGGATATAATCTGTCTTTTCCAAGTTCAAAAACCTTATGTGCCAATTTCAGGAGTGAGCTTTCTGGCAATCATGGAGGTAATTAATTAAAGAACTACTTCCAGAACAGCTGATATAGTGGGACTGAATTTTTTCATCCCACTTGCTTTGTCTCAACAGACGAAACCCAAGTGTTGTATTTTAAGAAAAGAATTTTCTGCATAGAATAAACTTACAGTATGGAAGGGGGAATCTAAGACAAGAAGTAGTTTTTGAAAATGTTGGATGTGAATAGGAGACATGGCAAATGCAAGTTAAAAAAAAAAAAAAAAACAAAGAAAGAGTTCAACTTTACATTAAGAGAAAAATGCACTGGAGTTCTCAAACTAACATAGACTCTTATTTTGACAATAAAAGGTAGCATGTGTTACAGCTTCATTTTCATTCATTCTAAAATGGAAGCGGCCAGTCAGTATACTGTCAGTATATCACCCAGCAGGCTTCTCTGTCCATGGAATTTCCCAGGCAAGAAAACTGCAGTGGGTTGCCATTTCCTTCTCCAGGAGATCTTCACCACCAGGGATCAAACCTGGGTTTCCTGCATTGCAGACGGTCCCTTCCATTGCAGGCAGTCTCCTGCACTGCAGGCGGATTCTTTACCAACTCAGCCACCAGAGAAGCCTTTGGTGTGGTATAGCATCTCCTGCACTGGCAGGTGGACTGCTTACCACTAGCGCCACCTGCTATAACGTGGAAGGCTGGTTGCTATAACATGCATAATTAAACACACACACACACACATACAGTTCAGTGGCTCAGTCCTGTCTGACTCCTTGTAACCCCACGGACTGCAGCATGCCAGGCCTCCCTGTCCATCACCAACTCCCAGAGTTTACTCAGACTCATGTCCATTGAGGGGGGCTCCAAAATCACTGCAGATGGTGACTGCAGCCATGAAATTAAAAGATGCTTCCTCCTTGGAAGAAAAGTTATGACCAACCTAGATAGCATATTGAAAAGCAGAGACATTCCTTTGCCAAGAAAGGTCTGTCTAGTCAAGGCTATGGTTTTTCCTGTGGTCATGAATGGATGTGAGAGTTGGACTGTGAAGAAAGCTGAGCACTGAAGAATTGATGCTTTTGAACTGTGGTGTGATGCTTTTGAACTGTGGTGTTGGAGAAGACTCTTGAGAGTCCCTTGGACTGCAAGGAGATCCAACCAGTCCATTCTAAAGGAGATCAGCCCTGAGATTTCTTTGGAAGGAATGACGCTAAAGCTGAAACTCCAGTACTTTGGCCACCTCATGCAAAGAGTTGACTCATTGAAAAAGACTCTGATGCTGGGAGGGATTGGGGGCAGGAGGAGAAGGCGACGACAGAGGACAAGATGGTTGGATGGCATCACCAACTCAATGGACGTGAGTCTGAATGAACTCCGGGAGTTGGTGATGGACAGGGAGGCCTGGCGTGCTGCGATTCATGGGGTCGCGAAGAGCTGGACTCAACTGAGCGACTGAACTGAACTGGTATATCTTTACTGTGTAGCACACAGCAGACTACGCTGGAATGTTGGTTAAATCCTCTGCCTTTCCCTATTACATAACAAAAAATTCATCAGCGATTTCTCCTGCTTTTAACACCAAGCCTAGGCCACTGTGCATAATAGACATTGGTCTGAATTACTGTACAAAAACTGCATCTCCCCTTCCCTGTGACAGTCTTCAAATGCATGAAGACAAGGACCTTGATCGTTCTTAGTCATCTCTTCTCCAGGTTAGACTCCTAGAATCTTTCACTAATCTTCCCTTCACAGGGACCCTGGCTCCCTTTCCATCTTTGTCTCTCTCCCTTGTATATGTTTCCATTCCCCAAGGTCTGATACTTGGGACTCAGTGTCATACTTTCAGGAGATCCCTGCAGGTTCTCAAGAAATGGCACCTGGAGGAAGAAGTGATTGTGATCATGCAAATATTCAGGAATACACTCCCTGCAAGAGCAGGGAGAGGGCCGCTCGGATCAGGCAGTGCCAGGCCCTTAGGGTGAGCATGCACGCGTGGCTGTGTGCTCAGTTGCTCAGCCATGTCTGACTATTCTGTGACCCCAGGGACTGTATCCTGCCAGACTCCTCTCTTCACAGGGTTTTCCAGGCAAGAATACTGGATTGGGTTGCCTGCCATGTCCTCCTGTAGGGGACCTTCCTGACCCAGGGATCAAACCCGGATCTCCTGCATTGCAGGCAAATTCTTTACTACTCAACCACCAGGGAAGCCCAGGCCCCTAGATCTGCCTCAGCAGAAGATGGGGCCCCTGGGTACACTTGCCACACACTTAGCTTCCTCCAGAGTCCTCGGAGCTGTGAGCTCTGTCTTGTGTACTCTACTTGGACAACGGCCAACTTGCAGATTTTTTCTGCATAGCTGGAAGGATATTTACACTTTTCTTATAAAATGTTGTCATCTCACACATGCTATTTTGTGAACTGTTTTTTTTCATGTAAAACTTATACTGTGTACAAACACCTTTCTAGGTTATTTTAAAAAAATCTAACATAGGGATTCTTAACATAGTGTCACACAGAAATTGGGAAGATTTCTAAAATTGAAAGTTGAAGTGTATGTGTATGTGCATATATGGCTTTTTATGGGGAGAAGATCTATGGTTCCTGGAAACTCGAAAGGGTCCATGAGCCAAAAATTAAGAACAACCCATCATCATTGCTATTGGACACACAATATTCCACTACACAATTGCGTCATGCTTTATTTTAACACTTGCCTACTGTTGAATATTTAGACTGTTCCCATCACATCAATGCGATAAACAATTCTACCCTGGCTGTTTTTGTGGATACAGTTGCTCATACCCATTAAGCTTACCTTCAGATGAATCCCAAGAAGAGAATTGTTTGGCTAAAGAACATGGACCCTTTTAAAGCACTTCTCTTGTTCTTATTTGAAGGTTCTAACTTGTTTTTTTTCAAATTCAACTCTGGGCTATCTCAAGCTCTGCTCTGAAGCTCCCCCAAGGGCAGCATCATCTTACATTTGCCTTCATCCAACCACCCTTCACTCCAGTCAAGTGACTTCACAGAGAGCCTCTCTGCTTCTCTCAGCTATGGGTAGCCTCCTTGAAGGAATTTGAGGGGGAGCACTGAATTTTGTCTCACGAGACTTCTGCTCAAGCTACATCTCTGTCACACACTGTGTAATCTTGGTCAGTTCACTCAGCTCCTCTGTGTGACTGTCAACGGTAATTTTTGCCGTAAGACGAAGTGTCCCATGTTACAAGTGAAAAGCATTTGGCCCTGACTTGATGTGACTTATTCAAATAATGACCTTCTTTGCACTCAGGACCCTAGAAGAACAGTTGAGGAGTCAGAAATAGAGGCATCCCTGGAATTTCTTGCCATGTCCCCACTTTCTAGCAGAGGGATAATGAAGAGCTTTACATCTCTGAAGAGGCATTTAGTGACGTGAAATTGTATGAGTGAGTCACAGACTTGCAAAGCAATTCAATTCTGTATTAACTGATTAAGAGATTATTTCAAATGTTCACAAAAAGGAGAAAAAACAGAGAATGATGGTTTTTGAACTGAAACCTGAAAGCTTTAGGGAAACAGCTCCGTGTGCCCTTTCCCATCTTCTCCACCATGAGTTATATCTGCCAAAGTGCTAAGCAAAACCGATGGGGCGAGCCCTGAGCCACAGGAACATGTAACTGCGGAGACAGAGGGGAAAGTTATGACTCTCTAGGCAGAGCTCCACTTATGGTAAAGTGCTAGCCCCACAATCTGATCTCCTATAAACACCCTAGGTGTCCCAACCTGCTTTATGGCTGCTCTAGAGAGACAGGCTACAGGTTTGCTGATGTAATATAGAGCCAAATTAGCAATGGTACGAACAAGGTTATGCGTTAGTTCTCTCTCCAGGGCTAGGATGTTGCCTCCATACTCACCAGGGCAGCATATTACAGCAACTACTAGAGTCCACTGCCTGTGTTGCTTGGACCCACTTCATATCAGTTTTGGAAACATGCCTTCAGGATCCCAAAATTTTTATGGAGAAACTGCACCCCCAACCATACTGGAATTTGCCCTGGGGCTTTAAGTCATAGTCACTCCTCGTGCCACTATGCTAGATTTCCCCTCGTTGCCAGCTGGGACACAGCGGCATGGCCCAGTCACTGGGGAGAAGTCTGAGGCCACGGCCACCTGCCCAGCTTAGACTGTGACTGATGCGGCCATCCATTTACTATCAACCGGGGTAGGGGAACACCAAAAGAAGGCCAAAGTGGATCCCTGGAGACCAAGCATTCCTTCCTGTCGGAACTAAGCACTTTCCCCTCCTCACAATCAGAAATAATTACCTTTTTCCCGGATGGTGACTCCACTTCTTGAATGATGTTCTCTTGGGACAAGGAGCCCAAAGCACCCTGGAAACAGTAATAAACCATATTTCCATGGTCTCTCTCCATATTCCCTTGAAAGTACTCCCTTTTGTTAACCAAAACCTCTGAACACTCAGAATTCAGATTTTCCATAAGGGATTCATAAATTTCCCAAGTAAGGATACTCCCACTGTCATCCCCCCTGGTTACCAGTCCATATATTCTACCTTTTGAGGGCACAGTGATGTACAAAGGTCATCAGTCTCGAGTACACACTGCGTCCTGGAAGGTGACACATTGTTCTCACACTAATGCCCAGCTGTGTCTTCAGCAACCCATTCCATCACACCGGATGGTGACTCCACTTCTTGAATGATGTTCTCTTGGGACAAGGAGCCCAAAGCACCCTGGAAACAGTAATAAACCATATTTCCATGGTCTCTCTCCATATTCCCTTGAAAGTACTCCCTTTTGTTAACCAAAACCTCTGAACACTCAGAATTCAGATTTTCCATAAAGGATTCATAAATTTCCCAAGTAAGGATACTCCCACTGTCATCCCCCCTGGTTACCAGTCCATATATTCTACCTTTTGAGGGCACAGTGATGTACAAAGGTCATCAGTCTCGAGTACACACTGCGTCCTGGAAGGTGACACATTGTTCTCACACTAATGCCCAGCTGTGTCTTCAGCAACCCATTCCATCACACCATCAGGCTGTCAGGGTCTGGACGGAGTGGAACATGATACGATAAGTGAGTCTCCAATGCCTCCTTCACTACAAAGTGGGTCCTTGGGACTTTCCTGGAGGTCCAGTGGTTGAGAATCCACCTTGCAATGCTGGGGATATGGGTTTGATCCCTGGTTAGTGAACTATACCCCACATGCCACAGTGCAACTACGCCCTGGTACTGCAACTACTGAGCCCGCAAGCCACAACCCGAGAGCTTGTGCACAGCAACAAAACAATCTACATGACACAGTGAAGGCGTTAATTCACCAATTAAACATAAAATGGGTCCCCTTGTCTGACACAATGTCATGTGGGATCCTCTGGCAGTGAACAGTAGAGTCTTTTAAGCTCCCAGACAGTGATGATATTAGGTAGGGCTCTTCAGGCAAGAAAGGCAAGGCCACACCTCACTTATGTGTCTACTCCTGTCAAAAGGAATCACTGCTCATTCAAAGTGAATCTTCGTAGGGTTTATTTCTTACCCCCTAGGAAGAGTGCATATGTCTTATCAACATGTCTAATGTACCTAACTGTCCTTCCATATATGGTCCAATAATCATGACATCATGAATATAAGTATGATATTCTTCCTACTGTTCAGACAGTTCAGGTCTCCTCAGAATATATTATGACAGAAGGAAAGAAAGTTAATATAACCCTGGGGCATGACTAACGTAGGTTGTCACATGCTCTAAGTAAATACAAACTGTATATTACTCCTTTTTCTGTTAGAGATGGGAAGAACATATTTTTCATACAAGTGGCCACATGTCATGTATTTGAGACTCTATTAACTACCCTATTAAAGATCCCATGTCCTGCATAACAGCTGCAACTGGAGTTCCATTTGAGTTGAGTTTGCAGTAGATTCCTCCAGGAACCTTGTGACTTTTGTAGGGGTCACACTAATGAATTAAAGGAAGTAAAGACAACCAACCCTTTGTGGTTTAGGTCTTGAAGGTGGCCTGATCTCTGTCGCTTCCCACAGCATGCAATATTGTTCTAACAACATAAGGGAAGCTAGAAAACATTTTTAATAAAATGACAATGAAGACAACTTATGATAATTTGTGAGAAATAACTGACACAGTGCTTAGGGGTAAAACATCAGATCATTAATTTTTAATCTTTTTGATTCTCTAATGTAGAGAATGTAATTTAAAGGTAGAACTTCCTCTACTTTCCAGTTCAACTGCTGTTCTTAAGTTTACTTGGTATTATCTTTTTGGAACTATGGATTATTTAGAAGTATGTTGTTTAATTCCCAAATATTCAGGAATTACCATTTTGTTACTGATTTCTAATTTATTTATTCTATCATCAATTAATATACCCTGCTCAACTTCAGTCCTTTCAATTTTATAATTTTATTGAGAACTGTTTCACGATTCAGCATACAGACAAGACTATCTTGGTAAATGCGCTGAAAGTTCTTGAAAAGAATGTAAATTCTGCTGTCGTGGATAGAGTGCTCTATAAATGTCATTTATAGAATGTCATAACATCTATAACTGTTATTTATAGATCAGTTTTGTTGATGCTGTTCGGTTCTTCTAGATCTTTAGCAACTTTCTGTCTAAATTTCTATCAGTCATAGGAAGAGCAAAGCTTCAGTTCAGCTCAGTCACTCAGTCATGTCCGACTCTCTGCGACCCCACGGACTACAGCACACCAGCTTTCCGTGTTCATCACCACCTCCCAGAGCTTGCTCAAACTCATATCCATCGAGCTAGGATGCCATCCAAACATCTCATCCTGTTAGCCTCTTCTCCTCGCGCCTTCAATCTTTCCCAGCTTCAGGGTCTTTTCAAATAAGTCAGTTCTTCGCATCAGGTGGCCAAAGTAATGGAGTTTCAGCTTCAGCATCAGTCTTTCCAATGAATATTCAGGGCTGATTTCCTTTAGGATTGATTGGTTTGATCTTGCAGTTCAAGGGACTCTCAAGAGTCTTCTCCAACATCACAGTTCAAAAGCATCAATTCTTTGGCGTTCAACTTTCTTTATAGTCCAGATCTCACATCCATACATGACTACTGGAAAAACCATAACTTTGACTAGACGGACCTTTGTCAGCAAAGTAATGTCTCTGCTTTTTAATGTGCTGTCTAGGTTGGTCATAACTTTTCTTCCAAGAAGCAAGCATCTTTTAATTTCATCACTGCAGTCACCATCTGCAGTGATTTTGGAACCCAAAAAAATAAAGCCTGTCACTGTTTCCCCCTCTATTTGCCGTGAAATGATGGGACCAGATGCCATGATCTTAGTTTTCTGACTGTTGAGTTTTAAGCCTACTTTTTTCACTGTCTTCTTTCACTTTCATCAAGAGGCTCTTCAGTTCTTCTTCCCTTTCTGCCATAAGGGTGGTGTTATCTGCATATCTGAGGTTATTGATATTTCTCCCAGAAATCTTGATTCCAGCTTGTGCTTCATCCAGCCCAGCATTTCGCATAATGTACTCTGCATATAAGTTAAATAAACAGGGTGACAATANAAATAGATGGGGAAACAATGGAAACAGTGACAGGCTTTATTTTCTTGGACTCAAAAATCACTGCAGATGGTGACTGCAGCCATGAAATTAAAAGACGCTTGCTCCTTGGAAGAAAAGTTATGACCAACCTAGACAGAATATTAAAAAGCAGACATTACTTTGCCAACAAAGGTCCATCTAGTCAAGGCTATGGTTTTTCCAGTGGTCATGTATGGATGTGAGAGTTGGACTATAAAGAAAGCTGAGCACTGAAGAACTGATGCTTTTGAACTGTGGTGTTGGAGAAGACTCTTGAGAGTCTCTTAGACTGCAAGGAGATCCAACCAGTCCATCCTAAAGGAGATCAGTCCTGGGTGTTCATTGGAAGGACTGATGTTGAAGCTGAACCTCCAATCCTTTGGCCACCTGATGTGAAGAGCTGACTCATTGGAAAAGCCCCTGATGCTGGGAAAGACTGAGGGCAGGAGGAGAAGGGGACAACAGAGGATGAGATGTTTGGGTGGCATCACCGACTCAATGGACATGGGTTTGGGTGGACTCTGGGAGTTGGTGATGGACAAGGAGGCCTGGCGTGCTGCAGTTCATGGGGTCGGAAAGAGTCGGACACGACTGAGCAAATGAACTGAACTGAACTGATCTGAACTAGGAACATCACCTTTGGCAAGGAGATCAACCTCAGATTGGTCAGTGGGGTCTCTCACTTGTGTTACTCACACTGGCTGTCTAGGGGGTGTCCATCCAGATAATTTTAAAGCTTTCCATTTTGCTCTGGATGTGTGCGGAAAGGAAAGTGTATTGCTTGGGGTGATTTGGGATTGCTTTCCCATTCTTCACCAACACAGTGGAAGGGCCTACATGAGCCGCAGCGTGGTTTCTGCGGGTGTGTCTGGAGTGGGGCTCTGATAAGCTTCCTGTCTCCGCCAGGCGATGCAGTCTGTCAAGCTTTCAGTCCCATCATGGTTTGTAAATAAGTCTTTTTAACTTGGTACAAACAGTGCATTTTTGCTGAGACAGGATGGAAAAAAAGATAGGAAACACTTTCCAGTCTGATGAGAGAAGTGATGGACAAAGGAAACCACCACGACAAAATAGCTGCAGAATACAAATGTGCCTGTTAAATGGCACGGGGGAACTGGTAAAAGAAAACGCCGCTGGGGGCCAGATCCCGATAACACAGCATCCCAGAACTGTTTCTCATTTGCATGAGCACCATCTTATATCTTTTCTCTGAAAGCAAAATCAAGTCTTAAAACATGTCTGCTGGGGAAATTATTAAATTATGGAGTCTTTCCAATCAGAAGACACCATGGTGAAGAAATTTAAAAAAATTCAGTTATGTGTATTGCCTCTAAAATGACCATGACTGTGAATATGCAAAAAAGAGAATGTAGGTGAACAGGCTGATTGCAACAGATAGAAGCACTGACTGCCCCTTAATAACAATAACGCCTCAAATTGGTGTGTTTCTCTCTGAATTTACGATTAACCATAAATCATCAAAAGGCTACTGTTTCACGTGACTCATTTGTGTTTAATGTTCCAAGGAGTCAGAGATGGAGACAGGATGTTTTTGTAAAGAAAATGATCCAGTGTTTAATGCTTTTCAAATCTCATTCTACTAACAGTATATCTTTCCTAAATAGCTTCCATTTTTACGGCCATTCCATCACCATGAGTCTTGTTGATGAATAGGGCTCTTATTTATCATGCGTGTAAATACTCAGGAACTTTCTATAACAGAGGCAGGTGGTTAGGCCTATTCAACGTCTTTCCTTCATAACTCATGGACCCACCTCAACAGGAGAGGAGGGTTTCTAATTACCAGTACTATATAAACAGTAGGAAATTCTCACAGCAAACCATTTGTCCAAATTTTCTAACTGATATCAAAGAAAGAGATGCCTGAGCCTCAGTTTTTCTTCTACCCTGGATTTATAGGCTATATTTTCTGGATTTATAGGTTAATTTCTAAAGAAAGCTGAGTGCCAAAGAATGGATGCTTTTGAGCTGTGGTGTTGGAGAAGACTCTTGAGAGTCCCTTGGACTGTAAGGAGATCCAACCAGTCCATCTTAAAGGAGATCAGTCCTGGGTGTTCATTGGAAGNTATAAAGGAAGCTGAGTGCCGAAGAATCGATGCTTTTGACCTGTGGTGTTGGAGAAGACTCTTGAGAGTCCCTTGGACTGCAAGGAGATCCAACCAGTCCATCCTAAAGGAGATCAGTCCTGGGTGTTCATTGGAAGGACTGATGTTGAAGCTGAAACTCCAATACTTTGGCCACCTGATGCAAACAGCTGACTCATTGGAAAAGACCCTGATGCTGGGAAAGATTGAGGGCAGGAGGAGAAGGGGACGACAGAAGATGAGATGGTTGGATGGCATCATCGACTCGATGAACATGGGTTTGAATGGACTCCGGGAGTTGGTGATGGACAGGGAGGCCTGGCGTGCTGCGGTTCATGGGGTCGCAAAGAGTCGGACATGATTGAGTGACTGAACTGAACTGAACTGAAGAATTTTCCATAGTTTATTGGGATCCACACAGTTAAAGACTTTGGCATAGTCAATAAAGCAGAAGTAGATGTTTTTCTGGAACTCTTTTGCTTTTTCGATGATCCAATGAATGTTGGCAATTTGATCTCTGGCTCCTCTGCCTTTTCTAAATCCAGCTTGAACATCTGGAAGTTCATGGTTCACGTGCTGCTGAAGCCTGGATTGGAGAATTTTTGCGGTGAGATGAGTGGAGTTGTGCGGTAGTTTGAACATTCTTTGGCATTGCCTTTCTTAGGGATTGGATGAAAACTCACCATTTCCAGTCATGTGGCCACTGCTGAGTTTTCCAAATTTGCTGGCATATTGAGTGCAGCACAATGGTAAAGTGCAGAGTAATGGTAAAGTCTCCAAATATAATTGTGGATTTATTAATTCTTCTTTCAGAAATTTCCCTGGCAGCCCAGAGGTTATGATGCCTCACTTCCCATGCAGGCAGCACAGGTTCGATCCCTGGCCAGAGATCTAAGACCCCACATCCCACACAGATATTGTTACTACTCCCCCTTTAAATAATTCTTCTTTCAATTTTGTCCATTATATTTTAAGGCTATGTTAATCTGGTACTACTTAGGATTATGTCTTCTTGATAAATTACCTTCATATTCCTACAAAACATCCTTTGTTAGTCCTGATAATATTTCTTATTTTGAACTTTACTTTGTCTGATATTAACATAGCCGGTTTTCTTTCTTATAATTAGTATGTGTACATCTTTTAAAAAACGTGTACGTCTTTTTTCAATACTTTGAATTTTAACTTATCCGTGCCTTTACAGGTAAAGTGATATCCTTATAGGCAGTACACAGTGGGTCTTGCATTTTTATCCAGTCAGACTAACTTCTGCCTTTTCATGGGAATGTTTACCATTTGTATTCAATATAATTAATAATATGTTTAGAGAAATTTACCTTCTTGTTTGTTTTGAATTTGTCCCAAGTGTTCTTTGCTCCCTCTTTTCTCTTTCCCTGTCTTCTTTTGGCTATTTTTGAATATGTTTTATCATTCTATTTTAATTCCACTATTGGCTTACGAGCAATATTTCTTTGTTTAGCAACACTTTGCTCTTTGTTCACTAAGTTCACAGTATGCGTCTCTAACTCATTGCAATCTATCTTCAATATATATTCTAATTCACATACAAATTAAAAACCTTGTAATAGTATTCTTCCATTCACCTCTTCATGTACTTTGTGCTATTTTATGGTAAAATGTATTTGTACATAGATTAAAATCCACAGTATATTGGTTTGATTTTGCTTTCATTAATCAATAGTTTTAGAAATTAATATACATAAATAAAAATTATTTTATATATACCATTTCTGCAGCTTTTCATTTCTCTCTGTAGATCCAAATTTTCATCATATTCCTTTCATGTGAAGAACTTTATTTTTAATACTTCTTATAATCCAGATTTGTTAGCCAAAAATTTGCTGTTTTTTTCCCTGAAAAGGTCTTTATTTTCTTTTCGATATTGAAGAATATTTTCTCAGATATGTAAATCTAGTTTTACAGTTTCTTTTCTTCTTTCAACACCTTAAAATTTTTTTCTCTTCTTCTGACATGCATAGTCTTTCATGAGAAATTGTATTAATATATTCATCCATTTATTCAAACTTTTTTGGATGTTTTTAAGATTTATCTCTGTATCTTTTGTTTTCAGAAATTAAATTAATATGCTCCTTTGTGTGGTTTTCTCTGTGTTTTTCCACCTTGAGATTTGATGAACATATTGGATCTGTGGATATTTATTTTTAAATCATATTTGTGAAGTTTCTTGTCATTATTCTTCTAATGTTTCTGTATAGATATGGATTTAATATATGAGAAATGTTTTTGTTAAGTCAGTGGCAAACACTGTTGATGTGCAATTGCTAAGTCACATCCAAGTCTTTGAGACCCCCATGGACTGGGAACCTCAGGCTCCCCTGTCTTTCGCTATCTCCCAGAGCTTGCTCAGATTCACATCCACTGAATCGGTAATGCTACCTAACCATCTCATCCTCTGCTGCTCTCTTCTCCTTTTGTCTTTTCAAATGAGTCAACTCTTCGCATCAGGTGGCCAAAGTATTGGAGTTTCAGCTTCAGCATCAGTCCCTCCAATGAATATTCACGATTAATTTCATTTAGGATTGACTGGTTGATTTCCTTGCAGGCCAAGGGACCCTCAAGAGTCTTCTCCAGCACCACAGCTCGAAAGCATCAAGTCTTTGGGACTCAGTCATCTTTATGGTCCCACTTTTACATCCATACATGGTTCCTGGAAAAGCCATAGCTTTGACTATACAGACCTTCGTTAGTAAAGTGACACCTCTGCTTCTTAATATGCTGCCTAGGTTTTTCATAGCTTTCCTTCCCAGGAGGAAGTGTCTCTTAATTTCACGGCTGAAGTCACTGTCAGCAGTGACTTTGTAGGCCAAGAAAATAAAATCTGCCACTGTTTCCATTTTTCCCCCTTCTGTTTGCCATGAAGTGAAGGGACGAGTCTCACGGCAGTTTTTTCACTCTCCTCTTTCACCCTCATCAAGAGGCTCTTCAGCTCCTCTGCCGTTAGAGTGTTATCATCTGCATCTCTGAAGTTGTTGATATTTCTCCTGGCAATCATATATCCTATGCAATAAATGATTTGGAACTGAAACAGTAGGAGAAGGGGCAGGGCACAACCTTTAAAAGAATGACACAGCCCGAGGAAATGACATAAACTGATCAGAACCAAATAGGTCCAAGATGGTGGATGAGTCATTTTCCTCTAGACCTTGAGCCTCAGTACACACTAACTGTAACGTACCAGTAAGCGAAATGACATCCCCATAGACTCCATGACAGTCAGGAGGAGAAAATCATGCACCTGCCTTTAAAAATATGTCCTGAAAAAATGTCCATACTAATTCCACTTATACCCCATCAGTCAGAATTTAATAACATGGTCACACTAACTACAAGGAAGTCTGGGAAATGAGGTTTTTGTCCCGGGTTACTGCTTCCAAGTGACTTTTAGACCCTCTATTATTGACAATAGTGGGGGACAGATATTAGGGGACAAACAGCCTTTGTTTCTTCCTGGCTCATTCTTCCTTCAACAAAACTGTCTCGCCACCAATATAAAAGGCACTACTGACAGACTGTAAGAATGAACATGCAGTTCCTCCCACATGAACTAAGAGCACATATCTTTATTTAATACACTTTTTCTATTATATTGGTGTCACAGATTAACAATGTTGAGAACACAGATATTTTATTCCCTGCCTACAGTCTATTTTTAGCTAGTTTGTGTGATTAGATTTTGTTGGTTTAGTTCCTACTAATCACCATTACTAAGCTCCACATAGAATTCAGTACTACATCATTTACCAAGAGAGATCCTTGGGTGTTAGAATGAAAGAAAACCTCAGAGATCATTTNGATATTTTATTCCCTGCCTACAGTCTATTTTTAGCTAGTTTGTGTGATTAGATTTTGTTGGTTTAGTTCCTACTAATCACCATTACTAAGCTCCACATAGAATTCAGTACTACATCATTTACCAAGAGAGATCCTTGGGTGTTAGAATGAAAGAAAACCTCAGAGATCATTTAATCCTTTGTGGTTAAGAAAACTGAGATCCAGAAACAAGGGACTTACCCAAGATCCCTGCTTCAGTCTCTTTGTTGGCAAGAACTCAGATCTCTATCTGCAATCACTACAGAGTTTGTTGGGACTCTGAAATTCAAGAAGTAAAAGCTGAGCTTCCCTCAGGATTCCCCTGCTGTATGAGTCATAGAGAAAACCCCCCTGGTGACAGTCAGCAAATAACAAACCTGCTGCTGTAAGAAAGTAGCTAGCTAGGTGCTTGAACTTCTCATAATTAAATGGAAATTGATCCCACCTAGACTGCTGAAGTATCTGTCATACCAGCATCTGTACATGGAAAGAAACCAGTTAAACGAACGTGCTGGATTTAACTCCCTGATCCCACACTAGCTGCGTGTCCTTGAGTACACGGTTTAGTTCAGTTCAGTCCTTCAGTTGTGTCCGACTCTTAGCGACCCCTGGATGCGACATGCCAGGCCTCCCTGTCCATCACCAACTCCTGGAGTTTATTTACTCAAACTCATGTTCACTGAGTCAGTGATGCCACCCAACCATCTCATCCTCTGTCGTCCCCTTTTCCTCCTGCCCTCAATCTTCCCCAGAATCAGGGTCTTTTCAATGAGTCAGTTCTTTGCATCAGGTGGCCAAAGTATTGGAGTTTCAGCTTCAGCATCAGTCCTTCCAATGAATATTCAGGACTGATCTCCTTTAGGATGGACTGGTTGGATCTCCTTGCAGTCCAAGGAACCTCAAGAGTCTTCTCCAACAGCACAGTTCAAAAGCATCAATTCATCAGTGCTCAGCTTTCTCTATAGTGCAACTCTCACAACCATCCATGACCACTGGAAAAACCACAGCTTTGACTAGACAGACCTTTGTCGCCAAAATAATGTCTTTATTTTTTAATATGCTGTCTAGGTTGGTCATAACTTTTCTTCGAAGATGTAAGCATCTTTTAATTCCATAGCTGCAGTCACCATCTGCAATGATTTTGGAGCCCCCCAAAATAAAGTCTGTCATTGTTTCCACTGTTTTCCCATCTATTTGCCATGAAGTGATGGGACCAGATGTCATGATCTTAGTTTTCTGAATGTTAAGTTTTAAGCCAGCTTTTTCACTCTCCTTTTTCACTTTCATCAAGAGGCTCTTTAGTTCTTCACTTTTTGCCATAAGGGTGGTGTCATCTGCATATCTGAGATTATTGATATTTCTCCCGACAATCTTGATTTCAGCTTGTGCTTCTTCCAGCCCAGCGTGTCTCATGATGTACTCTGCATAGAAGTTAAATAAGCAGGGTGACAATATACAGCCTTGACGTACTCCTTTTCTATTTGGAACCAGTCTGTTGTCCCATGTCCAGTTCTAACTGTCGCTTCCTGACCTGCATAGAAATTCTCAAGAGGCAGATCAGGTCGTCTGGTATTCCCATCTCTCTCAGAATTTTCCACAGTTTACTGTGATCCACACAGTCAAAGGCTTTGGCATAGTCAATAAAGCAGAAATAAATGTTTTTCTGGAACTCTCTTGATTTTTTGATGACCCAGTGGATGTTGGGAATTTGATCTCTGGTTCCTCTGCCTTTTCTAGATCCAGCTTGAACATATGGAAGTTCACAGTTCATGTACTGTTGAAGCCTGGCTTGGAGAATTTTGAGCATTACTTTACTGGCGTGTAAGATGAGTGTAACTGTGTGGTAGTTTGAGTATTCTTTAGCAGTGCCATTTCTTTGGGAGTACACGGCTTAACTCCACTGAATTTCAAATTTCTTACCTCTCACTTGAGGGTGATCAACCCTATGTTATAGCACTAAAAGAATCTAGTGAAATACCACAGATAACACCTTGAGCACAGTACCTGGTCCTTGATAAATAAAACTTTTATTCACTTAACTTCACATATCATTGCTTCCAGGAAAAACTTTTTTTACCAGAACTATATTGGATGATTCACCACCTCAACTCTGTTAACGGCTCCCAATTACTTACAAAAGAAAGTCCAAGACCTCAGCATGCTTTTCAAGGTCTTTCTTAATTTTTTTTTAAAGAAGATTTGGCAAATTCAAGATGGAATTCAAACATAAGTCAACTGACTCCTGTTCTAATAATCCCTGAACAAACAACTATACTAAAATGCACAAAGTTCTACAAGAGAGATTAATATAGAGCCCTGGGGTGGAAGGGGGAGGTTCATTTGTCATGATGGTGTACATCTCAGCCATTCCATTTCAGGGACTGGAACACATTCTAAAAGATTAACTGTGGTCATTTCTAGGTGGCAGAGTTGTGCGTGGGTTTTAATAATTTCATTATTAGTTTGGCATTTTACAATTTTTCAGCAGGGAAACATTTTTCATCAGTGTAATAAAAGTAATATAATAATGATAACAGTATGTCACGTCTCTAACTGAAGGAACTAATGATTGGGGACGTCTGATTTTTGGAAATTTAATGACAAGATAATCCTGGTGGTTCTTAGGGACATAAGAAAGTATATGTCACCAAAAGGGATCGCTGCCAGTTTATTCTGTCTCAAGTCCTAGAGTTGTTTTTCTGTTTCTGAGACTCTGTGGCTACATCTTGAGGCTGGACTTGCAATTGAAGGGAACCCCTCAACTCTAAAATAAGCAGCCAGCAAGAGAGTCAGATGTAAAATGTATCACAAAATCATGCAGATCAACAAGAAACAGAAAGTTGCCCCAAGAGAAATAAGGTAACAGGATACAGAGTCAATTTACAGCAGAGGAAGCCTCAAAAGCTAACAAGCTTATAAAGAGAAGTTCAAAAACTCTAAAATAAGCAGCCAGCAAGAGAGTCAGATGTAAAATGTATCACAAAATCATGCAGATCAACAAGAAACAGAAAGTTGCCCCAAGAGAAATAAGGTAACAGGATACAGAGTCAATTTACAGCAGAGGAAGCCTCAAAAGCTAACAAGCTTATAAAGAGAAGTTCAAAATCATCAGCAATTAAAGAAATACAAACGATATTTTGAACCTAAGAAAAATTACAGACATTTTGCACTAACAAAAATGATTTAACAAAAGTGTGTTAAAAACTTTGTTGATGAGGATGTGCAGAAACTGGAACTCTACATTGTTGGTTGGAATGCAAAATGGTGCAGCCACTATGGAAAACAAGATGGAGGTCCCTCAAAAAATTAAAAATATAAACTAGCATATGGTCCAGGAGTCCTGCTTCTGGGTTTATAACAAAAAGAATTGAAATCAGGATCTGGAAGAATTATCTGCACTCTCATGTTCAAGGCAACATTATTCACAAAAACTAAGACATGGGGACAACCTAAACATCCACTGACACGTGAATAGGTAAGGAAAACGTGGCATAAACATACAATAAAATATTATTCAGCATTAACAAAAGAAGGAAATCCTGCCACACATGGTAACATGGACGAACCTGGCCTACATCATGCTAAATGAAATAAGCCAATCACAGAAGAACAAATGCTACAGGATCCTGCTTATATGAAGCATTTAAAACTGTCAAACTTGGGGAATTCCCCTGGTGGTCCAATGGTTAGGACTCCTTGCTTTCACTGTCAAGGGTGTGAGTTCAGTCCCTGGCTGGAGAACTAAGATTGCATAAGCTGCTCGGTGTGGCCAAAAAGGCCAGTCTCAGAAGCAGATACTAGAATGATGGTTGCCAGAGGTTGGGGAGAGGGGGAAACGAAGAGCTCTTTAATGGGGATAAAGTTTCCGTTGTGAAGGATGGATAAGTTCTAGAGCTCTGCTGTACNCATAAGCTGCTCGGTGTGGCCAAAAAGAAGGCCAGTCTCAGAAGCAGATACTAGAATGATGGTTGCCAGAGGTTGGGGAGAGGGGGAAACGAAGAGCTCTTTAATGGGGATAAAGTTTCCGTTGTGAAGGATGGATAAGTTCTAGAGCTCTGCTGTACTACACAGCCAATAGTTCTGCTGTTCCTGTTTTTGCTGTTCAGTTAACTAAGTCATGTCTGACTCTTGGCGACCCCACGGACTGCTGCACTCCAGGCTTCCCTTCCTTTACTAACTCCTGGAGTTTTCTCACACTCACGTCCACTGACTCAGTGAAGCACCCCAACTATCTTATCCTCTGTTACCCCCTTCTTCTTCTGGCCTCAGTCTTTCCCAGCATCAGGATGATAGATTTAAAGATTTGTTAGGAAGGTAGATCCCATATAGTAAGTGTTCTCACAATAATAATAATAATCATACAAAGAGGCACAAGGAAGCTTTTGCTGATGAAAGAAAAACAAAAGATAAAACTGCATTAGCAGCAGGACTTCCCTGGTGATTCAGTGGCGAAGACTCCATGCTCCCAGCGCAAGGCTCCCAGGTTGGATCCCTGGTCAGGAAACTAGTTCCCACAGGTCACAGCTAAGTGTTCACATGCTGCAACTAAAAATCCTGCATGCTGCAACTAAGACCCAGCACAGTCAAGTAAATTAAAACAAAGCAAAACAAAAAAAGGGAATTAGCAACAATGTAGGAATGTAATGGCATCATGTCCCAATGGTGGGTCATTCTGGGAGGCAGATTAACCATACTTACTCCCATTATATCCACATATACCCAGCAATCTCCCTCCAGGGCATAAAGCACAAGAAAGTCTCACAAAGGTTCATCAGAGGACATGCCTGGGGATGTTTATTGTTGCATTTCTTTTTTGGAACAAGTGGGAATATGGGATGGAAAATAATTGTGATGCTCACTCCTGAGAGACTGAATAGACAAAAGTACGTAAAGACACAGCATGAAATTCCATGAAATATCAGATAAGGGTTCATAAGAATGGCTTGTGTGATTGTCAGAGCATGCTGATGGATCTTAAAAACATTGCCTTTGATGGGGAAAAAAAAAAAAAGGAAAACCAGAATAGATACATTTATAAAAATCCAAAATGCATGCATATAAANGGCGGGGGGAGGGAAAACCAGAATAGATACGTTTATAAAAATCCAAAGTGCATGCATATAAAAGAATATGCATTTTGAGAGAATTCACACAAATGAAGAGAGTGACATAAACCCAATAGCATCTCTTTGGCCTCTCCTCCTTCCACACTCCTTGTGTGTCTACACTTTCCATGCCAACAATACTGAATCTACTGACCTACTGAACTTAGACCTACTGGACCAGAAAGTCTGGAAGGTTCTGAGGGACACTCAAGTCTGGAAACAACTGCCTTAGGATTAGTTATGGCCAAGGGCACAGGGAGATCAAGAACAAATCTGGCCAGGGTGTTGCAGGCCACTGTGTTCCCAGAGAAAGACTGATTATAAATTGGAGCGAATGGGGAGGGAGTGGGAAGGGCGTTCAGGATTGGGAATACATGTACACCCGTGGTGGGTTCATGTCAATGTATGGCAAAGCCAACACAGTATTGTAAAGTAAAACATAAATAAATAAATTGGAGAGTCAATCTCCAAGTTGATATGCAAGTTGATATGAATTACACTCCAACCATCAGTCATAAATAATAGTTCTATGGAAGAGACAGCTAACTTCTAGTTGATGTGTGTTGAAAATGACTTCCATCCATTCACATTTTAGTCTTGTGTTTTCACTTGCTCTCTCTACATCCTGTGTCTATCCTAAGAGAGCTGATCCAAGTCTACAGCATTCTCACCACTAGGCATCCATGGTGCTATTAATAATATAGTCTTAAAAAGCAGCTTTGCACTGAAGGTGTGGCTGATAGCCTTCCAAAGAGTTTTGTTCTCAGAAGCTAGCGGTTTAATGTTTTTTTCAGTAAGATAATCTATAGCAAAGGTTTCCCTGGCGGCTCAGTGGTAGAGAATCTGCCTGCCAATGCAGGAAACACAGGTTCGATCCCTGGGTTGGGAAGATTGCCTGGTGAAGGAAAAGGCAAACCACTCCATTCTTAGCTGGGAAATGCCGTGGACTTCCACGGGAAGCCTGGCAGACTCCAGGGTCCGTAGGGTGGCAAAGAGCCAGACGCGGCTTGTGAGTAAACAACAACAATCTACAAGAAAGACAGAGACGCTCTTAGCTTTGGGCTGACTTAGTGCGGAGCATCCTTAAAAAACTGGAAACAGACCTGCCTTATGACCCAGCAACCCCACTGCTGGGCATACACACCGAGGAAACCAGAACTGAAAGAGACACGTGTACCCCAGTGTTCACTGCAGCACTGTTTATAATAGCCAGGACATGGAAGCAACCTAGGTGTCCATCAGCAGATGAATGGATAAGAAAGCTGTGGTACATACACACAATGGAGTATTACTCAGCCATTAAAAAGAATGCATTTTAATCAGTTCTAATGAGGTGGATGAAACTGGAGCCTATTATACAGAGTAAAGTAAGCCAGAAAGAAAAACACCAATACAGTATACTAATGCATACATATGGAATTTAGAAAGATGGTAACAATAACCCCGTATGCAAGACAGCAAAAGAGACACAGATGTATAGAACAGTCTTTTGTACTCTGTGGGAGAGGGCGAGGGTGGGATGATTTGGAAGAATGGCATTGAAACATGTATATTATCATATGTGAAATGAATCAATCACCAGTCCAGGTTCGATGCATGATACAGGATGCTCAGGGCTGGTTCACTGGGATGACCCAGAGGGATGGTATGGGGAGGGAGGTTGGAGGGGGGTTCAGGATGGAGAACATGTGTACACCCATGGCAGATTCATGTCGATGTATGGCAAAACCAATACAATAAAGTAATTAGCTTCCAATTAAAATAAATAAATTTATATTTTTAAAAAACAATAAATAAATGAATAAATGATGTTGTCTGTGATGTTATCTTTAATTTCTTCTGAATTTTTGAATGCATTAACAACCATCTAGTTTGAAAGGCTGTTATAGTTTCCCCACAGTCTGAAAATAATTGATTAAAACTTTTAAACTAATATCAAGAAGACTTAAATGTCAAACATTATATTCTTACTGTATTACCTTTTAAGTGCATTTAAACTGAAAAAAAAAAGAAAGAAAAAAAAGAAAATATAGAGGGAGAGACAACCCAAAGAAAAAAATTAATTTCAACTGATACCTGAGTTATCATGATTCAGAAAAAGTTTCTAAGAAGTTCCAAGAGGACAGTTTAAAAGTCATATATAAAAAAATCTTTTTGTCATAAGGGCATTGCTTCTCATCCCCAACTCAACTTGCTCAGAGAGCCACTAAGATTCTAATATACCAAAGATCCAATGAAATGAAAATAATGTTTTCCATTTGAGGGTCTACAGTATGCCCAAAAATGTGCAAAGTTTTTACATGCATTATATCGATTCACTTAAAGTTTAAAACATTCATCAGTTTTATCCTCTTTTCAAATATGAGGAAGCTAGGTTTCAGAAAGGATGAACAGCTTGACCAAAGCTAGTAGATCAAGTAAATTGAGGTTACACAGCTAGTAAATCAAGATTAAACCTATGTCTATCTGCCTAAAATGTGCAAAGTTTTTACATGCATTATATCGATTCACTTAAAGTTTAAAACATTCATCAGTTTTATCCTCTTTTCAAATATGAGGAAGCTAGGTTTCAGAAAGGATGAACAGCTTGACCAAAGCTAGTAGATCAAGTAAATCGAGGTTACACAGCTAGTAAATCAAGATTAAACCTATGTCTATCTGCCTGAATCATTCCTGACCTTAACCACCTGCCACACTAGCTCCATGAACACACAGAGCTATGTTTCAGAGAAAGCAGTTCCCAGTTCAGACAGAACTGGGTTACTCTACAAGCTATCCAGAGCTTTATTCTGCCCAGAATACATTTTAATCTCTGCCCACCCACCAAACAATCTTATCTGCCTAACAAATTATTGCATTTTCTTCAAGACACAGTAATGTATCACCTCTTTTATGAAGCTTTCCCACCACCCCAAATCTGAGTCAGTCACTCAGTTTGTTTACCTGTACACCTCTCCCACAAAACTGTGAGCTCTTGGACGATAAGGCTGGCTTGATCTCCTGCATTACCACCACCTAGCACAGGGCTAAACACATAGGGTGTATTTAGTAGTTGTCTGTTGATGGATGGATAGATGAATGGGAAACCCACTGAAATGCATGATTTTAGTACAGATAGCTCAGGTGTTAATCAGGGAAAAGCAAAAGCTATTTATCTAAAAACACTGGTGCTTAAGCCCAGTAAATCTTGCGGGCACTATTTCTTTTATACCTCTGCCAGTTTTGCATGTCTCCTACCACCCCCATTCTCCTTTCCTTTATTCTCTTCCCTTCCTTTTCCCTCTCCCTCCCTTCCTCTCTGCGTCTCTCTCTTTCTTTCAAATGCCTATAATATAGAGCTGAAATCATTCATGTAATATTTTCATTTGTTATAATATATGATTCAGATGTAAATAATGTTCCCCATTCTTAATTTCAAAATAAAGTGGATGGAACATATTTGTAATGCCTAAAAATAAGATCCAAAACAAAAACACCCACAACTCTCTCCCTTGAATTAAATTTTTTTTTTTCATTTTTTGGTGAGTCAGTGACTATCAATAGGGAAAAAATGATCCAACCCTGTTCAATGGTAGGAATTAATGATTTCAGCATGTACTAAGTACCAGCAATGCATGATTCATAAATATACAATGATTAATAATATATAATACATTAATCATTAACCATATACTAATAATTAGGCTTCCCTGGTGGCTCAGACAGTAAAGAATTGGTCTGCAATGGTTTGGATCCCTGGGCCGGGAAGATCCTCTGGAGAAGGCTACCTATGTCTACTCATTCCAGTATTCTTGCCTAGAGAACTCCACAGACAGAGGGGCCTGGTGGGCTACAGTTCATGGGGCCACAGAGAGTTGGACACAACTGAGCAACTAGCAAAATAATTAATTGTATATTAATAATGAATCAAATGTGAAAGTGTTAGTCGCTCAGTCATTAATTAATCAAATATCCTCCTCTTATTATCTGCAATTAGAGGAAGACCACTGAGGCTCAGAGGGTTAAGTGACTGTCCCAGTACTACTCAGTAAGGAAAAGAAGGTGAGATTCAAATTCAAGGCACATACTTTCTCAACTCGATTAAACACTTTGTCACGTGAAATCAAAGAAGCCATAATGATAGGAGAAAGGAAGAGGAAATTCCCCTAGCTAAAAAACAGACAGGATTAAAAAACATTTTTCAAGGAGAATGAAAAAGGTTACTCAGCCATGGTTTTGTAATCATGGGTGTAGAGCTTGCCTGCTGACACTTCCTATGATTCAGCTCTGCCGTCTTACTCGGCTCTTTACAAAATTAAACCACATTTTAGAAAAGGAAACAATATCAGACTGATAATAATTTCTGTTTAAAATCTGATAATTTAAAACAAAGGTGAAAACCAGTGGAATGACATAGATTTTTATCTCACCTTCTAGTCACAGAAATGTTGACTGTGAAAAAAGTTCGAATTTGAAATTCCAGAAACAAAACTTTCTTTGCTAGCTCTGGAGGTTTCTCATATTGTTTCACAACCTACACTCCCCACGCCCCCACTCTCATGAGTCTGCTTCCTCTTCCTCCATGCCATGAACCCGAAGGCATGCTACAGGGAGGGGCCACCAGGGAGGGGCCTAGGAGCCCTTCCCTGCATGTGGCGCTTCTGAGACTAAGTACCACCTCTCTATGATTCTCTCAAGCAGCTCTGGTCTAAGCAAGAAGACAAGGAAACCAGGCAGGATGTTAGCCCCACTTGGGTTCTGAGAATTGCTCCTTGGCCATAGTTTTCTCCGGCTTGAACCATAACAGCAGGCAAGGTGGAAAGTTTTAAGTCAGGGCAACTGATGTCCTTGGGGTCTGCAGGCAACCTCAGCTCTAGCAAAGGCCAAGCCCAAGGTGACCAGCTAAGCAAGGCTGTCAAGCCTGCCCCCATCCAGTCTTGGGATGGGGGCGCGGGGGCGGTTGTAGCATCGGTGTTCTTCTCTCACACCTCATTGGCTTCCTATTGAATTTTACCTTCATTCTTAAAAAGTCACATGTCCCACTAAATGTTAGTCTTTTCCAAGAGCAATTCTAAACCTCTGCTCTTCTGGGCTGCATCTTGGCAATTTAGTATACTATTGTGGTTGAACATGGGCTGTGGATTTAAGAAGATCTGACTTCAAATTCTAGGTCTCTCTATTGACATCTATGTGCTTTTAAGCAACTAGCGATCTTTCTTCATGTCAATCTCTCTTTTGATTTCTCTGTGAGAACACCCTAATCTATGTTTTTATTCCCTACCTTTAATATAGCCAACTGCCTTCTAAACACTTCTACTTAGATATTCCTTTATTGCCTTACATATGATGAACTAAAAGCATCTCTTATACTTCCCCATCTCCCCAAAGCCTTTGTACTATTCTTTCTTTCTGCTAATGAAACCACCAGTCCTTGAGATCCATTTTTAACTTTCCATATTGAATTAGAACATAAATCTTTTTTATTCTTGCTCCATATAGTTTTCTTCAGTCCAGCTCTTCCTTCCTCACAGGTCTGGGTCAGTTTATGGCATGTTACTCCCCTATATGTGTACTCCCTTTGAAATAGGAGGGAAAAGGGCAGGGCACAACCTTCAAAAGAATGACGTAGCTATAGGACAGGACAAAAACTGTTTAGAACCAACTAGGTTCAAGATGGCAAAACATTTGACTTTCAGTGGATCTTGAGCCTCATTATATGCTCCCTGTAATACATGCTAAGTCATTTCAGTCGTGTCCGACTCTGTGGGACCCCATAGACAGCAGCCCACCAGGCTCCCCTGTCCCTGGGATTCTCCAGGCAAGAACACTGGAGTGGGTTGCCATTTCCTTCTCCAATGCAGGAAATTGAAAAGTGAAAGTGAAGTCGCTCTGTCGTGCCCGACCCTCAGCGACCCCATGGACTGCAGCCTTCCAGGCTCCTCCATCCATGAGATTTTCCAGGCAAGAGTACTGGAGTGGGGTGCCATTGCCTTCTCCGCTGTAATACATTACTATCTAAATAACACACCTCCCAGTACCATGACAGTTCTAAGGCTAACAATAAAAGGCCAAAAAGTGGACCATGGTCCAGTTCTTAGAAATTCCTGCCCCTTCTCTGAAATAGTTGGAATAATCCTCCCACTCATTAGCCTGTGAAATTACATAGTCTATGAAAATTAACCATGCTATACTTTGGAGTCTCTCACCTTCAGAGACGGCCTTCACTCTGTCTTTGGAGTGTGTTTCTCACTAAAAAAATTCATTTCTTACCTATGACTTTGTTTCTCACTGAATTCACTCTGCAACAAGACATCAAGAGTCTGAGTTTCTTTAAGTCTTGAGACCAGGTGTATGATCTCAATTAAATGGCCATAAGTTCAAGCCCCAACCTGGGTTTTGGCCAGGTTTGAGTCCTAGCACATGGGTTCAAGTCTCAATCTAAGTTACACAGTTTCACTTTCAGACCAGCCTTTATTCCACAACCAGAAAAATACTTTCTGAAATCACCTTGACAAAACTACACTTCCATCACCACCTTCACCACCCTTGAAGAGCCATCAACAAAATTCCAACTGGAAAAATACATACTCCTAAGCCTGCTACTCAAGGGTCACCACATCTGGGCTCATTTTTTTCCAGTATTTCCCAGGGCTCCCCACCTAAGGCCTCTTCTCCCAACAAATATTTCCCTCATCACATACACATTCCATTCACTAAATTTTAGTGGAATGCCCACATTGAGCCAAGTATTAGAGATCAGTTCAGTTCATTTGTTGTCATGTCTGACTCTTTGCTACCCCATGCACTGTAGCATGCCAGGCTTCCCTGTCCATCACCAACTCCTGGAGTTTGCTCATACTCATGTATATCGAGCCAGTGGTACCATCCAACAATCTCATCCTCTGTCAAGCCCTTATCTTACTGCCTTCTATCTTTCCCAGCATGAGGGTCTTTTCAAATGAGTCAGTTCTTCGCATCAGGTGGCCAAAGTAATGGAGTTTCAGCTTCAGCATCAATCCTTCCAATGAATATTCAGGACTGATTTCCTTTAGGATTGATTGGTTTGATCTCCTTACAGTCCAAGGGACTCTCAAGAGTCTTCTCCAACACCACAGTTCAAAAGCATCGATTCTTTGCCACACAGCTTCCTTTATAGTCCAAATCTCACATCCATACATGACTACTGGAAAAGCCATAGCTTTGACTATATGGACCTTTGTTGGCAAAGTGATGTCTCTGCTTCTTAATCTGTTGTCTATGTTGGTCATAACTTTTCTTTCAAGGAGCAAGTATCTTTTAATTTCAAGGCTGCAGTCACCATCTGCAGTGATTTTAGAGATCCCCAAAATAAAATCTGTCATTGTTTCCAATGTTTCCCCATTTATTTGCCATGAAGTGATGGGATCAGATGCCATGATCTTCGTTTTCTGAATGTTGAGCTTTAAGCCAACTTTTTCACTCTCCTCTTTCACTTTCATCAAGAGGCTCTTTAGTTATTCTTCACTTTCTGCCATAAGGGTGGTGTCATCTGAATATCTGAGGTAGCTGATATTTCTCCTGGCAATCTTGATTCTAGCTTGTGCTTCCTCCAGCCTAGCGTTTCTCATGATGTACTCTGCATATCAGTTAAATAAGCAGGGTGACAATATACAGCCTTGATGTACTCCTTTTCCTATTTGGAACCAGTCTGTTGTTCCATGTCCAGTTCTAACTGTTGCTTCCTG
>SJYX01008248.1:12466-89090 GCA_006410675.1 Oreotragus oreotragus | reverse complement strand
AGTCAAGGCTATGGTTTTTCCTGTGGTCATGTATGGATGTGAAAGTTGGACTGTGAAGAAAGCTGAGCGCCGAAGAATCGATGCTTTTGAACTGTGGTGTTGGAGAAGACTCTTGAGAGTCCCTTGGACTGCAAGGAGATCCAACCAGTCCATTCTGAAGGAGATCAACCCTGGGATTTCTTTGGAAGGAATGATGCTAAAGCTGAAACTCCAGTACTTTGGCCACCTCATGGGAAGAGTTGACTCATTGGAAAAGACTCTGATGCTGGGAGGGATTGGGGGCAGGAGGAGAAGGGGACGACCGAGGATGAGATGGTGGATGGCATCACTGACTCAATGGATGTGGGTCTGAGTGAACTCCGGGAGATGGTGATGGACAGGGAGGCCTGGCGTGCTGCGATTCATGGGGTCGCAAAGAGTCAGACACGACTGAGTGGCTGAACTGAACTGAAACATTAATTTAGTCTGTAATTCTCAGTCACTTTGTCTCAAAACTCCTCAGGTTTTCAAAAACCAAAGACTCCAAAGTATGTGTTTGTCTGTGTTTATTTATAAACATTCTTAGAAGTAAAACCTGAGGAACTTTAAGAACCTTATTAATTTCTTTTAAAATGCCAACAGTAAATCCCACTCCATACAAATATAAATGATATTTTTTATTTTAAAAAGAACTATATGTAAAAAAAAAAAAGTACTGAGAAGAGTCACATTGGTTTCACATTTTGGTAAATCTCTCTCGTGTCTGGATTAATAGATGTCAGTTGGATTCTCACATCTGTTTCTTCATTGGGATGTGGATAAAATGCATCATGTGGTCTCTGAAACACTCCACTTACACTGATGAGAAAAAGAGCTGGGAAAAGGCCAAAATCATCTTGGTATGGTCATGAAAGTAGCTGTGACTTCACAGGCACTTTACTGACCTCAGTAGTCCTGGACCATATTTTGAGACCTGCTAGCTTAATTAAAAATTTAAAAGCAAAATATATTTATTTATTCAAATGTTAGTGTTTTCACATGAGAAGTTTGTCTTAATATTACCAATCAAGCAAGCAGAAGGTATGTTTAAAGCCTATTCCACATGAGAAAGTGTTTGTTAGTAAGTAAGGACATTGGCAAATTTGTTTTAAAGCATTTAGATGCATAAGCCATATCTCAGGGTCTGAGGGACTCCCTGGGACAGCCAATGGCCGAAGTGATGAGCTGCAAAGGAAGGTGCTAGGCTCCAGAAGCGGTTCATCCTATTCTCGCGAGCTCTGCTCAATGCTGTGTGGCAGTCTGGTCAATGTGAGGGGAGTTTGAGGGAAGAAGGGATACATGTGTATGTATGGCCCAGCCTCTACACACTCACCAGAAACTCTCACAACATTGTTAATTATCTACATCCCAATACAAAATAAAAAGTTTAAAAAAGGAAGTAGTGCTCCCTGTTCTTGAATAGTCGTTTGTGAGCAATTCATTTGGATCCATCATTCATTCAATAGCTTATCTCAATTTTATTTCATTGTCTAGAATATAGATTCCTATTTAAGCAAGCAGGGTGTCTTATTTGGGTGCCACTTTTGGGGAAAGCACTGACCTAAAACTGGCATCTGCTGAGCAAAATGATAATCAGAGCAATAATCAGCTGAATAAACATGGATTTACACTTTGCTAAGAGCTGGAGTCAAGGAGGAATAGAGGACCATGGCAATAAGCAATGTGTATAAAGTCTGAGGTTGTACATTAAGTTGGAATTGGTTCCTTTCTGCCACTTAGTAACTGTAGAACCTGGGCAAGTGAGTGAATCTCAGTATCTTCTGTGAACCTCAGTATCTTCACTGGCAAAATGGCAGTCTCTGTGGGTTTGAGGGAAGTTCATATAGGATAATATACGGAAAGTACTACCACTGAGCCTGATATACTGAGAGCTCCAAAAATGGCAGCTGTGGTGATGTGGACCACAGGAATGATGATGTTGGCAGCCAGTTGATTCCAGAACCCACAGAGGGGCCTCCGGGCTGAAGCTATAGCCTTCCTCCTCTCCCTGTATTCCAGCCACAAGAGCCATCTTTCAGATCCTCAATTATGCCAGGTTCATCCCAGCCTCAGTGCTTTCCTCAATGCTATGGCCTCTGCTCAGAAGCACTCTGAATCACTCCAAATGCACAGGAACCCAGTCCGTCGTGTATGTTCCACAGCTGAACTCTTCCGGTTTTCCAGAGAATCTGTCAACAACTGGAATGGGTTTTTGGTTTTTTTTTTTTGTTGTCATCCCTACCCAGTCTTCTCAAGGATACAGTTCTCTCGGTGGGTATTGTTCCCTCAGCAAAGTTTTCAGTTAACGAGTTTGGGGTTTTGATCTCAAAAGCACTAGGGAGATAAGCTAGGAGGCCTGGCAGTGACATTCCTTCGGAGACAGGCAGGAGCCAGCACTGTTTTCCAGGAGCTGCTGATCAGCCTGGGAGGGGTCTGCAGGACACAGAAGGGGTGAGCATGCTGGGCTATTTCATCCCACTCATCACAGCACCCACCCGCTGTCTCTTATACACATCTAGATGTGTATAAGAGACAGATCCAATGGACGGAGTAGCCTGGTGGGCTGCAGTCCATGGGGTCGCTAACAGTCGGACAGACTGAGCGACTTCACTTTCACTTTTCTCTTTCATGCATTGGAGAAGGAAATGGCAACCCACTCCAGTATTCTTGCCTGGAGAATCCCAGGGACGGTGGAGCCTGGTGGGCTGCCCTCTATGGGGTCACACAGAGTCGGACACGACTGAAGTGACTTAGCAGCAGCAGCAGAGTTCTCTTTCCCTGGACTGCCTGCAGTTTTGCTTGCTTCTGTTTCCCTCCCCCTCTCTTCCTTCCCTTCTGTAAATCCTATTTTGGACCTTTGTTAATTAAAATGACTGATCCCTTTTATCTACAAATAAACACAGTGCTGTTAATCCACCAAGTTTCTCTGCATGATTCTCTGACATTGCTTAGGAAGTGATGGGTTCTAGTAAAATTCTGTAAAGTGCCAAAGTTCACACAGGTTACAGAATAGAGCACTATACCCTCCTTCTCACCACCAAATTAACAAGCCAAAAATTAGCGACTACAATTCACTTTTTTTTTTTTTTAGAGCTTCCATTTTACTTTATTTTACTTTACAGTACTCTATTGGTTTTGGCATACATTGACATGAATCTGCCACAGGTGTACACGAACTCCCAAACATGAACCCCCCTCCCATTCACTTTTGCCATCAAGAATCTTGTTTTATTTCATTGAAGATATCTCACTTTGTTCCAGAATATAAAAAATTAGCATGGAAAAAGGACTGAGAAAATACCACCACATTTTAGGCCACAGCCATCATTTCAAAGATAGAAACAACTGTTGTTAAATGAATAAAACTTGATAAATTAATTCAGCAAAGTAGCAGGATACAGAAATCAGTTGCATTTTTTACACTAATAATGATATATTAGAAAGGGAATGTTAATAAAAAAATAAAGAAAAAAACTTTTTTTTTACTTACTTAGGAATAAATCTGACCAAAGAGGTGAAAGACATATGTGCTGAGAACTGTAAGACACTGATGGAGGAAACTGAAGATGATTCAGACATGGAAAGATATGCCATGATCTTGGATAGGAAGAAATAATATTGTTAAAATGGCCATAATACCAAAGCAATCTACAGATTTAACATGATCCCTATTAAATTACTCATGACATTTTTCACAGAACTAGAACAGATAATCCTAAAATTTATATGGAACCACAAAAAAAAATTGTCAAGGCAATCCTGCGGAGAAGAATAAGGCAGGAGGCATAACCTTCCCAGACCTCAGATAATACTGCAAAGCTATAGTAATCAAAGGGACTATAGTAATCAAAGGGACTTCCCGAATGGTTCATCAGTAAATAATCCACCTGCCAATGCAGGAAACTCAAGTTTGATCCCTGGGTCAGGAAGGTCCCCTGGAGAAGGGCATCTAAAGTATCCTTCCCTGTGAAATCCCATGGACAGAGGAGCCTGGTGGGCTATAGTCCATGGGGTCGCAAAAGAGTTGGACATGACTTAGTAAGAAACTGTGCTGCATAAAGTATGAGATGAATAAATTACATTAACATCTTTCAAAAAAATAAATAACAACAGTAATCAAAACATTATAGTATTGGCACAAAAATAGACACATGGATCAGTGGAACAGAGCAGAGAGCCCAGAAATATACCCACACACCTGTGGGCAATTAATCTTGGAGGAGGAAAGAATATAAAATGGGAACAAGGTAGTTTCTTCAGCAAATAGTGTTGGGAAAGTCAGCCAGCTGCACGTAAATCAATGAAGTTAGAACACATCCTCACACTGTATACAAAAATAAACTCGAAATGACTTAAAGACCGAAATATATTACATGTTAAAAATCTTAGAAGAGATGATAGGCAAAACATTCTCTGACATAAGTTGTACCAATGTTTTCTTAGGTCAGTCTCCAAAGGCAATAGAAATAACAGCAAAAATTAACAAGTGGGAGATAATCAAACTTACAAACTTTTGTACAGAAAAGGAAGCTGTAAACAAAGAAAAGACAACTTACAGAATGAAAGAAATTACTTGCAAATGATGGAACCGACAAAGGTTTAACTTCCAAAATATACAGACAGCTCATACAACTCCACAGCTACCAAAAAACCCAAACAACTCAGTCAAAAAATGGGCAGAACACCTAAATAGACATTTCTCCAAAGAAGACATATATATGGCCAAGAGGTAAGTGAAAACATGGTCAACATCAATAATCATTCAGTTCAGTTCAGTCGCTCAGTCGTGTCCGACTCTTTGCGACCCGATGAATCCCAGCATGCCAGGCCTCCCTGTCCATCACCATCTCCCGGAGTTCACTCAGACTCATGTCCATCGAGTACGTGATGTCATCCAGCCATCTCATCATCCCCTTCTTCTCCTGTCCCCAATCCCTCCCAGCATCAGAGTCTTCTCCAATGAGTCAACTCTTCACATGAGGTGGCCAAAGTACTGGAGTTTCAGCTTTAGCATCATTCCTTCCAAAGAAATCCCAGGACTGGTCTCCTTCAGAATGGACTGGTTGGATCTCCTTGCAGTCCAAGGGACTCTCAAGAGTCTTCTCCAACACCACAGTTCAAAACCATCAATTCTTCGGTGCTCAGCCTTCTTCACAGTCCAACTTTCACATCCATACATGACCACAGGAAAAAAACATTAGATAAATATAAATCAACACTACAGTTAGGTATCACCTCACACCAGTCAGAATGGCCATCATTAAAATGTCTATTAATAACACACGCTGGAGAGGATGTGGAGAAAAGGGAACTCTCTGACACTATTGATAAGAATTTAATTTGGTCTCGCCAGTGTGTAAAATAGTGTGGAGGTTCCTCAGAAGAAGACAAAAAATAGAATTACCATATGATCCAGCAATCCCGCTCCTAGGCATATACCCAGACGAGACTGTAATTTGAAAAGATACGTTCCCACCTATGTTTCTGGCAGCACTATTCACAGTAGCCAAGACATGGAGACAACCTAAAGTCCATCGACAGGTGAGTGGATAAAGAAGAGGAGATGCATATGTGTATAATGGAATACCGCTCAGCCACGAGAAAGAGCTGAATAATGCCACCTGCAGCAACAAGCATGCAAGTAGAGACTAGCACACAAGTCAGATAAAGACAAATACCTTATGAAATCACTTATATATGGAACCTAAAACATGACACAAATGAACATGTCTGCAAAGGAGAAACAGACTAACAGACGTGGTTGCCAATGGGGAGGAGGCTGAGAGGAATAGACTGGGAGTTTGGGGTTAGCGAATGCAAACTATTATGCACAATAGAACGGATGGAAAGCAAGGTGCTACTGTACAGCCCAGGGAACTACATCCAATGTCCTGGCATAAACCATAATGGACAAGAACATAGAAAAGAATGTATTTGTATGAATCAATTTGCTGTGATTTCTGAAATTAACAGAATCAACTTGCTGTACAGCAGAAATTAACACAGAATTTTGCAAATCAGCTATAAAAAAATTAATAAGACCACATAAGNTAATGGACAAGAACATAGAAAAGAATGTATTTGTATGAATCAATTTGCTGTGATTTCTGAAATTAACAGAATCAACTTGCTGTACAGCAGAAATTAACACAGAATTTTGCAAATCAGCTATAAAAAAATTAATAAGACCACATAAGTGAGAACTGGATCTCTAATCACTGCCTCACACTTTTCCCCTTGGAGCTATCCTGCCTTGCTCAGCTTTACTACGTTTCTAAACACAGCTCTAAACTTGCCATTCTTCTCAAAAATGCCCAGTGTCCATCCCACCACTGTCCACAGCCTAAAATCCCAACTCTTTACCCTGCTGTTTGCATCCTTCTGTGATCTGGCTACAGCCCGCTTTACCAAACTCCTTTACTTCCGCTGTGTTGTCGCTGGCCCGTCACTACGTCGTGTCTGACTCTTTGTGACCCCATGGACTGTAGTACACCAGGCTCCTCCGTCCTCCGTTATCTCTCAGTTTGCTTACACTCATGTCCATTGAGTCCGTGATGCTATCTAATGACTCTTCACATCAGGTGGCCAAAGTATTGGAGCTTTAGCTTCAGCATCAGTCCTTCCGATGCATATTCAGGGCTGATTTTCTTTAGGATTGACCACTTTGATCTCCTTGCTGTCCAAGGGACTCTCAAGAGTCTTCTCCAGCACCACAATTCGAAAACATCAGTTCTTCAGTCTTCAGTCTTTTTTATGGCCCAACTCTCATATCTGTACATGACAAATGGAAAAATCATAGCTTTGACTATAGGGACTTTTTCAGCAAAGTGATGTCTCTGCTTTTTAATACACTATCTAGCTTTGCCATACCTTGTCTGTCTAAGGAGCATCTTTTAATTTCATGACAGCAGTCACCATCTGCAGAGATTTTGGAGCCCAAAGAAATAATATCTGTCATAGCTTCCACTTTTTCACCTTCTATTTGCCATGAAGTGATGGGATTGGATGACATGATCTTTGGTTTTTTTGATGTTGAATTTCAAGCCAGGATTTTCACTCTCCTCTTTTACCCTCATCAAGAGGCTCTTCAGTTCCTTTTTACTTTCAACTATTAGAGTGGTGTCGTCTGCATATCTGAGGTTATTGATATTTCTCCTGGCAATCTTGATTCCAACTTGTGATTCATGCAGTCNCACTCTCCTCTTTTACCCTCATCAAGAGGCTCTTCAGTTCCTTTTTACTTTCAACTATTAGAGTGGTGTCGTCTGCATATCTGAGGTTATTGATATTTCTCCTGGCAATCTTGATTCCAACTTGTGATTCATGCAGTCCATTGCAAAACTCTCTTGATGGAAGAAGCAAAGGATTGGTTTACATTCAGACAGAAGTTTCTTCTGTCACTGGTTAACATGCTAGCTACTTTGAACAGTATTGCCAGTACAGTTTTTTCCCTGGAATGCCTCCCCATCATCAATATCTAAGATCTATCTATTTTTTAAAGCCCAATTCAAATGCTACCCTCCCCAGGAAGTCTTCTCTATTCATCTCCACTGTCTCTGATGCACCCTCTTACACTACTTAAATCATGTCTTCTTATTATCATTCTGTATGTACGTATTCTGAGTTTCCTCGGTGGCCCAGCAGTAAAGAGTCTGTCTACAAGGCAGGAGCCACAGGAGACACAGGTTCAATTCCTGGGCTGAGAAGAACCCCTGGAAGAGGAAACAGCAACCCACTCCAATATTCTTGCCTGGAGAATCCCATGGACAGAGGAGCCTGGCTGGCTCCAGTCCATGGGGTTGTAAAGAGTCAGACACAACTGAAGCGGCTCAGCACACACTCAAGAACATGTACATATTCTAACTCTGCCAGTGTTCCCAGTCCGCTTCCTACCTGATGGAAGGGCTATCTCTTTATGCCTCTACACCTGCCTCTCTTACCCCCACCTTCTGCACAGGTCCTGGCATACAGTTAGTGTTAGTGTCAACTAATGGCCTCAAGCAAACTAACAGACAAGCATATCATATTTGATCCTGACATATCTGATCCCTGACTAAACTCCATCAATTCTCTTTATGCCTCTACACCTGCCTCTCTTACCCCCACCTTCTGCACAGGTCCTGGCATACAGTTAGTGTTGGTGTCAACTAATGGCCTCAAGCAAACTAACAGACAAGCATATCATATTTGATCCTGACATATCTGATCCCTGACTAAACTCCATCAATGACTTTCACTGCACTCAGAGTGATTGTCCCTGTTCATTCCTCCAGCCTCATCTGGTGCTACCTTCCCTTTGCCTTACATGTGTGTCTACAGGTTCAATTCCTGGGCTGAGAAGAACCCCTGGAAGAGGAAACAGCAACCCACTCCAATATTCTTGCCTGGAGAATCCCATGGACAGAGGAGCCTGGCTGGCTCCAGTCCATGGGGTTGTAAAGAGTCAGACACAACTGAAGCGGCTCAGCACACACTCAAGAACATGTACATATTCTAACTCTGCCAGTGTTCCCAGTCCGCTTCCTACCTGATGGAAGGGCTATGTCTTTATGCCTCTACACCTGCCTCTCTTACCCCCACCTTCTGCACAGGTCCTGGCATACAGTTAGTGTTAGTGTCAACTAATGGCCTCAAGCAAACTAACAGACAAGCATATCATATTTGATCCTGACATATCTGATGCCTGACTAAACTCCATCAATGACTTTCACTGCACTCAGATTAAACCCAAACTCCCTAATAGCAGCTATAAAGCCACGAGTGATTGTCCCTGTTCATTCCTCCAGCCTCATCTGGTGCTACCTTCCCTTTGCCTTACATGTGTGTCTCTCCCTGATAAGTCCCTTGAGCATATAAAACTCTGTCTGGCCTCAGAGCTTTCACACACACTCTTCCCTCTTCTAAAACCCACTTCCTCCCATTAATTTCCTAGTCCACAATTTTTGGCACTTCAGGTTTCAACTTAAAAGCCACATCCTCAGAAAAACCCTCTTGGATACCTATCAGTCTGGACCCTGGCAGGAAGCAGATGTCACATGTTAAGGCAGCTAAAAAGGTGATAGAGGGGCTCTATGCAGAGTCCCTTGGTCTGCAAGGAGATCAAACCAGTCAATCCTAAAGGAAATCAATCCTGAATATTCATTAGAAGGACTGATGGTGAAGCTGAAGCACCAATACTTTGGACACCTGATGTGAAGAGTCAACTTATTGGAAAAGACCCTGATGCTGGGAAAGATTGAAGGCAGGAGGAAAAGGGGACAACAGAGGATGAGATGGTTGGATGGCATCACTGACTCCATGGACATGAGTGTGAGCAAGCTCCAGGAGATGGTGAAGGACAGGGAAGCCTGGCGTGCTGCAGTCCATGGGGTCACAAAGAGTCAAACACAACTGAGAGACTGAACAACAAGAATCCAGAGGTCTGGACAGGCTTTAGGGACACGAACAGGAGTCCATTACCTCTCTCAGGCCTGACGCAGGAAGGGAGGATGTACCAGAACCTGGAGAGAGCAGGTAAGAGAAGGTTACCTTAAAGTTTTGGTGGCCCTCTGTAGAGGGCCACAACTAAGCAGGGGGATCTGTAGAGAAAGCAACTAAGGAAGTAAATACCCCAGCTTCATTCTTCTCCCACCATTCAAATAGCCAGTCTCCCACTGGGAGCAAAGGAGTCTTTTAAGGCAGTCCCTGAAGGCCAGCCTCCCCAGAAGGATGAAGAAAGTTGGGAAAAAGGATGGCAGAGATGAGCAGAAACTAACCAGCATGCCATCCATTCTCAGGTAGACCCTCCTATTTTATTCTGCCTCATAGAAATTTATTCTCTTCCTTTGTAGTGTTTGATACAATTTTCACTTTCATATCTTTTTGCTGAATGTCTATAAGCACTTTCAGATGGTAAACTCCATGGCCACGGAAATCCCATGTGCCCACTGCAGCACTCTCAAAATCTAACATATAGGAGGTACTGAATAAATACTTGCTAGTGAATGTGTGAATGCATTCATCAGCCAGAGACACGGTAGCACATATAATTACGCACGTACACATTTCAATTTCAAAGGGAGAAACCTTCTTTACAGAATTAAGAAATGCCAGGAAATTTCACATCAAAGTCAATTCGATGAAAACAAAATGCTGCCTAGCATAGAAAAATCACTCTAACTTCAAAAAGAGCTGATCATTTTCTAAGAAGAGAAGAAAAAATGTCCTTCCTATTAATTTGCCCTGAAAACAAGCTGAGCCAGACTAGATAAGCTATCGCTGTATTATTCAAAATTGTTATCACCCCCAATCCACATTGCAGATTGAAATAAGGTCAAGTGGAAGAATTCCTCCCTGCAACCCTTTCTTCTTGATAAAACTCAGTAGCTCCCACATCCAGCTTAATAGCTTCAAAAGAAGGTAAGTGGTAGCAAACCCTAAATTCCCTCCTCCTGGCCTAAGGGTTTTCTGCATCTTCCAAAAGCCTCAATTTCTCTGAGTTCTTGCAGTCCCATTCTGAAGAACACAGACAAAACTTTTAAATGGAGTTCTACATATTACCTGGTAAGTGTATTTTATCGATAGTTGAATCTGATACCAAAACACAAATGTTCACATTTGCTTCTCTCCCCTATCCCCCAACACATTCACACTTTGATGAGAAGAGGAGAGGTCTTTTTTTGAGTCAACTCTTCACATGAGGTGGCCAAAGTACTGGAGTTTCAGCTTTAGCATCATTCCTTCCAAAGAAATCCCAGGACTGGTCTCCTTCAGAATGGACTGGTTGGATCTCCTTGCAGTCCAAGGGACTCTCAAGAGTCTTCTCCAACACCACAGTTCAAAACCATCAATTCTTCGGTGCTCAGCCTTCTTCACAGTCCAACTTTCACATCCATACATGACCACAGGAAAAAAACATTAGATAAATATAAATCAACACTACAGTTAGGTATCACCTCACACCAGTCAGAATGGCCATCATTAAAATGTCTATTAATAACACACGCTGGAGAGGATGTGGAGAAAAGGGAACTCTCTGACACTATTGATAAGAATTTAATTTGGTCTCGCCAGTGTGTAAAATAGTGTGGAGGTTCCTCAGAAGAAGACAAAAAATAGAATTACCATATGATCCAGCAATCCCGCTCCTAGGCATATACCCAGACGAGACTGTAATTTGAAAAGATACGTTCCCACCTATGTTTCTGGCAGCACTATTCACAGTAGCCAAGACATGGAGACAACCTAAAGTCCATCGACAGGTGAGTGGATAAAGAAGAGGAGATGCATATGTGTATAATGGAATACCGCTCAGCCACGAGAAAGAGCTGAATAATGCCACCTGCAGCAACATGCATGCAAGTAGAGACTAGCACACAAGTCAGATAAAGACAAATACCTTATGAAATCACTTATATATGGAACCTAAAACATGACACAAATGAACATGTCTGCAAAGGAGAAACAGACTAACAGACGTGGTTGCCAATGGGGAGGAGGCTGAGAGGAATAGACTGGGAGTTTGGGGTTAGCGAATGCAAACTATTATGCACAATAGAACGGATGGAAAGCAAGGTGCTACTGTACAGCCCAGGGAACTACATCCAATGTCCTGGCATAAACCATAATGGACAAGAACATAGAAAAGAATGTATTTGTATGAATCAATTTGCTGTGATTTCTGAAATTAACAGAATCAACTTGCTGTACAGCAGAAATTAACACAGAATTTTGCAAATCAGCTATAAAAAAATTAATAAGACCACATAAGTGAGAACTGGATCTCTAATCACTGCCTCACACTTTTCCCCTTGGAGCTATCCTGCCTTGCTCAGCTTTACTACGTTTCTAAACACAGCTCTAAACTTGCCATTCTTCTCAAAAATGCCCAGTGTCCATCCCACCACTGTCCACAGCCTAAAATCCCAACTCTTTACCCTGCTGTTTGCATCTTTCTGTGATCTGGCTACAGCCCGCTTTACCAAACTCCTTTACTTCAGCTGTGTTGTCGCTGGCCCGTCACTACGTCGTGTCTGACTCTTTGTGACCCCATGGACTGTAGTACACCAGGCTCCTCCGTCCTCCGTTATCTCTCAGTTTGCTTACACTCATGTCCATTGAGTCCGTGATGCTATCTAATGACTCTTCACATCAGGTGGCCAAAGTATTGGAGCTTTAGCTTCAGCATCAGTCCTTCCGATGCATATTCAGGGCTGATTTTCTTTAGGATTGACCACTTTGATCTCCTTGCTGTCCAAGGGACTCTCAAGAGTCTTCTCCAGCACCACAATTCGAAAACATCAGTTCTTCAGTCTTCAGTCTTTTTTATGGCCCAACTCTCATATCTGTACATGACAAATGGAAAAATCATAGCTTTGACTATAGGGACTTTTTCAGCAAAGTGATGTCTCTGCTTTTTAATACACTATCTAGCTTTGCCATACCTTGTCTGTCTAAGGAGCATCTTTTAATTTCATGACAGCAGTCACCATCTGCAGAGATTTTGGAGCCCAAAGAAATAATATCTGTCATAGCTTCCACTTTTTCACCTTCTATTTGCCATGAAGTGATGGGATTGGATGACATGATCTTTGGTTTTTTTGATGTTGAATTTCAAGCCAGGATTTTCACTCTCCTCTTTTACCCTCATCAAGAGGCTCTTCAGTTCCTTTTTACTTTCAACTATTAGAGTGGTGTCGTCTGCATATCTGAGGTTATTGATATTTCTCCTGGCAATCTTGATTCCAACTTGTGATTCATGCAGTCTATTGCAAAACTCTCTTGATGGGAGAAGCAAAGGATTGGTTTACATTCAGACGGAAGTTTCTTCTGTCACTGGTTAACATGCTAGCTACTTTGAACAGTATTGCCAGTACAGTTCTTTCCCTGGAATGCCTCCCCATCATCAATATCTAAGATCTATCTATTTTTTAAAGCCCAATTCAAATGCTACCCTCCCCAGGAAGTCTTCTCTATTCATCTCCACTGTCTCTGATGCACCCTCTTACACTACTTAAATCATGTCTTCTTATTATCATTCTGTATGTACGTATTCTGAGTTTCCTCGGTGGCCCAGCAGTAAAGAGTCTGTCTACAAGGCAGGAGCCACAGGAGACACAGGTTCAATTCCTGGGCTGAGAAGAACCCCTGGAAGAGGAAACAGCAACCCACTCCAATATTCTTGCCTGGAGAATCCCATGGACAGAGGAGCCTGGCTGGCTCCAGTCCATGGGGTTGTAAAGAGTCAGACACAACTGAAGCGGCTCAGCACACACTCAAGAACATGTACATATTCTAACTCTGCCAGTGTTCCCAGTCCGCTTCCTACCTGATGGAAGGGCTATGTCTTTATGCCTCTACACCTGCCTCTCTTACCCCCACCTTCTGCACAGGTCCTGGCATACAGTTAGTGTTAGTGTCAACTAATGGCCTCAAGCAAACTAACAGACAAGCATATCATATTTGATCCTGACATATCTGATGCCTGACTAAACTCCATCAATGACTTTCACTGCACTCAGATTAAACCCAAACTCCCTAATAGCAGCTATAAAGCCACGAGTGATTGTCCCTGTTCATTCCTCCAGCCTCATCTGGTGCTACCTTCCCTTTGCCTTACATGTGTGTCTCTCCCTGATAAGTCCCTTGAGCATATAAAACTCTGTCTGGCCTCAGAGCTTTCACACACACTCTTCCCTCTTCTAAAACCCACTTCCTCCCATTAATTTCCTAGTCCACAATTTTTGGCACTTCAGGTTTCAACTTAAAAGCCACATCCTCAGAAAAACCCTCTTGGATACCTATCAGTCTGGACCCTGGCAGGAAGCAGATGTCACATGTTAAGGCAGCTAAAAAGGTGATAGAGGGGCTCTATTCAGAGTCCCTTGGTCTGCAAGGAGATCAAACCAGTCAATCCTAAAGGAAATCAATCCTGAATATTCATTAGAAGGACTGATGGTGAAGCTGAAGCACCAATACTTTGGACACCTGATGTGAAGAGTCAACTTATTGGAAAAGACCCTGATGCTGGGAAAGATTGAAGGCAGGAGGAAAAGGGGACAACAGAGGATGAGATGGTTGGATGGCATCACTGACTCCATGGACATGAGTGTGAGCAAGCTCCAGGAGATGGTGAAGGACAGGGAAGCCTGGCGTGCTGCAGTCCATGGGGTCACAAAGAGTCAAACACAACTGAGAGACTGAACAACAAGAATCCAGAGGTCTGGACAGGCTTTAGGGACACGAACAGGAGTCCATTACCTCTCTCAGGCCTGACGCAGGAAGGGAGGATGTACCAGAACCTGGAGAGAGCAGGTAAGAGAAGGTTACCTTAAAGTTTTGGTGGCCCTCTGTAGAGGGCCACAACTAAGCAGGGGGATCTGTAGAGAAAGCAACTAAGGAAGTAAATACCCCAGCTTCATTCTTCTCCCACCATTCAAATAGCCAGTCTCCCACTGGGAGCAAAGGAGTCTTTTAAGGCAGTCCCTGAAGGCCAGCCTCCCCAGAAGGATGAAGAAAGTTGGGAAAAAGGATGGCAGAGATGAGCAGAAACTAACCAGCATGCCATCCATTCTCAGGTAGACCCTCCTATTTTATTCTGCCTCATAGAAATTTATTCTCTTCCTTTGTAGTGTTTGATACAATTTTCACTTTCATATCTTTTTGCTGAATGTCTATAAGCACTTTCAGATGGTAAACTCCATGGCCACGGAAATCCCATGTGCCCACTGCAGCACTCTCAAAATCTAACATATAGGAGGTACTGAATAAATACTTGCTAGTGAATGTGTGAATGCATTCATCAGCCAGAGACACGGTAGCACATATAATTACGCACGTACACATTTCAATTTCAAAGGGAGAAACCTTCTTTACAGAATTAAGAAATGCCAGGAAATTTCACATCAAAGTCAATTCGATGAAAACAAAATGCTGCCTAGCATAGAAAAATCACTCTAACTTCAAAAAGAGCTGATCATTTTCTAAGAAGAGAAGAAAAAATGTCCTTCCTATTAATTTGCCCTGAAAACAAGCTGAGCCAGACTAGATAAGCTATCGCTGTATTATTCAAAATTGTTATCACCCCCAATCCACATTGCAGATTGAAATAAGGTCAAGTGGAAGAATTCCTCCCTGCAACCCTTTCTTCTTGATAAAACTCAGTAGCTCCCACATCCAGCTTAATAGCTTCAAAAGAAGGTAAGTGGTAGCAAACCCTAAATTCCCTCCTCCTGGCCTAAGGGTTTTCTGCATCTTCCAAAAGCCTCAATTTCTCTGAGTTCTTGCAGTCCCATTCTGAAGAACACAGACAAAACTTTTAAATGGAGTTCTACATATTACCTGGTAAGTGTATTTTATCGATAGTTGAATCTGATACCAAAACACAAATGTTCACATTTGCTTCTCTCCCCTATCCCCCAACACATTCACACTTTGATGAGAAGAGGAGAGGTCTTTTTTCCTGATAGCATTTTACACAATATGATTCCAAACACTTCATCTTTCTCTCAGCTCCTCAAATGACTCATGTGCCTATTCTCTGCAACCACAGGACTCTTGTGCTCGGGGCCCCTTTTACTGGAAGATGCACCCCTCTTTTCTCCAACTTGTGCTGTAAAAAACAGGCTAAAGTTAACACGTGAATCCTAAATTGATTGGAGGAAGAATCAGGCAGTAAGATAACTGATATCATACATGTAAGGCACGTACAATAGCTCCTGACACACAGTAAAAGCTCAAAAAGTATTATCATCATCATTAATGATTACTTCCAAATTATCCTTCAGATCTCTAATCATATATCACTTGCTCCAGGAGGATTTTATGTCTCCTAAACAAGATCAAGTGACCCAAGCACGCCCATTCATGTAACTGGGTAACTTTCTCCCACTGCACTAACTACAATCCATATGATCCGAATATCGTTAACCCTTGAACAACGCGAAGGGTTAGAGACGCCAATCCAATGTGCAGTTGAAACTCAGAGTACAGCTTGTGGTGCACCCTCTAGAGTCCAGTTCCTCCATATCTGCTGTTCTGCATCCTCAGAGTCAACCAACCAGAAACCATGTAACACTGTAGTATTTAAAAATCTGCCTATAAGTGGACCATGGAGTTCAAAGCTGAGTTTCTCAAGGGCCAACTGTCATCACAAATCAATGTATGTGCTCTAAACAGGCAAACAAATTCTGAGAGGATTTGAGCAGCAGGTGAATTTGTTGTTAACCCCCACTGTATTCCTAGTTTCTAGGCGAAATGTTGCACACTTAGTGGTCAAAATACATGTTAAAGGAAGAGATGAACCGACAACCTTGCCTCCTCTGTGGCACAGTAATCACCACTCCTTTCCTTACACTTTTTCACGTTCAGTATTTCAAGAGCTCTAAAAGTAAGTATTTGAGGAAGTCGATGCATTGAGAAGCCACAAGACCAGAGATCCCAGTTCCCAGAGTCACAAGTGGGCCAGAACCCAAATATCTCTATTTCCAACCATATATCCTGGGTCTTGGCAGAAGGTCTCTGTTATGGACTGAATGTTTGCTGTGTTGCTGTTTAGTGATCAAGTCTGTGTCCAGCTCTTTTGCTACCCCATGAACCTTAGCCTGCCAGGCTCCTCTGTCCATGTGATTTCCCAGGCAATAATACTGGAGTGGATTGCCATTTCCTTCTCCAGGGGATCTTCCTGGACTAGGGATCAAACCTGTGTCTCCTGCATTGGCAGGTGGATTCTTTACCACTGAGCCACTTGGGAAGCCCTGGACTGAATGTTTATGTCCTCCCCAAATTCATATGTTGAAGTCCTAACCCTAAGTGTGATACTATTAGGAGATGGGAACTTTGGAGGTAATTTGATTGAGGTGAGATTATGTGGGCAGGTTCCTTATGATGGGATTAGTGATCTTTTAAGACAGGAACAGAGGGTTTTCTCTTTCTCTCTGCCGTGTGAGGCGCAGCGAAAAAGCAGCCATCTGCAGTACAGGAAGGGTGCTCTCATCAAAACCAACCTTGGTGGCACCCTGATTTTGGACTTCCCAGTCTCCAGAGATGTAGGAAATAGATGCTTGGTGTTTAAGCCTCGTAGTCTGTGGTGTTTTGTTTTAGCAGCCGGAGCAGACTAATATAGTCTTCTATGGTGAGCAGGAGTGGAAATGGGGGATACTGTGCTGTACTCATGAGGCCTTCGGTCTCATTTATATAGTTTCCTGTGCAATTGTTAACACCAGCTGTTAAAGCATAGTTCTGAGAGGGTGTGTGGAGAAAAGGCTTTTTGTTCGCTGCTCTACTTCCTGTACACAGAGAAAGGCTACATTTTTCAGCCTCCCCTGTATCTAGACTGTGGTCCTATGACAGAGTTCTGACCGACAGAGTTGCGGGCAGCCACTCCCTGGCCTGACCCATCAATATCCCCTGTGCAGTCTTCCAGCGCTTGGAGGCCATGAGGGCCACCTGTCACTCATAAGACTTCATATAAGTGAGAAATTCCGATTGTATTAAGTTCCTGACAGTTTGGGGCTAACTTGTTCCTGCTGCATATCCTAGTAGTATCCTGCTAATACAGAGAGGCAGAGTAGAACAATAGGAAAAGAAATGAAGGCAACAAGAGTTTGAGGCCCAACTCCACCCTTAGCTTATGAGATGACATGGGAATTCACCTGTTTAGCTCTGCATTTTCTCAAACATGAACAGATTACCATGGATGGTCCTTAACTTTGCATATTACCTGGAAGCTGAACTCAGCATTTCATTAAATTCCTCTCTCCCGCACATACAAAAAAGCTCCAAAAGCAATGCTTAACCACACTGCTTTATTGACAGATCTATTGGCTGATCACAAAATGGATTATATCTAGAGAGACCATATGTATTGAGGTTTAGCTAGGACAGTGCTCCTTTAGACCTACTGTATATTAGAAGAACCCCCTTTTCCTCTTAGGCTTCCTGGTTTAAACAATACATTGCAGGGTAAGCTGGTTATATCTCACACAATATAAAGCAACACTTACCAGACATCTCTCTGTTCAAACCTTTATTTTCCTTTCACCTTGAGACTCCACCATCTCCTACCTCACCCCCAACATCTCCCCTGGGGTCCTTTGCTGGGTCCTCTGTCTGCAGCCCAGCAGCTAAGAAGGAGCTAAGAGAAATTTGCCAGTTCATACCTCCTCATCATATTTCATCACTTCAAACCAGCCACATGGCTCCACTCTCTCTGTAAGGGCAACAGACTGTCATAGACTTCATGATGATCTTCAGAAACAAAAAAAAAATCGGGGGAGCATGAGCAAACGTTTAACAAAGTGCCTTTGTTTTCTCCACAGGAAAGTGACTGCACAGTAACTTCAAAGCACTATTCCCCGATGAAGGTGGAATGACACTGTGAATGGGAAAAATGATCTTTAAATGATAAACTGCCTCTAGACTGGGCAACTGTGAACGAACTATGAATACCAGGGGGAAAGCCACAGATTTAGGCTTCTCACCATGTGGGACCTGGAAGCTGTGCGTATAGACACTGGTTCCGGTGGAGCTTTGGGCTTTTAAACCCGAGTGGCCCCTATACCCAACTGTGCAGTCATTACAGGGCCAACACTGGTGTTGCTGGAGAGCTGCCATGAAGACTTAGTGAAGAGACACACTTGGTGCCACCTCTCAGCCTGCTATATTTCCTCTGCTATACTCTAGGTGAGGCATGTCTCTGTGGTTGTGTAGATCCGGTTATTTATCCTTGCTATTCAAAGCATGGCCCTTGGAGAGATAGCATCAACATTACCCAGAACTCATTAAGAGTCAGCCCCAGTCCAGATCTCCTGACTTAGAATCAGCATTTTAACGAAATCTTCCGGAAATTCCTATGCATAATTAAAGTGTGAGAAGCAGTAGTACAGATGAGCCCAGGACTAGAACCAGTGGTCACGTAGCACGGTCATAACCAATTGCTGCCACCCCTAAGACTCTCATACATTCCCAGATCAAATCAATATCCCTGCATATTTTCCCCTTGTTGTTTCCACTTTTTATTTGTAATTCTTTAATCATAACATTATGATGTTTTCCAGATAACCCTATAAGAACGATGAGGTCCTTTTATTTTAACCTAATTAATCAAGTAACTCTTTGCCCAATGCAACAGGGACCACAGCTTCCACAGTGTTTTAAACGTATCCAATTTGGAGCTTTATTTTCTTCCCCCAAAAGTGGTTATCAAGTTCCATCACTTCAAAGAAGAGAAAGAGGAAAGAAAGGCGAAGCCATATGGCCTCTGGGGTACAGGTCTCTCTGGTCCCATGAAAGTCCAGGAGAGCTGGGCTGGTTTTGCTCAGTCTGGATGCTCCAGTGGGCATTCACAGGGAAATCAGAGGCAGGACCTCATGGAAGGAGCTTACCATTAAGTACACCTTGCCAAGCCACACCTGGGTATCAGTCCTTTAAGAGCAGAGCATCTTCTAAAGTTTTGCCCACTGGCAGATGAGTCCCTTGTACCTATGTGTGTGTGTGTGTGCTAAGTCACGGTAGTCATGTCTGATTCTTTGTGACCCTACGGTCTGTAGCTTGACAGGCTCCTCTGTCCATGGAATTCTCCAGGCAAGAATACTGGAGTAGGTTGCCATGCCCTCCTCCAAGGGATTTTTCTGTCCCAGGAATTGAACCAGAGTCCCTTATGTCTCCTGCACTGGCAGGCAGATTCTTTACCACTACTGCCACCTGGGAAGCCCCCTTATACTGATGCACTGTGCTTTCTCAGTTCCTATAGAAGATTTTCAGCTTGTCCAGCTCTTTGTCAGTTACTGCCTACATTTCTTGACCCAAAGGACAGAATGGGATATCCCAGAAAGCAACTTTACAAGTCAGGAAGGAAAGGGCACATACTAGATGTTAACCACATTGTAGGCTGGTTTCAGAGGGAGAAATTTAATTTTATTTTTTATATAGTCCACATTCCCTGGAAAGAGGTAGTGAAAGATAGTATGATATTCAGACAAGAAAATAACATATTTCCTATGACCAATGGGAAACTACACACATTTAAAAAGCAAACAACAGTATAATATATATTTAATACAATCCCAAGTACTGCTAGTGATCTCCCTATGGATGCGGATTATAGGTTGTTTCCAGTATCTTCTTTACAAAAAGCAATACATATTCATTATAAACAATTAGGGACCAACAAAAAGACACACAACATGAAAACAAAAGAGATAAATATGCTTGGTAAAATTGCAGCTGGGAAGTTAAACCAAGAAGGGCACAAGGACAGATGAGAAAAGAAAGGGAAGGAGTTTGGGAGGAGAGAAAGAGGAAGAAAGGAAAGAGAATAGACATCTTTGGTGATGGATGGGGGACGATGGGGGGAGAGTTCTGTCGCCTGAATATGCACCCAGTGGTGTATTTCACTAAATTAGCATCTAACACTTCAAGTCAACAGAAGAAAAGTTCAGATCTTTCCAGCAAGTGTAAACCAAGTACCCGCTGTGTACCAGGACGTGTTCTAAGGTGTTTTTAAACACAAGGTCTATCTTTTAACTACCCTAAAAGTGACAATGTTGTCATATTACCAACAAAAATAGCTGAGACTTGGGGTGACTAAGTAGGCTCCCTCTCAAAAATCACAAGCATCTTAACTGCAAGTGCTCAACAGATGTTCATTTTTGAGTAGAAGGAAGGGGAAGGGATTTGAAGTTGGGCCTGTGTTTTCAGGCCACGTCTCTGAGCCCTTTCCAAACATCTGTGCTCCTCTGTAGCTTCACTGTCAATGCCTTTCCCGGAGAGTGCTCCACTACCCACTTTTCTATTTTTTCACACCCTTATCGCCCCACTTCCTGGATTATGCCCTCTGCAAGCACTCACATTTTGGCATTTTTCACCTGCCAATACCCTCTTTCTTTGCACAACTGAAAAGTTGGTGTTAAGAGGTTAGATTAGGTTGGGACTTCTTTGCTCTCCTTTCTAGTAAAAATAACAGCCACAAAAAATGGATTGGTGCATTCTGCTGTGGTCCACATCTTTTCTCCTTTGCTTGGCCCTAAAAGTATGCAGCACTGCACCGGTTAAAGCGCCTGTGTAATTTGAATTGTTTATTCCAGGGATAAATCGATTTTTACTTCAAAACAAAGACCAATTGAGCTGCAGATTTCGTAGAAATTGAAAAAAAAAAAAGTTAGCTCACTTTAAAGAGAAAAGAAAAGGTCATTTCCTGGTTTTGTTAACATCAGGAAACAACACTTTGGGACATCTTTTAGTGTCAATCTCCACCCTCAGTGAAGTCCGAAAATCTAACACAATCAGAGAATAGGGGCTGGACTTTACACGAAAAAAGTTTGAATATCTCAGAAACAAGGCATTCTTCTCTTCAAAAGAACAGATCCTGGCCTTCTGAAAATGTCCAGACTTCTGTTCCTCCCTCTCCACACTTTCTCTTTCTCCTTTCCTTCAAATAACATATGTTCATCTCATTCTTCATTCACCGAGTACATTCCAAGAACACCCTCATGTCCTTTGACATCTCTATGTCAGAGTTTCTCTCCGCTTCCATTTCGAGACACATATGCTTAGGAGCAAGGACTGGGGTAGGGAGAGAGACAGGAATTTGGAAGACGGAGGCAACAAGAACTGGGGAGTGGACCAGGCCTGGGATCTCTGCTCTGGGACAGGCTCAAGTTTAGAGCTCGTTCACGAAAAACTTTTTAAATGGTGTTTTCACCAATATTATGTATTTTAAATGGGTTTGGTAGGTAGATTATAGATTAAGCATTTATTGGGTGCCTGCCAGTTGCGGACACGTGTAAGTCATTTCCTGCAGGGACGTGCTGTGTTCCCAAGGTGATTACAGTCCATCTAGGGGAACGAAGCCCCTTGGTAGCTACCCAGAGTGCTCAGATACTCAGTCATGTCCAACTCTTTGTGACTGTTTTGGACTGTAGCCTGCCAGTCTACTATGTCCGCGGAATGTTTCAGGCAAGAATACTGGAGCTGCTTGCCATTTCCTCCTCCAGGGATCTTCCCGACCCAGGGATCTAACTCACATCTCCTTGTGTCTCCTGCACTGCAGGCAGATTATTTACCTGCTGAGCCATCAGGGAAGCCTAGTTTCCTAGAGTACAGGCAATATAATCACACAGTGCTTTCAGCAACTTGCTCTGCCATTAGGCAGGCCTGTGTCAGAATGCCAGCTCCAGGTCTAAGTTTCCTTATCTGCCAAATGGGAATAACAGCATTTATGGGATAGTTGTAAAAACTAATATATGACATTATCAATGTAATGTGTGTGGCATACAATATGAACTCATTAAGTGTAAGTGGTGGCTGTAATCATAAAATAATTATTACTCTCATCATTATTGCTTGGAGATATGTGTACTATGAAGTCATACAGAGAAAAGAGGGATATATTAATATTTCTTGCTAGAAGTTGGGAGTGGAAGCTCAGAGAAGAGGTAACATTTGAAAAGCAACTTAAAAAGAAAAAAAACTGTTGAATTGTTGGAGCAAGAGATATAAGACAGGGAATTTGATGTTGAAGTGAGGATGCTGCCTGCAGAGAAATGGATTCAGGGGAGAGATTAGCAGGTCAGGGGATCAGCATAAACTGCACCTGGAGTGGTGGGAAGGTTTATGTGGGATCAGAGGTTGAAAATGAAACTTAGGGGAAGGCCAGGGAAGCCTTGCAAAGGAAACACAACCAGGGTTCCAGGAGGGATGCTAAAAGATTTTAAACTGGAAAAGAAAGGCAATAAGACAACCTAGCAGAGTTTGGGTGGATTTTTGCTCATTAAACTAATGTAGACTTCAGGGAGGTCACCTCAAGGAAGTCCCCTAGAGAGGGACAGGAGGGTTCGAGCATTCCCACTGTGCACGTGTAACACCCTGAATCATCTGTTATTAACATCAGCCATGTTACATTTTAATCATTTATTTAATTGCCATCTCACCCAATTATAAGCTTCCTGAGGGCAACATAGTAAGCTCCCGTACACCCAATGGGTGACGTGTACCACATCATTCTTTATCTTCTCATGTCTTTTTTATTGATATGGAAAGACCTTTCCTCAGCTTTGCAAGAAGGTACAGACCCACCTCTCTTCTTTGAACGACAGCTGAGTCATTATTGCTATTGTTCCGTTGCCCAGTCCCATCTGACCCTTCGACCCCTTGGACTGCAGCACATCAGCCCATAATTGAGCCCTTAAGCACCATGTAAATTAAAGAGCTTTCTAGTCCTTCAACTCTACTGGAAGACCCTGGAGGTTAGGAACGTAAAAGTGAAAGTGTTAGTCGCTCAGTTGGGTCCGATTCTTTGCAACCCCATGGACTGCAGCCAGCAAGGCTCCTCTGTCCAGAGAACTCTCTTGGCAAGAATACTGAAGTGGGTTGCCATTTACTTCTCCTTCTTTTTTCCCTTGAAGCTCTTGCTTCCCTAGTATTTACCTATAACTAGTTCTGTGTCACTGAAAATCATAAAACAACATGTCTTTTTAAATATTTCAGTATTTTCAACTTGTTAAAATGGCTTTTATCCTACGTCATTGCCATGGCAGACTTTCAATTCATAGGTTACAGTCATTTGCTGAACTAGAGTAGAATTATGCTCTGATAAACCCATTGTAAATTGAAAGTAATTTTTATAATTTGAAAATTGAAAATGTATTTAATACACCTAACCTGTCAAGAATCACAGCTTAGACAAGCCTACCTTAAGTGTGCTTGAACTCTTACATGAGCCTATCGTTGGACAAAATCACCTGACACAGAGCCTATTTTATAATAAGTGCTGAGTATCTCATGTAATTTATTGAAAACCACCCTGAAAGTGCAGAACAGAACCGTCATTTTCCCTGGTGATCTTGTGGCCGACTGGGAGCTGCCGCCACCACTGCCCAGCATCAGGACAAAGTATCATATCTGTGTTGCTAGCCTGAGAAAATATCAAAATCCAAAACTCAAAGGGAGGTTTCTACTAAATTCATATTACTTTCACATCATCGTCAAGTCAAAAAATTGTCAGTTGAATTACCCTAAGTCAGAGAGTGTATATTTCAAAGCACCTATACAGGCAGCAAAGGGTCCACGTCTCCGTTTGAACTCATCTGCTTTTTACAATCAAAGAGTTCTGCAACTCAATGTGCTTTCTTTCTTCTTTGCCCTGGTTACCAGGAAGCTCAGGCATATGTGTATTGTGCTCAATGACAATGTCGTCAGCCAGGATTCCTTAATCCATTCACTGTACACTCTACCTTCATATCTTGGCTCCTACTGTTTGCCTTGTTGTAACGGCTTCAGTTCTTACATATTTGTGCATTTATTTCAAGTTGCCTCAAACCCTTTTTAAAGTAGGCAGAAGTAACATGTGTGTATTCTTGTATACATGCATATTATCTAGTGTTTATAAACACACACATGTGGATATATCCAATACTGAAAGTATATCTATCTATTTCCTAGATGTTTTCTGCCACACCTCACTCTCAGTTCTTATGCAAGCATGACTTAATAATGTAAACATAAGTGAAGATTTTATAGAGAAGTCTTGGGAAACACATTTCTATTCCTTTCTCCAGATCCTTTCTTTGGTTATTCCGCCCTGAGCTTAATTCACTAAACCAGGGATCACTAAACTTTTCCAGTGAAGCGTTAGAGAGCAATAATTTAGACTTTATGGGCCCTGAGATCTCTGTTACAGCTACTTAATTCTGCCATTACAATGCAAACAGAGCCACGGATGGTGCATAAACCAACATGCACGACTGTTTTAATAAAATTGCATTTGTTAAAATAGGTGGTGGGTTGAAACTGGCCAGTGACCACAGTTTGCTGACCCTGCCCTAAACCTGCCCTGGCTATATCTGTCATCACTGGATCCTCTTAGGGAACAATCACTCTGGCCAACACCAGTGTCTGACGTATTCAAGTTAGTTCCCTTCAGCAAGATAAAGGCCACTCCAGTTAACAGGACAGGACCCACTCTCCTCAGTAGGTAGTTTCACTGCCAGTTTTCCTGCTTTAAAATACCCTGGGGGTATTTTTACACCAGGAGTTTTGGGTTTTTCTTTTTTTTAAGATTTGTTTCTACTACATACAGTGATCATCACAAGAGAAGTTTAGATAAGTACTACAAATATATCTCTATCTGCATAAGCAATAGTATTTCTGCAGTGTATAGCCATATTTGAGGTTAGAAAGAGGGTTCAATCAAGGGATTTAAAAAATGAGTCTTCATGGCAACACTCTTCTCTTTATGAGCTTCAGTTTTCTTATCTACAAAACAGGGGCAGGATTTCACCTGCCTAAAGGCCAGAGTCTGGACAAGATGATCCCTTCTAGGTTCTTTCTAGAAGCTGGAGAAGTTGTTTCCCTAAACCAGTGATTTCCAAATGGTTTCAGAAGTCAGAATTCCCTTGGGTGCTTGTTAAAACACAGATTACCATACCCCAGCCTGAGTTTCTAACTCAGTAGGTGTAGAGTGGAGCCCCAAAACTTGCAGTGCCAGCCACGAGGTTCTGCTATTACTGGTTCAGGGAACACGCTTTGGGAACAACTAGGTGTCTGCATGATAGCAATCTCAGTCTCTCTTACGGGAAACAATGAAGCGTAGGGGGATCCTACAGCTGGCTCCTATTTGTGTTTTTAAATGGGATTCCTTCTTGAAGGGATGAGAGATTAGGTCTGTTTGCTCACCGAGTCTCAGGTGCTGCAGCCACTCCTCAGCAACTACCGGCTGAAAGGAGGCTGGTGGTGACTTTCGTGCAGCTGTGGTGGAACATAAAAGCCAGTGGGTGAGCCATCTGGAGCAGGACGGGGAAAGGCGGGACCGCTGAGAAGTCAGGGACACCTACGCCATCACACAGCTCTTTTGCATAAGCCACACTTCTAGAACTTTCTCTTTCTATAAACATAAAATCAACTCAATCACTGAGTGCAGATTGACCATAGGTAGCCCCTGCATCAAGTAATACAGGGTGGGATGCGAGGACTCAGAAGCCTAGAAAGGTGCAGACTGCCCCCAGGAACTCTCAGTCTTACGGGGGAGGCAAAATTCACACATGTTCACACACTTGACAGACGTCAAGACAAGCAGATAATGAGATGCAGTGTCACGTGGCATGAAGACAGTGGGCTCTGGAGTGAGGATGCTGGACCCGAGAGGTCTGGATAGGCGCTCCCAGAGGATGGAGCCAGGCTGGCAGGGGCCTCCAGGGACAGGAAGCATATGAAGCTGTGGAAGGGCGAGGAGAACATGACAAGAAGCCCAAGTGCGCCTGGAACATCGGAAGGAAGCGGATGAGGCTGAGCACAGAGACTTCCCAGTTGTCTGCCCCTCCCCAGGGAAACTCCCCCACCTGACTCCATCTCGGTCACTTCCATTCCTTAGCTCCATTTCCTAGTTTGAGGATTGAGGGTTTTGAGCTAAATCACAAGTTTCCCAATGTTGTTCCACCTTGGAGAGACCTCTGGCTAGTAAATGATGAATGAGCAGTCTGCAATCAGCCCTTCTTCTCCTGACTCTGCTCTAGCCGGAGAACTCCATCTTCAGGACTTTTTACACTCACTGTACAGCTAGCTGGTGCTTCTAGAAAGGATTTGAAAATCACTCAACAAGCAGCTCTATAAAAAATCTTTCCATTTGCGCCCTGGGTGGCTGAATAGAGAGGAGAAAAAAGCCAGTTAGCCCAAGAGATGGGACCACCAGGTGGGCCGGGCTAGCTTCAGGCACAGCTTGACAGCAGAGGAGAGCTTAGACCAACGGGGCTGAGAAACAGGGACCCACGGGTGGTTCAACAGTAGAGGAGTGCCATACGGAGAGGCGCGAAATTGGGTCCACAGTCTGACAGGGAACTGAACTGATGTGAAAATCTCAACTGCTCAAAAGGTTTTGAATAAAAACAAAGGGTTTTAAATAAAAATAAAATAAAAATCTTTGAATAAAAACCAAAGATTTTTCCCCCTTGTCAGCCTTCCCTCCCAGAACATTATACTGTATGCAAAACGTGTGACTGTAAGACAAACATTTTTTTCCACTGCCCTTCTGAGCCCCGCAGGCCTTCAGGAAGACCTGCACTTCAAGCAAAGTCTTTTTATTTTTCAACACCCACAGCTTCCATTCAACAATCAGAAGTTTTCCACTTTCATCAAAGAGACTGCAGAGAAAGGCCGAGGGAGCAGCCGGTTCTCAGCGGCTCTGGGCGGACGACAGAGCCCTCTGCTTCCCACTCACTGCCCCGGGCCCACCACAGGACACAGCCTTCTCCCTGAATCAGCCAGGTGCGTACCCCCGAAGACACTGGCTTGCTTTATTCCCACCTCAGTGACAGATCCAATGGATGTGTGCACCCGCTTCTTCCCAAACCAAGTCCCACTTGGGATCAAGGGGACCTCATCTTCCTTGTCTATGGTACACTCGAAGGCAGGAGGAAAGGGGGATAACAGAAGATGAAGTTGTTGGATGGCATCACCAACTCGATGGACATAAGTTTGAATAAGCTCCAGGAGTTGGTGATGGATAGGGAAGCCTAGCATGCTGCAGTCCATGGGTCACAAAGAGTTGGACACAACTGAGCGACTGACCTGAACTGATGGTACATTTTATACCACTCTACGTAGCCCCCGCCCCCGAATTTACCTCTTTTTGGCTCTTCCATCTCCAGGATCCCTATGATTTTATGGATTCACTGGGAAGGAATATCCAGTTCTTAAGAGTGACCCAAGTCAGGTGATGCTCAGTAGCCTCTGATGCAGGGGTCTCTGCAAAGGCCAAAGTCGCAGTAATCCAAGCTCGGCTCTGGACACAGAACAGTTCATGGGGGGCTCTGGGGTTTCTGTGGGCTCACAGATACCCAGCAGCTGAAAAGCGAGCAGAAAGGGAAGAGGTGCTGCAAAGAATGGGTACTTCCAAATGAACTTTTCAAAGAGCTACATCCGGAGGCACCGGTTATGCAGTGATTCACTTTTTAAATGGTCTTTTGAAATGGAGAGGATTAGTAGCCACAGATGTGGCTAGCTCTGCCTGTCTTGAGAATCTATCCACTCTGTCTAAATTCCAGACTATTTGGAACATTTAACCAGAATAGTCCAATACCCTCTGCCAAGCCTATTCCCATTCAAGAAGCGCTCTTATATCTCACTCTCATTTGATCAGTATGGCGGCTGTCAGTGCAGACAGGGAAAAAAGAGAGAGGCATAAGGGTTTGTACAAGGACCCAAGACCATAAGGGAGGGGAGGAAGGCTGAGAGAGGACCTCAGGGTTTCTAGCAGGGACTCCGGGGCTAGCAGGGTTTCACTGTTTACCCAAGTGACTCCATTGATAACATCTGCGACTTTGAGACAATGTCTATCCCGATTCTCAATTTTCCCATATCTGTGAAAAAATAAAATCTTAGCTGCCTCAGAGGCCAGAGGTGAGGATGAAGTGAGGCACTGTGTCAATCTGAGACAGAAGAGGCTCGACTGTAGTAGTCACACGCACACGCACACACATACACACAGCACATACAATATACACCTCGTGCCACACAGCATGCAGATACACCGCACATGCACAGCACACACATACCACACACCCACCACCCACATGCACACACCACCCGGGACACACACGCCCCTGCGCTCTTCACCATGCCACTTCCCTGCCCCCCCCCCTCACTGCCAACTGCTTCTCCTTTTTCTGAGTTTCACGGCAGGCCCAACTTTATATGCAGATTTAACAGATCCCAGTATACTCTGGAGGATGTTTTTGTTCAGAAGATCGGTGCTGCCAGCTTGCTGCTCCCCGACAGTCCCTTTGACCCTGACCCCCAATTTCATCCTGCCATTAAGCTTATCTCCCTGCGGAGAAACGTCCACGTTTGTGGGCTCTTCCTTGGCAGGGATCTGGTAGCATGCCCAGTTCTTAAGAGGAGCCAACACCATCAACCCCTGTGAGTCACTCTGCCAGGTCCAGGGGGTCCAGCCTCCCTGTGTGCACTAAGTGGCTTCGGTCGTGTCTGACTCCGCGTGGCCCCGCGGACGCCAGCCCACCAGGCTCCCCTGTCCAGGGGACTCTCCAGGCGAGACTCCTGGGGTGGGGGGTGCCATGCCCTCCAGGCCCAGCAAAGAGAGAGTTTCTGATGAGGACTCCTGAGCCACAGGCCCCGCCGAGGAGAACGTGCAGCTTTTCAAGCCGGAAGGCGTCCTGTGGCTGAGTCTGGCTGAGACGGCAGTTGCTTTGTGTGGACGCGCACACACACACACACACACACACACACACACACACACACACACACGCACACACAGCAGCGTAGGGAAACCGTCATTTTCCTACTCGCCCTCTGACATCAGCCACCTTCTCTATAGCTGCAGTTTCTCTTCACTCAAACTGATCCCTGGCGGTGAAGCATGAGCCTGGCCCCCACCCGTCCCGCTGCCTTTGGCCCCACGCCCCCAGAGGAGAGTTTCTTCGCGAGGCAGCCGGCGAAGGGGTTTCTCCGAGTCACGTGATGCAGGATGCAGGGGAAGAATCCTTCTTGGAACCGAGATGGGCCCAGAAGCGAGTCCGATGCGGGGCGATAAGGTGCGATGCGGGGAGGCCTATATAAGAATGGACGCGGCGGCCCCGGCGCGAGACGCAGCCATGCAGGTGCGCGCGGGCTCCGGCAGCAGCCCCGGGGCGCCCGCGGGCCGCGGGCGTTTCTGCTTCACCACGGCCTCGCTGGCCCTGTGCCTCGTCTTTGCAGTGGCGACCATTATGGTGCTGATCGTTCAGAAGACGGTGAGTGGACGTCTCCCCTCTGCCCTTCCTTTCTGGTGTATGTGCAGCTTGCTCCACAGACACTTGGGGATAAACGAAGCAGAGGACCGACACCAGCGGAGAGAGGGAGCAAAGAAACGGGAAGCTCCGTCCTCTCAAATAACTTGGCTTTTTGAGGGAACATTTTCTTGAGCCATCACCTCCAAACTTTCTATATACACCTGAGCCAAAGAAGGGAGAGGAGCTTGTAGCCTTGAGAAATTTTCCTAGAGGAAGGGGATATATATACACGTAGAGCTGATTCACTTCGTTGTGCAGCAGAAACGAACCCAACACTTTAAAGAAATTATGCTGGTAACTGTTGCTGATCTAAAGACTTCTACTAAAGGTGGAAGAGACAAGGAGACTTAATAACACATTTGTACGACCAGTGTCTTGTCTTTGATGACTTCAGACCAGATTCCAAGATTCTGTATTCTCAGTCCAGATGTTCCTGAGATTTCAGAGGCCTCGGCCAATGCTAAGCACTTTTTTTAGCCAGGAGTTAAGTTTCAGAGGCCAAAACAAGGAAAGGAGGCCAGAGAGAAGACCAGGGCTCTTTAGAGCTTGGGCATGTCAGTGTTAAATCTCACAAGCCAAGTTCAAAGCTTCCTCCTGAGCCACTGCTTTGAAGAGCTTGGTGTGTCACAAAAACATAGCACACAGAAGCAGAAGGTAGAAATGTTTTTCACACCTGTTCCCGCTGAGACTGCTCAGAACCCTAAAACTACAAGCAATTATGGGTACACACTATGAAGTTAAGCGGTCTCAGGAAATTTACTTTTTTTTTTTAAGTAAATGGTAAGAATTACTATGAAAACAGAGGAGGTGAAGGAGGAAGCTTATTCATATTTTAGGAAATTGGTGTTTACAGCAAATCCACCAGGATGTATTTTAGAGAAAATACTGTACTCATAGTATAGATTGCTCATGAATTTTTTAATGAAGTAATTTTGATCGTTTAAGAACTGTACCCCCAATACTACTACCCCTTCAAACTATGTACATTTCTATTTATTCCTTCAAAGCTCTCATTTTTCAGAGTATTGCAATCCTGCAGAATTTGTTCTGGTTTCCTTCAGTTGTCCTAGGTTGAATGCTCTTTACCCTACTGATTGCTGAAAAGAACCAGGCTTTAAAAGGCTTGGTTATCTGCTTCTCAAGTGTCCTCAAGAACTGACATTTAAATGAAGCTTTGAAACTCATACCTCCATAAAAGTGAAAGATAACAGAATTGCTAGCATTTGAGACTTAGACTGTAAAGTTTACGAAACTTATCATTTATTGGGCTCACCTACACCTACTGGGAATAACACACTTGAGAATATTCTAGGACCCTTTTTATTCTGTACAGACTCTATAACTTCTGTAATTCTAATCTGAAGTAAACCAGAGGTGTATCATTCTATAGCAAGAGACAAAGAAAGGAAATTAAAGTGACCTTCAAAAATGTCTTCAGTTAATTGTAGCTAGAACTGGTATGAGAGAGGGAGAAAGAAAGAAGGAAAGAGGGGAAAGAGAGAGAGACGGATATGGTCGTGGTACACGGTACGGTGATGACACAGGAAGCGAGGAGGAGCTCCAGAATACTCCTAATCCGAGTCCCACGTTTGGTTGAATTGATTCTTTCCATGAAGGAACTGGAGTGGATCTTTCTGCCTCATGTTTGTAAATGTGGAAAACGAGGAACAGAAAGGGGACAGGGCTTGACCTAAGTTGTCCTGAGAAAGTGGGAGTCAAGACTGCTTGGCTGTTTAATGAGGCCACTGTTCCCTTTGAGGACACAGCCAGCCACAGCAGCACTAAAAAATCTCCCTTCCTCCTCTTCTCTCAGGAGGGTACCCTTCCTGGCGTCCAGTTCCTTGACCTGCCCTCACTCTGAGTCACAGTCTGACTCTAGGGTCTGATGTACTATGATTGCTTAGCCTGAGAAATATCAGTAACTTGCTTAAAAGTATTGTGATATACAAGTGAAGTGTTTTATACATATCATTTCCAATAATTCGTTCAGATATTAACTGTCAGAAAAAACTAAGAAGAGAGAGTTATCCCCTTGAATCTGAGTTATCAGGTTCCTGCGGGAAGAGGCTTTAGTACAGGTACAACTTAGACAAATGAATCGACTCTTAACTGTACCCCTGATAAAGGAATCAATGGGAGATACCTAAGGACCTTAAACTCGTAGCCCAATTATTAAAAGTGAAACGGACTGATGGCCACGCAGCAGTCTTGTGAGGGTGGATGGGGGCAAGGCTGAGAACCATGAGCTGGTTCTACTGGCCTAAGAAGTCCCGCCATTACTGTGTACTCGGTCGTGTCTGATTCCTTGCATCCCCATAGACAGTAGCCCTCCAGGCTCCTCCATCCATGAAATTTTCCAGGCAAGAACACTGGAGTGAGTTGCCATTTCCCCCTTCAGGGGAATCTTCCTGACCCAGGGATTGAACCCAGGTCTCCTGAATCTCTTGCATTGACAGGTGGATTCTTAACCACTCAACCACCTGGGAAGCCCCCAGAAGACACAGTTCTAAATAAAAAGACACATGTACAGGCAAAACGTAAACCAAAATTAACTTATAGAATAAGTGATGGAATGTAGGCACATAGGGCTACCATGAAACCACAAGTTAAGGAGATGGAATATTTTCCCAGGCAGATCTAAGAAAAACTTCACTGGAGATTGGAGTTTCAGTTTGGCTTGAGAAATGTGCACAATTTCAAACAGGTCTCCGGAGATCAGAGGAGAGAGTATTCCTGGCCAATGGATCAGAATGAGAAAAGTGAAAAGTGTAGGACATGTAGGAAAATCAACAAGGATTGCCTTGAGATTTGGTTTGAAAACCAAATAACTCCAAAGTCAAATTCCTTGGGAGAGGCAAAGAACTTAGGTTTCAACCTTAAAGATTTATTGAGCATCTACTGTGTGCAGGACAGTAATGTTCTAAGTAATGGATATAGAACCTTGAACAAGGCCAAAAATATCTCTGTTTTCATTTTACTTATGGAAGTTATTGCCTACTGATGTCTTAAGTCTCTGCAGTGGCTGTATTTTACTTACTTCTTTTAAACCATTATATTCATTTAAAATATTATATTCATGTGGTTTAAGAAAAGTAAATAGTAAACAAGAGCAAACAAAAAAGTAGAAATCTCTCACACCCTCTCCACCCAAACACCAATCCCTCTTTCCTGAGATAAGAACAATTGACAGATTATTTCATGTCCTTCCAAAAATCTGTGCTCTATAAATACATAGTACACACATGTCATTATAGCAAACCCTTCTTCCCTGGTGGCTCAGAGGTTAAAGCGTCTGCCTCCAATGCGGGAGACCCGGGTTCGATCCCTGGGTCGGGAAGATCCCCTGGAGAAGGCAATGGCAATCCACTCCAGTATTCTTGCCTGGAGAATCCCGTGGACGGAGAAGCCTAGTAGGTTACAGTCCACGGGGTTGCAAAGAGTCGGACACGACTGAGCGACTTCATCTTCACCTTCACCTTAAATTTGCAGCTTGCTTTATTGACTTAATATATCTTGGAAATTCTTCCATGTCAATACATGGAAGTCTATCTCATTCTTTTGAAGAGTCACATAGCATTTTATTGTACTTCATATTTCATCTGTGAATGGCAATCCACTCCAGGACTATTGCCTGGAAAATCCCATGGACAGAGGAGCCTGGTAGGCTACAGTCCATGGGGTCGCAAAGAGTCGGACGTGACTGAGCGACTTCACTCACTCACTCACTCACTAGTGAAGGACACAAGTTTTTCTCTAGAAGTTTTGCTCACTGTGCACTTCTGCAAGTCTATCTGTGGGATAAATCCCTGGAAGTGGGGATACAATGTGTATTTTTTAAGAAATTGTACTCAATACTCTTGAAGAAGTAGAAGTCCTACCAACAAAGAGGCAGATCTTCATGGAAAAGAAAGAAAATTGATTTCTTATGAAGTAATTACAACAGAGTATATGCGTTTGTGTCAGAATGAAATGTCACACAACTTATACAGCAAAGCAAAGAGAAAAAAATGTCTCATATCTCCTCCAGAGACAAAGGGTTATAAATAGGTCATATATAGGCTATAAGAAGGAAGAGAAGGAAATGGCAACCCACTCCCATATTCTTGCCAGGAAAATCCCGTGAACAGAGGAGCCTGGAGGGTTACAATCCATGGGGTCGGACACGACTGAGCGACGGAGCACTGAGCACACAGGCTATAAGGTGGACAGGCTTCCCACGTGGTTCAGTGATAAAGAATCCACTTGCCAAGTGGGAGATGGGGGTTTGATCCCTGGATCAGGACGATCCCCTGGAGAAGGAAATGGCAACCCACTCCAGTATTATTACCTGCAAAATCCCATGGACAAATGAGCCTGGTGAGCTACAGTCTATGGGGTCATAAAAGAGTTAGACAGAACTCAGCAACTACACAACAGCAATAAGGTTGACACTAGAGGTGTTCACAGTTCAGGTGGCTTGGAGGCCTTCAATCTTAAGAAATGTTCCCGTTATAAACCAGAAGCCTGGTCTTGTCTAGCCCCTGGAGACCTCTATTTACATTTCACAATGTTAGAATAAGGAAGGGCTCATGTATTCTAGAAAGAAGAGAAAGCAACTGCCTTCTTTCCTTTTAGAAACAAAGAAAACTCCTTTTATTAAAAACAAAAAAATTACCCTTCCAATACTACCAAGAGTTGAATTTAGGGGCAATGATTGGCGGTGATGGTGGTAAGGTTTTAGGTTTATTTTCATTCCAGATAAAATATACGGTGAACTGAAATGCCCTGTGATACTTCTCTCTACCCAACTTACTCTTTCCAATACAGTTAATTATTTATCCAAAGAAGTCCACTGAGCAATTTCTCCAGGGAAAGCCCTAGGCTAAGCTGTAAGGCAGCAACCCAAGTGGACAAGGTGGGAGCCCTGTTTTCTGGAAGTCTCTAAGTTGGAGAGGTGAGGCCCAAATCCTCAAGTGCTTGAATTTGGAGCAGAATGACACTAAATGTGGACTTCCCAGGTGGCACTAGTGGTAAAGAACCCACCTGCCAATGCAGCAGATGCAAGAGATGCAGGTTTGATCCCTAGGTAGGAAGATCCCATGGAAGAGAGCATGGCAACCCACTCCAGTATTTTTGCCTGGAGAATCCCCAGGGACAGAGGAGCCTGGTGGGCTACAGTCCATAAGGCCACAAAGAGTCAGATATGACTGAAGTAACTTAGCACGCATGCACTGCACTCAATGCCATAGACTAGAAGAGAGGAAGACAGTTGCTGCTCAGGGTGAGGAAGGGGTTTGCAAAAGAGGTTAGAAGGGAAGCTGAACCTCCTCCAAGAATTAAAAGGATCGTGTCTGGTTCCCGAAGTTTTATTTTGAAAAATTTTAAACCTACTGAAAAATAGAATGGTAAATACCCATATAATCTTTCACCTAAATTCAATAAGTGTTAATATCTTGCCATATTTCTGCTTCTTTCTATATATATGAAAGTAAGATTCAGTCAGGGTGACCTTTCACCCACACATAGTTCAGCACCCATCTCCTACTTCCTGCGTGCCATTACCATGGCCAAGAAAGTTAATGTTATCTTGGCAACATCAGTTTATAATAATACATAGTCCATATTTTAATTTCCTCCACTTGTTCAAAAATGTCTTCTATAGCTGTTGTGCCTTTTGTTTCTCGATACAGAAGCTACTCTCAGGTCACATACAGAGTTGGTTTCATCTGTTTTAACTTGGAATGTTGCTGTTTAAAAGGTGGCTCTGGGGGCTTATTAGAAATGCAGACTCTCGGGCCCCACCTTAGACATAATGAATCAAAATCTGCATTTTAATAAGGTTATTGGAGAAGGAAATGGCAACCCACTCCAGTACTCTTGCCTGGAAAATCCCATGGATGGAGGAGCTGGGCAGGCTACAGTTCATGGGGTCACAAAGAGTCAGACATGATTGAGCAACTTCACTTTTTTTTTTGGTGATCTATATGCTCATTAAAGTTTGAGAAGCAATGATCTAACAATCTCCTCTGCTGTCTGTTGTTTTTTCATGACACTGACTTTTTCAAAGGCTCCAGGATAGTTCTATTGTCACGTATTGGGACTGTCAGTGTCTACTCACAATAATATTCAGATGAAACATTTTGGGCAAGGAAAGGACATAAGCAATGTTATATCCTTCTTTTTCACAGCAGGGCTAGAAGCATATGTCAGGTTGCTCCATTATTGGCAATAACATTTAGTCAGTTGATTCAAAGCATGACCACTGTCTGTCTTCATAGTGAAAGTGAAAGTGAAGTCACTCAGTCGTGTCTGACTCTTTGCAACCCATGGAGTGTAGCCTTCCAGGCTCCTCCATCCATTGGATTTTCTAGGTAAGAGTACTGGAGTGGGGTGCCATTTCCTTCTCCAGGGGATCTTCCCGACCCAGCGATTCTTTCACTTCTTTTGTATTTGCTAGCTGGCATGTGTCAGTGGAGAAGAGCTCTCCATTGAAAGGATGGGAGCAAGAGGAGATGGTGCCAGGCATTCTAGGTGGGGCCGGAGTAAGACGAGGTGCAGGACAGAGATCAGTCCAGGCTGCACCAGGGAGCGGCAGGACTTAGAGCCAGGTGGCAAGAAGCACAGAGAGAAGATGACAGGAAGCCACCCCGTCAACAGACTAGGAAGGTTTTCCGAGCCCATCCATAAGCTCAGCTCCACACTCAGCCTCCAGCAGCCGTTTCCCCCATTCCTGTGGACAGGGAGACCTCAGTGTTCTGACTGTCTGTTGAGTAATGTCTTTCAGTTCAGTTCAGTTGCTCAGTCGTGTCCAACTCTTTGCAGCCCCATGAACTGCAGTACACCAGGCCTCCCTGTCCATCACCAACTCCCGGAGTTCACTTGTCTTTAAGCCCTTGTTATTCAAAGTGTGGTCCCTGGTCCCAAAGCACTAGCATCATCTGGAAGATGATTTCGTCATTTCATTAGAAATGTAAGACCTACAGAATTGTAATTAGCTTTTTAACAAGACCCCTAGTGAGAGAAGCCCTGCTTTAAGCCCCTGTATTCCAATGACCACTTTCACTAACATTAGCAAAACCAAGGCTACCGAGGAAAATTTTCTAGGACCTCAATCCACTTTCTCATGGAGTCTCAGGAGAATTTCCTGCCCCAGCTGCATCCTGCCCTACCCTAGAGGGGCGACATGGCTTGGGATTGAAGAGCATTGCCTTGAAGTCAATGTGCCCCAGTTTGAATCCTTTCCCTCCTATTCACCATCTAAGGGACCGTCTATAGTCACTAAGCTATTTCTCTAAGTCTCAGTCAATCACTAATTCTTGGGGCAAAGATAAAATAAGATAATGCATGTAAAGCATTTAGCCCCTGATGATTCAGTAACCTCAGTCAGTTCAGCTGCTCAGTCGTGTCTGACTCCTTGCGACCCCATGGACTGCGGCACGCCAGGCTTCCCTGTCCATCACCAACTCCTGGAGCTTGCTCAAACTCATACCCATTGAGTCAGTGATGCCACCCAACCGCCTCATCCTCTGTCGACCCTCTGAAGTACCCTCACTAAGTGCTTGATCACGTTCAAAAATAAGAGAGGCTTTCCTGGCAAAGGTCTCCACGGCTCACCTCCCAAGATGGGAGACCACCTGGCATAGGCCAAACATTGGTTGTCTTTGGCCGTTTTCAATAAGAGAGGGCATCTTTTGTCCAAGTAGGTTTAGGAGCTGATTTCCCTGCACAGGACTGCTCTGTGAAAACAAATAAACCTTTCAAGGTATTGAGACAAATTACACACTTCATTAGGATTAAGAGGGTAACCAAAATAGCCACCATTTCCAACCACTTGCTAACACTTAATGCATAATATCTTACAATGTCCATAACTTTATGTATAATATCTTATTATGTCAATAATCCAGCGGAGGGAGGGATTATTAGCCTTGCAATCACAGTGACTAAAGGAAATGGGAAAACAAAGAGTCCTAGGCAGAGAAGATGACTGGAACAGCTCATTTCACCTGGGAACAAAAAGGTTAAATGTAGGGAGGGTTCCTCCCTCCATACACAGAAACATTGTTGAGGATACCCATGAGATACTCAGAGTCTGATAAAAAAGAGACAGAGAGAGAAGCATACTTAAGGAAGTGTAGCTGGTTGGTATCCATGGAAACCAAGTTTCCTGAGCTACTCAAGTGAAAGTGAAAGTAGCTTAGTGGTACTGACCCTGCAACCCCATGGACTGTATAGTCCATGGACTTCTCCAGGCCAGAATACTGGAGTGGGTAGCCTTTCCCTTCTCCAGGGGAATCTTCCCAACCCAGGGATCGAACCCAGGTCTCCCACATTGCAGGAGGATTCTTTACCAGCTGAACCACAAAGGAAGCCCAAGAATACTGGAGTGGGTAGCCTGTCCCTTCTCCAGCAGATCTTCCCAACCCAAGAATGGAACCAGGGTCTCCTGCATTGCAGGCGGATTCTTTACCAACTGAGCTATGAGGGAGCTACTCCATGGAGCTGAGACTGAAAACCTGGGAGTGCCCATTTGCTTCTGTCTGTGTCTAGCCTGTTTGCTATTTACCTCAAAGCCAAGTTGCTAAGCATGGTAGTTCACATTTCTCCAGCCAAGACCCAGATCCCCAGGCTAGGTTTGGGAAAGAATTCTTAGACTGGGAGGTACCTTACCAGAGAGGAGTAGATAAAGGGACAGCACTCAGCATAGTGTCAAGGGCATAGAGGGTCCTCAACAAAATTCAATTTGTCATCTCTTTATACCCTACTTCCCCACCTCCAAATGCAAAGACCGCCAACAGTAGGGCACATGGGGTGGCGGGGGAGGAGAATGAGCTGGTCTATCCTTGGCTTCTGAAGACAGCATCTCTCTTGGGGCATAGAGAGAGCACTGGAGAATTTCATTCTAGGATCGGCCACCAAGTCACGAGTATCTCAGTCTCCTTGTCTGTGAAAACTGGCTTGATGGACTAAAGGATGCCTTGGCTCCCCTCTGGCCCTGATCCTTTGATCCTGTCTACTGGGGGTAGCTAAGGAAAGCTATGGAGACCTGATCTCATGCCAGGAGCTCTTCAAGGCAGCAATAGCCACACTTCTGTCTTGGATGCCACGGGTCCTGGGCGAAGGTTTAAGCAACAGGATTCTTCCCTGTACTATGATGCTTTGTTTTTGACATCCTCTGTCTGAAGCTAGAAAACCAGAAAGCCTTCAAATGACCACAGCCCCACCTCACCAACCCAGACTCCCCATGTAAATCAGATCTCTTCTCAGATAGTATTTCTTACAGCCTTGCTACTCAAATTGTGTTCTGTGGGCCAGGAGCTCTGCTGTCACTTGGGAGCTTATCAGAAATAGACTCTAGGGCTCCACCCACACCTGCTGAATCAGAATTTTCATTTTAACAACTCTCCAAGTGATTCGTACACATGTTCAAGTGCTATCTGGAAACATGCTGCCTCTCTCCCTCATAGCTCTTGCCACAACTTGTAATTTTAGTTCTATATTTATCTGTATGTTCTGAACAACTGCTTTAATGATTGAGCCATAAATCTGCAGGATGTCTTCCAATGACTTAGAGCTTGGCACACACTGTGTGCCCATTTGACTTGTGCTGAATGTACAATTCTCTGCTATTTCCCAATTGCCAGTAGCCACCGCAATGGCTCCTCAGGGGTCGTTGCTCTGGCATTCCCTCCTTGTCCCTGGATATGTTCCAGGGCAGCCAACGAAGCCCACCATCTTAGCACCACACTTAAATGCAGAAGCTTTTCTTCACGTGTGTGCACGTCGTACTAATCGACGGACATGCTTGGCAGTAAGCCAGATGTTTATTAACTTGTGAAAGGCTGTTTGTTGTCTCAGGAGGCAACCAGGAGGGGGATCTATGACATCAGATTTTCCTTTGAACTGTGTGTGTACTTGAGAGACCACAGACGTACAGCGCTGTGTATTAGGTTAAGAGCTTTCAGCCAAGGCAATAAAATCATAGACTATGGGAGCAAATAGGAAAGGACCTTCCAAGCCAAGTTCGTTTCTTTTCCCCTGATAAGCTGAACTCCCCCAAGTTTATACTGACTTCGTCCTCCAGATCAGTGCCCTGCAGGGCTGTGCCTCAGGAGACCTCCTCGACTCAGGACCATCCTCTTGGGCTGGCGAGGAGAGTCACTGATCAGAAGAGCTGTTGGTGGAAGGAAAAGGACAGAGTCCCTAGAGCAGTGGCAGAATAAAAGAGAACTCCAGACGGTCCTAGGTGTTCTGACACACGCGAAGAAATGAGACGCAGGCAGCAACTGATTTCTTGCTCCGTTAGACGCTGGGAAGTTGTTTTCATCCATGAAAGTGCTCCCATTTCTTTAGGTCTTTATTAATATCTCAATCCAATACACTACAGGAGACCTCGATCTGGGTAGGTCAAAAGGCAAGTAAGACACTTCATTCCTATTGGCAGGACAATGAGGGGTGTCCCCAAGGTTGACGTGAGGGAAAGGGGGAGAGAGCCCAAGGTGGGAAAACTAGTGGCTGAAGAATTTTTTTAACTTCATTTACTTTTATTTTTTTAATTGGAGGATAATTGCTTTACAGTGTTGTGGTGGTCTCTGCCATATATCAATGAGAATCAGTCATAAATAAACAGATAGATAGATAGATAGATAGATCGATAGATAGGCTTCCCAAGTGGCGTTAGTGGTGAAGAACCCAACTGCCAATGCAGGAGATATAAGAGATGCAGGTTCGATCCCTGGGCCAGGAAGATCCCCTGGAAAAGGGCATGGCAACCTACTCCAGTGTTCTTGCCTAGAGAATCTCATGGACAGAGGAGCCTGGTGTGCTGCAACAGTCCATAGGGTCACAAAGAGTCAGACACAACTGAAGTAACTTAGCATTGCTGAAGAATTTTTTTAACTTCATTTACTTTTATTTTTTTAATTGGAGGATAATTGCTTTACAGTGTTGTGGTGGTCTCTGCCATATATCAATGAGAATCAGTCATAAATAAACAGATAGATAGATAGATAGATAGATCGATAGATAGGCTTCCCAAGTGGCGTTAGTGGTGAAGAACCCAACTGCCAATGCAGGAGATATAAGAGATGCAGGTTCGATCCCTGGGCCAGGAAGATCCCCTGGAAAAGGGCATGGCAACCTACTCCAGTGTTCTTGCCTGGAGAATCTCATGGACAGAGGAGCCTGGTGTGCTGCAACAGTCCATAGGGTCACAAAGAGTCAGACACAACTGAAGTAACTTAGCATGCATGTATATATATATATACCCACGCCTTCTTAAGCCTTCTTCCTCTGCTCCCTATTATACCCCTCCAGGTCAATCACAGTGTGCCAGGCTGGGCTCCGTCTGTAACACAGAGCTCCCTGCTAGCTGTCTGTTTTACACACGATAGTCTGTGTGTGTATATATATATCAGTGCTACTTTCTCAATTTGCCCTACCCTCTCCTTCCCCCATTTGAGTCAGTTGCAGCGAAGGGGATGAATGTAGGGCCCGTTATACAGAGGGAGGTAAGTCAGAAAAAGAAAAGCAAATATCACATATTCAGGCACATATATGGAATCTAGAAAAGTAGCACTGATTAACCTATTTTCAGGGAAGACATAGAGACGCAGACATAGAGAACAGCTTCTGAAAAATTTATTGGGGTGAGAAACTGCCCGTCTGCTTCTGTTGCTTACTTGCTCAGAACACGTGAACAAGACCTCCTTTCCTCCCTCCGTTCCCCAACCCCGCAGGTCCTCCTTCCGGAGCCAATCTGCTCTCAGACTGTCTGCCAGCAACCTCTTACTTAACTGTGTGATTATTTATATATACAGTTATGCTTATTCTAGAATAAATTAGACATATGTGAATGTTAACATAAATAATATATATTTATGCTTAGTTATGTTATATAAGTATTTAGATATTAGAGTCAAATGTAAATCTGCCATAAATCCACAAGGACAGGGACCCAATTTAATCATTTATGGTATCTTCACAACGCTTGGCACATAGTCATTCTGTCAATTCAGAATTTCCAACCACAGAAGAAATAGTACCTTCCCAGGTATATTTACAACATACTCTCACCGTTTGCTGAATCAAACATAGAAGAAAAGAGCCCACATATGTTTATACACTACAGTTGTTTGCCTTATGCTAACCAAAGTAAGAAAAAATAGTGCATGTGGTGGTGAAAAGAAAAGGCACTGCCTGAAAGTTGAGTTGCAGATTCTCGCCCTGATGGCCATAAGCTTTCTACCTCTCAGCTTCCAGTTCCTCACCTGTGAAATGTGGATAGTAATCCTCCAATATTATTTCTGATAAACAGGTTGTAAAGCTCATGTAAACTAAGTCAGTGAATTCGTTGGTTTTTTTTTTTTTTTAATCTTAGAGTCAGATGGAACACAAATTCTAAATTACACAACACTTTGAGGGCAACCAAAGTGGAAAAGAAAAAGATTAGCTGTTTTGATCTAACAACATCCTCATCCATTTTTTTTGTTGAAATGTGGATAGTAATCCTCCAATATTATTTCTGATAAACAGGTTGTAAAGCTCATGTAAACTAAGTCCGTGAATTCGATGTTGTTGTTTTTTTTTAATCTTAGAGTCAGATGGAACACAAATTCTAAATTACAAAACACTTTGAGGGCAACCAAAGTGGAAAAGAAAAAGACTAGCTGTTTTGATCTAACAACATCCTCATCCATTTTTTTTTTGTTAACTTTTCTCTTTCTTCTCTTTCAGGATTCCATTCCCAACCCACCGGGCCAATTCCCCCTTAAAGGAGGTAAGACTTTGGAATTAGGAGTAACTGTGCAGGGAATAGTCCATATCACATCACAGATGATTAACCACCAGAAACATCATGAGTGTCCAACAGAGTGGGTGGGGGTGGAGGTGGGCTGTCAGGGCCAAGCTGATGCATCTGCATTGCTCTGAGTGGCTTCTGAGCTGTACTCGCGTCCCCAGGTTCTCCCACCAGCCCTCAACTCTCCCACTAGTGAAAAGTCTGGCACTGGACAGGCTGGCCCACGGACCCAGAGAGGAACACAAAGCGGTATTGTGTTAAGAGCTTAAAATCTAGAGTCAGGTGGTGTGGATCTGAATCTTGGCTCTACATCCTACCTGAGAAACTCAGTTCCTTATCTATGAAATGAGAGTAATAATAATGACCTCACGAAGGTATTGGAGAAACTATCAGATCTCTTCTGGAGCCTGCTTTGCATGGTGACCAACATATAGTAATCATTAAATAACTGCTTACAGTCCAAATGTACAATGAAGTTGAGGGTTTGTCAAATAGCGCTTCCCACGCCCCATATTTTTCTATCACTAAAGTCACTAATCAATGGGTTGTCTCTACTAGCCCCAGATTGGTGAGATGCACAGTTAGGTTAACATGGAAAAGTGAAAAACTTTGAGACCATCTGATATATGTTTTCATTGCACAGAAAAGGAAAAGTAAGACCAAGTGAAGGGGGTCTTGTTCAGGGTATTATGGGGTCAAACTTAGAACCCAGATGTCCTCATTTCAGAACACTAACCTTCAGTCCTGTCACCTTTAGAACCTAGATAGCAAGCACAGCTGGGTGACCAGACAGCTCAGAGGAAAAAGCTAAGAGAAAAAGAGTGGGTCATCATAGGCACCTGGACAGACCCACCAGGACATGCATGGGACCAGAGGACACACGTGTGTGGATGCAGTTCCTCACACCAAGAGCAATCACACCTGGAGTTCCCTTCAGGACACCCTGAGCTCTGCTTCTCCTTCTGTTTGTCACCCAGAGACTTGGAAAGCAAGAGCAGAATCCCCTAAATGCAGCAGCACTCTGCGTATTGCAAGGCAGACTGGTAATTACAGCTATGTCAACAATAGCTGAACTTTGGCTGGAATTACTTAGCATGTGACCTCGATTCCCACCAAGCCTCTGCAGACCGGCACATCAAGGTGAAGGGAGCATGGCATAATGCAGAAGCTGGCAAGCTGCTTCTGTAAACGACTAGACAGTAAACATTTTAGGCTTTGCAGGCCACGAGGTCCCTGTTACAACGAGTCCACTGGTGTAGAGCAGAGTAGCCACAGACTCTGTGCAAATGAGCAGGCACATTTGCGGTCCCGCCAAACTTCATTCACAAAGTGAGGTGGTGGCCAGGATCTCATCCACAGGTCAGGGTTTGCCGCCCACCTTCATGGAAACAGTACCGGCTCTGGAATCAGAATACAGAGCCTTGCAAAAAACCAAACACACTGAGTAAATGTCATTTTCCCATCCCCTGCCCCATTGTTCCACATCCATCCAGATTCTCCAAGCTTTGACAAGAGCTTCACTTTTCAAGGTATGGGGTGGCTCTTTAAGGAAAGCATGACCTCAATGACAAGGACAGTTTTGACCAGGCAGCGTGACCTCAGTCATTCTGGGTCTTGGTTTCTGCACTTCCATCATTATAGATTGTCAGCTACAGGGGGTCTCACAAGTGATCCCCTTTTCCTGCAGTCAACCATACTTTCCTCTGAGAGCACGTCCCTTTCTATGTTGTGTTTGTGTGAAAATGTCCTTTCTTTTACAACACAAGGTCGATACAGATGGGAATCAGGTTGGTTTGCTTTCTATTCAGAGTTATTTTGTCTGTTTGTTTCCACAACAACAGGCATAATTAGAAGCTGCCCATTCTGTACTGGTCACTGAATTTACATTTTGGAGTCCTTAATTTTGGTTTTGAAGTAATTATTTTGGTCCATAAAAATTTAAAATTTTGGCAGCCATGGACTAGAACAACTTAAGAGATCCCTTCTTATATGGGCTATCACTGTGGATATCAGAACACAAACTAATTCAAAACCAACCACAGTTCCCAATTCAATGTCTTTGCAACCAGATTAAAAAATGCTAATAATTCTCCCTAGGGCCATGAAACTCTTGTTAAAGACTTTCCCACACTTACCGTGGGTTTATCTTAGCCTCCATCCTATAAGCAAACAACTTGGGGATTAATAGTCCTGTTTGGCAGGTGGTGAGCTGAGGCCCAGGGAATCAAGGTGACTTTGGAAGGTCATCTAGGGAACTGATGGCAGAGCAGGAGTCAGAACCCAGGGCTCCCCTCTAGCCCCACATGATGGTTGCCGAAACTCAGCCTCTGTTCACTGGTACTGAATAGAAACACGGGGACAGAGTTTTAGGTGAAGTAGAAAAGAGAAAAGCTTTTACTGCTTTGCTAGGCAAAGCGGGCCCCAGTGGGCCCATGCCCTGAAGACTACGTGACCCACCCTGGAGGTGGTAGTGAGGAGTTGTGTTCAAGGAGCAGGGCGTGATCAGCTTGTTCTTGGATTGGTTGGCAACAAGGTAAAATTTCAAGCATCGTCAACCTTCTGGGCCAACCTTCTGGTTTCAAGAAGTCTAGGGTCTATGTTCTTGTGGTCAGCAGTTTTCATCTGGAAAGGGGTCTGCTTCCTGTAAAAACAACTTAGGAATGTGTGTCGGGCCTTTATCTGTATCTTTCAGGAAATTGGGAGTTTAGTGATTCTGTCATGTGGCTGAATTACAGTCTACAGATTGTTACCAGTTTCTTAGCCCAACAGCTATTCCTTGCTTCTACATCTTCACATTTCCCAATCACCGACTCTTGAGTCGGCATTTTAAGACAAGGACCCAAGCACTTGTACACAGTTTCATGATGTGCTTCGGCCATAAAATGTCAACGACCGTGTGTGGTTCTTGACTTTCTCTCACTTTTTAATGAAAGTCTCCACCTGTCTTAACTTGGCCCTCCTACAGACACGGTGGTCAGATGAGGTGGAAAGAATACCACCTTGGAGCAAGACCTGGGCTCCAGAGTTGACCTCCTCACTAGCAGGCTGCATTTCTCAGGGCAAGTCTGTAGCATAAAAGGATGGTGCACTGAACGACTGGAAGGGTCCTTCCAGCTGTGATGCTTTATGATATTCTAATCTTTCCTTCAATATGTAAATACAGGGAAAAAAAAAAGTCTAGAAAGATGATTCCTAATAATCTTGAGAAAGTCTGCAGGCTTCCTGCAGGAGGCATAGCCTCCTCCCCAACAAACCCCCTGTGAGCAGGCGGAGGCAGTGAACTCCCTTTGGAAAAGCCATGGCAAGACACTCCAGGCAGAGGGGCGCTGTCTCCCAGAGGGCTCCAGGTGGGAGGCTCTAGGGGGCAGCATGTGGTTTGCCCCCCGGGTAGATGAGAGCGGAAGCTAGACTCTTACCAGGGAGCCCTGTGCCACCGGCCGGTGGAAAGTGTCCATCAGGAAGCCAGCAGCAGCCCAGAGCTTGGCAAAGAGGGCCAGGCACACACACCAAAGTAATGTTAACACAGGACGACACTTAGCTGCAGGGAAACCACAGAACGCAAAGCCTTTTCTGTAAGGAGAGGATGTCTGAGTCCCAGCACTCACCTCCCACTCCTGGCCAGACTTGTCACCAGCAGACCGCCAGCTCACCACCACTCCCTCATGCTTAGGACCCGGTGGCCTGGCGGTGGCTCAGCTGGGACTGCGGGCAGCCAGGCAGGGCCCCAGGAGGAGGACCTTCTCCCTTCCTGTAGCAAACGGAGTCACTAAGTGCTCCCTCACGGAGCTGCTCCGAGGGCAGGATGGGACCACAGATACGAGCCTTGTCCACCACGCAGCTGGGCATGGGGGCCGGGCGGGCCGGGCGGGCCGGGAGAGGGCAGCTGTGCTGCTTCTCGACATCCTCGTTCCTGTCTCCTGCCTTTCCCACATTCTGAATCCCATACGTTCTCATGTACGTGCCGTATTTGTCCCAACCGCAGAACAAGCCCCCATGCCTGATCTCCCCAGAGTTCCAGAAGCACCCACGTTTGTGTGCAGCAAAGCTGACAGCAGGATTTAGGGAATGTGGAGAGGCTGGTGGGGCGGTGCCTTCCAACATGGAAGCAGAATGGAGTTTCAGGTCCCACGTGCTCGCGAAGCCTCTGTGCTCTAGGAGACAGCGCTCTTGCCTTGGGTTCAGCCCTCTAGCACACATACTGACCCACCCCCCACCCCCACCTGCTTCCATGTCCTTCTTCCCAATTTCACCACCCATCATTTCCCCTCAGAAAGTCGGCAGAAATTCAAACTCCTGACTTCATTGCAAAATAGTTTTGATCATCTCAGCCCCAGGCATTTCCAGCATCCCAACAACCAAATATCACTTCTTACCTGCACTGGAGGAATTCTATAGACGACTTGTAAATCAGTTTTTATTTTATTCCCCAGCTAGGCCGGTGTGAGGATGTGATGGGATGAAGATAATAAACACTGATGGGGCATTTGCTTTGGGCCAAGCACTGGGCCGAGGGCTCCGTGATTCACTAGGGCAGTCTCACAACAAACCCCAGGGTAATTATTAGCCCCTTGATAATTGTAAGTAGGGAAACAGAGAGATTTACCGACTTGCCTAAGATTGCACAGCTAGCAAGGAGTGGGGCCTGACCTCAAAATCCAGGTTGACGTGCCTGGGACTCTTTGGCTTATCTAGGACGTCATGGTCAAGATGCTGAGTGCAACATGACCGTGCTTCATTAGTGTCCCCCCAGGGCTCCAAGGCCAGGCACCCCCCGGGCTCTCTGCCACTTCCTCCACACCTGCTCCTGTGGCTGTTTGTCTTCCTGTCACTGAAGCCTGCTCTCTGGTGTTGAGCACCGGGCCAGAGGGGGCCACTAGAGCACCTCCGCACATGGCTCTGCACAAGAGGCAGGGCTGTGGGGAGCGTGAGCAGCTCGCGGCAGGGGATCTGGAGGCCAAATTCAGGCCCCAGCTTCGCAGTGGAGGATCCTGAGAACTGGGAGGATCCTCCCCCAACCCTCACTGCGGGCCAGTTAAGATAGTCTGCCTTTCCTGTGAGTGTCATGGGCCCCCTAATATCCAGAGGTTCTTGGGAGCCCTGAGGAGGTGGAAATAGTGGATAGACCACCTGGAGGAGTCCTGAACCCCTCTTGTGTGTTTCCCATCTCGCAAACAAGTATCTTAGGATTCTCTCACCACTTTATTCATACCATTCCAACAATGTCCCACGTTTGCCTAGCTTGTAAGCTACCTTCCTCCCCTACTCCCTCTGCTAAAAAGAAAACGTGGGCATTTAAAAGAGATCAAATAAGGTTGGCTAATTGCAGCTAGTAAGCCCACCCCCAAAGACACAATACAAGCTGCCCATGGAAGGCAATGAAACTAAACAAAGGAGCTGGTTGCTCACTGATCGCCCGCTGTGCCTGGTGTCATGTAGCTGGGACTGGATGCAGGCTGCACAGAGGCAGGTGGAGGTGCAGCAGCATCCTCCTCTAGCAGGGCTGAAAACAGCAGAGACCTCACATCTGTCAGGTGGACAGAGCTGGATCTAACTCCCCAGTCCCCTGGTTGTCGTAGTTTTCCCCCACACACACACTAAGTGGGGATACAACTGCTCAGCGGTCACTGCTTTTCACGTAGTCACAGGCCTCAAAGAACTTATTTGCCTCTATGTTTACTTTAAACCTATTCACTCAATGCTCACTCTCAAAGTGTCTGTTTCTTAAGGCAGAGTTAACCAGGATCAGGACTCTCTCTCTAACAGAAATAAACTAGAAAATGGGCCACACAGAGTAAGGTGAGACAGAGCCCTGGAGAGGACATCAGAGTGCTAAAGCCCTCTGTGTCTAATCCCTGCCCCTTGTCACCCAGAGGAGAGGAGAGGGAGGGGGCGATGTGGGGAGAGGGGGACAGCAGAAGGGGAAGAAAAAGGAAAAGAATTCAATCATCGAGGCGCATATTAACATTTATACTTGAATTTTGCACATACACGTGTCACAAGTCTTTCAATCCAGGAGAAAAATCCCCATCTTTCCCTTGGGGGAAGAGGAGAAAAAAGGAAACAGAGGCGGGAAAAGGAGGGAAGGACAGAAGAAAGAGGGAAGGAGGGAAGGACAGAAGGAAGAAGGGAAGGAGGGAAGGAAAGCAAGTTTGTTTCTCAAACTGGCTTCACTACATGATTCATCCAAGCTCTCTGGATGCCACACGTGTTGTCTTAAATTTCTGACAAGCCCCACTGTGCAAGCCCTGAGCCAGGAAATGGGAGCTAGACGTGAGCAGATCTCTCTTTGCCTTTTCAATTAGACTTTAAAGGTGCTTCTTAAATACCCTCCAATAATATCAATTCAGTCTGCAATTAGTATAAGTGAATTTCAAGGAATTACACATCAAGTCAGATAGCTCTATCTTATATACTGCAACAGGTCAGGATTGAAGAGACCCCAAGGGAATTCCCTGGCGGTCCAGTGAATAGGCCTCTGTGCCATCACAGCTGTGGGCCCTGTTCAATACCTGGTCAGGAACTAAGATCCCACAAGCTGTGCCATGTGGCAAAAAAAAAGAAAAAAACACCCTTAAAATCCCAAGGAACCTTCAAGAGATTCAAATGAATTTTCACTTGATCTCAACTTGTATTTACCGGTGACTTCCAATGTGTTTAATACTGAGCATGCCAGAATAGCTACTCTTCAAATGCCATCTGTAAACCCAAGGCTACCTAGTCCTTTGTTTAACGAATGGCCTATTCAGAAGTTTCTCCACAGCGAGTTAGCCACGGAAACCGTCACACTGAAGTCCGCTGAAATGACCCTTAGGTTAGGGATTCACTGTGATTCCGAATTCCACTGACAATGGCGAGGCTCTCCCCTAGATGTCGCCAAGCGACTCTCCTGGATATCACGCCCAAAGGGTGGAACTCAGAAGCCAGGATATGGTAGACACAGTCATGAGGATAATTCCTCTCCTCCTTGGAAGGATTAAAATATTTTCAACAGATGACAAGGGCTATTCACACTTTCCTGAGAGCATCCAATGGCCTCAAACACTTAGATACATAATTAAGAAACTTCAGTCCACCAAGCTCTGGCTTAATGAGCGTCTCATTGACCAGATGAGTCTGCTAAGAGTGCTGCTAAGCTGTGCTACTTAAGAACCAAGGAAAGAGTTGGGGAAAGTGCCGGGTTATCTCCTCCAAGCCATTGCTGCACAGGTGATTTGACATCCGTAACCTCACTGCATCTTCACAACATGCACACGCTGGGGTTGCCTGTTACTATCCCCACTTAACAGTTGCAGTAATTGAGGGTCAGTAACGGGGAGTGACAGGTCTGACGTTAGAAGCCTTGACCAAAACCCAGGTGCTTTCTTTGAGATGCACTGTGTCTGTTTTGCTTTGATATTAACCTGGAAGTTACTTGGCACTCAGACCAAATACTTTCTGGCTGGAACGGTAGGTGTGGCTTGTTTTGCCCCATTGGGCATTGTTGTATCTTAATGGAAGCCTGACAGCCCCTGACTCATTACTTGGTAAGGTTCAGCCCATGAACCTGAAGTCACCTGCTGGCATTCCCCTGGGAAGAGCAAGCTCAGATGGCTCATCAGTGCTTGTTTTCCAGGTGCCCATAGCTGTCTAGTCAGTTTTCTGGCCAGTGTGTATGGTGGCTGCAAACCCACTTATTCCTACCTTTAAAGCCTCTCTGCTCCATGGGACCAGGGAAGAGCCCAGGACTAGGATTCAGGAACTCTGTGCTCTGAACCCAGCTCTGCCACTTAACCTACTGTGGGGTCTTGAGCCAGACCCTTAGTCCCTCTGGATTCAGCCTCTCCACTCCTAAATCTAGGGTCACAGTTAACTTGGCATCCAATGGTCCTTTGGGGTCTAATATTTTGAGATCTCAAGGAGGGTTCCCATCTTCATGTTGCGTTATTCTGACTTCTGTCTAGAACATGACCCTTCCAACCACCTAAAGCAACATCTCTCTCCCTGTCTCTGTCTTCTATGTACCTGACCAGGAGGGTTTTGTTGGCAAATATTTCTCTCCAGGCTTCCTAACAAAGCCCAAGAAAATTTCATGATCCTTCTAGAGGAGACCAAAGCTTGAGAGGATGGCTTAAAAATCTTGCCCAGCTGAAGGCCTTGGTTCTCAGGAGTACTCACAGAGAACCTGAGTTGTCTGAAAGATGGACTGCCCGACAGAAGCAAGGGGTCCCAGACGGTGGCCCGGCCCCACCACTGATTCGTGGGGTGACCTCGGACAAGCCTGCTGTGGGGGTAACATTGGGGAGCACGTGTGTTATGTAGTTACCAAGGCTGGGCCAAATGATTTCTCAGGGAACTTCCAGTTCTATGAACCATGAAAACCCTTACAGAACCAGGTTGTTCATAACTTAGGTTAGTCCCAGACCTAAAACACTCTATTCTACTGCTGCAGGTGTCCGGAAATCTTAATGTGTGCAGACAGACTCCTAGCTGGGGTAGAGCAACATGCTCAAAAGATAGACAGTTGGAGCAGGACTGACTTCGTGTCCCTGCAGCAGGCCTGCAGTGTACAGCTGAGTCTACACAGCCATCTAAAATCAGCTAGAAGGGCCCTTCTGGATCATCTGATCCACCCTGCTCTTCATCCAGTGTGAGACACAACTGCCCGAAGAAAAGTCCTAGATCTTAACTCCCGGGCGATCTACTTGCCACGATGTGCGGACTGTTCTCCCCTCCCCTCCCCTCCCCTCCCCTCCCTAGTCTTTAGTTCTTCAGATTAAACCTCTCAGTGCCGCTAATTCAGCTGGGAAATAAATGAAACAGAGGTATGTTTTGCTCCCAATGCTCCGCAAATTCAAACTTCCAGGAATACTATAGGATTCCTGTCTCATAACCAAAAAAGATTACATCATGGGCTCACAGGGTGATAAGGAGACTCAAAGCCACGTGGCTGATGACCCATGGAATATTCATCTAGGTCTTGACAAGAGCCACATGACTCTCACACCAGCCCAACACATCTCTGAACAGCACTAACTGGTCCAATATTTGAGCTGCCAGAACTGTGACTTGCAATGTGTGCTGTATGTCCTTAATGAAAGTCTTCCCACTGCGTCATCCGGGAAATGGGGATAAGAGCGGTATTCGCCGTTAGCTGAGTGCATCATCTCCTTAAACTTCCAGGAGCCATGCTGTTTGGGCCCACAGAGCCAGCCCCCATCAGCCCTGGCCCGCCTAACAGCCTTGAAACTCACTAAGCACCAGCAGCGTGCCTTCTCCAGGCTCCTCTCCACGTTCAGCAGTTCCATTCCACCGAGAGCTCCTCTGGAGCCCTGCTTCCCCAGTCCCTTCCCTTAGCCAACTCAGTGATGTCATTCTTCAAGAGAGTTGCCTCTGTTTTCCCTTCTTTTCGAAACATCTAACAGATTCTTTAAGAAAAATTAAGATACACCATGGCATTTGACTTCAGGAAATGCAAAAGCTTCAAAATAAGGGTGTTTTTTTTTTTCCATCCTTGGGTTTCTCAGAATTACAGCTGAGCAACCCAACAAACATACAAAGACCAAAGGGGAAAGAAAAAAAAAAGAACCTACATGTGTGAGAGACGAGTCCTGGCTTGTACTTCTACATCCCCCTGTTAAGAGGAGCTCATCTGAGAAATGCCACGAGTGACAGGTGTGAGGAGGTCCTTGGCTGAGGAGGAGAGCTGTTCACGGTGTGACATGCTGGCCTGAGCCAAGGGCTTGAACCTTAACCTCCCGTGGAATCTAACCTGACCTGCAGAACCAAGGACAGAATGAGGCCAGGTGTCATCCAGCCCGGAAGGGAAGGCCAGGCCAAGCATCCGCATTCCCTTCCTCAAGCCCTGAGAGCTAAGCTGACATCCACAGAGGGAAGGAGCAGAGACAGACTACATGATTCAGCTCGACAAACATTTACAGAGTATCTTCTGGGCTGGCAGTGGGGATACGGAAACAGTAGTCTCTGCCCTGAGGATTCATGGTCCAATGGAGAAGGCGAATAAATGGAAAGAGAGGTCAGAGAAGGTTCCCAGAGGAGATGGCTGCCAGGCAGTGCTTTAAACAAGGCACAGCTTGCCAGTGAAGAGGGGGATTCCAGATGAAATGGAAAGCCAGCATGGTGTAACTGGGGGCATCCCAAGGGCCCAACCTCCAGTAGAATGGTCAAAAATCCACTCGGGCATTAGAGTCAGACAGCCTCAGCTTGAATTGCCCCCCTACCACTGACTAGCTTTGAAAATGTGACAAGCCACGTAACTTTTTAAAGACTCAGTTTCCTTATGTACAAGAGAGAAGTTCCTAGAGTACCTTTCTTGTGGGGTGATGGTAAGAATGAAATAAAATAATGCATGTAACAGGCTTAGCCGAGTAAAAAGAAAATAGCCATCAGTCACTATGTACTAGCTAGCACTGTTATTCGCAGCACCACTACTGCTACCGCTGGAACAAGTACAAGAGGCAACAGGGGGAAGAGGGAAGGCGAGCGGGGAGACTGCAGAGTTCATTACGGATCAGAACACAGTGGAACACAGATGCCATGGGGAGGAGCTTGGCCCCGATCCCGCAGTCACAGTGGGTCAGAAAGGGGTTCCGAGCAAAGAGACACAGCCAGACATGTCTCTCTGCGATTCTCTGGACCTGATGTTCCACACCCCAAAAAGAGAAGGCTGAGCCTTCTACTCATAGCCACAGCACATTTAAGAATGAACCCCTCTGTTCCCTGGTGGCCTAGTGGTTAAAATTCGGGCTTTCGCTGCCTTGGCCCAGGTTCAATCCCTTGTCAGGGAACTGAAATTCCACAAGCCCTGTGGGGCATGGCTCAAAAAAGAAAAAAAAAAAAAAGAAAGAGCAGTCCTCGTTGCCTCCTTGCTATGACTGTACACACCCCAAGAGTGTGGGCTGCAGGCAGGACAAGATTCCCTAGCTGGAGGATGAGTGAGAGATGGAATCAAAAGAACGAAAGAACAAGGGCAGCTGGCCCTCCACCCCTCCTCACCCAAGAGGCCTGTGGACCAGAGCCTCTTCATGCCTCCAGGGAAGATAAGAATGAAGCCAGACCCCTGCTTCTGCGGGGAGTGCCTCTAGCAGTGAGCATGTCCAGACAGCAGGGGGAACTCTTCACTTCACTTTCTCCCACTGCAAGCCCCCACTGTAAGGAAGGCCAACAAGGATGGCACCAGGTACATGCAGGAACTCAGGCCCTGTTGGTTTCCTTCCTCCTACTTCCACAATCTTTTGTAAAAGTCCATGTGGAAGCAATCAAGTTTAAAGAAAAAAACTCCTAAGGTACTTGATGGCAAAATGAGAAATAAACAGGTTTTCCTTTTATCTCCCAAATGGAAACAGAATAGTAATTGTCTCCATCAAAGGGTCATGGGAAAAGATCTGGTGTCTCCAGTTCCCAGAGCAGAGAGAGGCATTTAACATGTGGTCTTACTTTTAGGGAATTGCTCAGAGGACATCTCATGTATCCTGAAAAGAGCTCCATTCAAGAAATCATGGGCCTACCTCCAAGGTCAGTAACCAAAACCAGGAACGCCAACCATATGAGGGTCACTCCTGTGGCCAGAGGTCACAAGTAGAGGCTCACGGCCAAATGTGACCTGCATGTGTATTTTGTTTAACCTGTGTGATAAATTTTATAATTTGAATTTAAATGGCTTGGGGGAGAGGGGAGAGCATTACTCTCAAAAGCTGCAAGATTCCTGCTTCCTAAACCTCATCCATCCCTTTAAGCTGGCCTGCCTGGCCTGTGAGGGAATCGGTGCTCCACCCCCACCCCTCTTCATTCACCTACTGGCTGCAGGCCAAGGGTACTGCCCTTTCCCTCGTACGTGGGAAGCAGGCTCTTAATCTCTGCCTCCATCAAGTCATTCACAAGAGAGTCACAAAACTTCCTGGTGTCCAGATTGATAGCTTAATGACCATGTTGGCACAGGCCCCACTTGCATATTGCAGCATGCTTCAGGTAAGAGGTCCCTTAGAGATGAAATAATAAGAGGCATTTATGCTAGGATAGATGAGGTACAGAGGAGATGGCCAAGATTCTCTGCAATAGCCATCCTGTTCATTTTCAGAATTCAATTTTGCAGTTAGATTAGTTCTCATTCTTCAGTTGAATTGCAACGAGGTTTAAAGGGAAGCAATTAAAATGAACATGCCAGCTTCCCAATTCTGAAAGACACCTGGACCCATCAGGGCTGATTTTAACTTGTCAGTGAAAAAACTCAGAGACTTGGCTTCTGACACCAACATGTCTGCTTAGAGGGCCTGCTAATTCTCTGCTCCTCTATAAGTCCCAGCTGGGAGGAATCCCTTAATGTGAACTTATTCTACACAATGATGTCTGGCTGCCCTTTTAAAGAGAGGAAGACCCTTAAAACTTCAGAAAATGAATAGTTAAGGGTCGCATCTGAATGTGAAAGAACAGACTGAGGTTCTCCTAGACTTCTTGATGCCTGAATTGGTTACTAACTGAACCAAACTGAAGGCTTTTTCTCTGATACTTCGTACAATGCTTACCCAATATCGGTGCCCTGTTGATCAAATGTTCATTGATTGATTGAATATATGTCCATGATAGCCCAAAACTTATAAGGAATACAGTCCAGGAACTTATAGTCTGAAAAGGGAAAAGTAGAACTTATAATAATAATAACAGAATGATAAAATGATTAAGTGGAAAACAATTACCTCTGCAGAGGGTAAAGGTCTAGGACTGTGTGTTTTCTGACCCTCCAGCTTTATGCTTTAGAGAAAAAGCAGAGGGATGGTTTTGTACCTGTACCTTAAACACTCAGCAATGCCTAGCAGTGACATAATATTTGGAAGATATTCCAGACGCTGAACCAGCAGGCAATATTACAGAAAACATGGGGCTTGAATGGGAAACCTTGAATAAAGATTTCAAATTTTCCAATCTGCATCCGAAATTTGCCTAATGACTCTGAGGTCCTTTTGTCTTTCTCCTTCCAGTGTCAAAGCATATAAACAAAACCAAGTTGTCTTGGAACAAAGATGGCATCATCCATGGAGTCAGATATCAGGATGAGAACCTGGTGATCCAGTTCCCAGGTTGGTACTTCATCATCTGCCAACTGCAGTTTCTTGTGAAATGCCCAGAGCATTCCGTCGACCTGAAGCTGGAGCTCCTCATCAACAAAGACGTAAAAAAGCAGACCCTGGTGACAGTGTGTGAGTCTGGAGCGCAAGCCAAAAACATATACCAGAACCTCTCCCAGTTCTTGTTGGAACACCTCCAGGTCAACACCACCATATCAGTCAAGGTGGATAAATTCCAGTATGTGGATACAAACACCTTTCCCCTTGAGAACGTGTTGTCCATCTTCTTATACAGTAGTTCAGACTGAACCACACCCTTCCTGGCCTTTGGGAAGAAAGCAACTCCCTACCACACAGCACTTATCCTTCCAGACACTTGGGGAAAAAAAAAAAAGAAAACTTTAGGCCAAGACTGCAAAACACAAAGAGAATTAAATAGTACACTTCCATCCCCTGGGAAGATCCAACTCAGGGTTAAAAAGAGACTTTTGAGTGAAGTATCTTCCAGATAGAAGGCGGGGACTCAATGTGGCATGGCGGATAGGGCCACACATGGGAACCAGCAGGGATGGATTTAGGCCCAGCCCAATCACTCACTCACTGTGTGACCTGGAGCTCGTCCTTTCCCTTCCCTGGAACTTGGGTTTCATGTCAGAAAAGCCAAGGGCTGAGTTTTAATCTTTCCAAGTCTCCTCTGTCTCAAAAGAGCAGCCTCTCTCATCACATACCTGAGAACTAAGATTCCAGGCGCCGTTCCCGAAGCCCCCAGCCAGAGGAAAGGCCCCCTCGTTGGCATAAAACTGATGGTACTTAGTAGCCTTCTGGCTGTCACGTCACCTCAGCAGAGTCGGGATTTGGGGACGAGGTTCAGGGCACCTTGCTTGGCAAATGGAGTGAACAGTAGGATCTAAAGTGTGCAAAACTGACCCTCCTGAGTCTAATACCTTGTGGGTATTTGGAAACCACCCGGCCCGGCTTGACTGCCGGAGCTGAGACTGACAGTAAGATGGCAGACAGCTTGTCTCCCATCAGGAAAGGGCCGGGAGGTCGGCAGGCAGTCAGCGCGCAGCCGTCAGGGTGACCGGCCGCTTGGTAAGAGCGGCTGCTGTCTCCCACATGGACTCTTTCCCCACTTCAAACAGCTCTCAGGAAACCATTCTGCGGAGGGTTTTTAAGGCCTCACTGTGCTGTTGACAGACAATGATGGCTCTGAAAATGGTGAGGACTTCTGACGAACGGCCGCCTCCTCTCCTGATCTGGATGGCCAGGACACTTCAACCCACGTTTACATCTGTCCGTCTGCGAGGGAGCACCTTGTTTGTTTGAAAGAAGGACCACTGACTTGAAATATACACTCATGAAGTTATGCCTCAGAGGAAAAAGGAATGCCTTAACTGCTATGTAAAGGAAAGGAGTAAAATTTGCCTTTTTCTCAATTAGGAGGAAAGAAGAGAAAGGAGTAGGAACTCGGGAAAGTTTGTCAGAGAAGGGCTAGAAATGATTTAAAAGAAGGGAAATAAAAGAACAGCAGTGGTGTATGGATGAGAGGGACTTCGGAGAATAAAAATGGCTAAGGGAAAGATTAAAGCAATGTGCTGAGCCAGGTGTTACATTGACTGCTTCCTAGGTCTCCCCTAAGAAATGTTCAGTAAAGTCTACATTTCTCTTCAACACTTTCTGGAGTAGATTCTTTGGGAGGAGTGGGCATTGGAAGAGATGTTGAATTCAGCAAGTCAAGTGGTCTGTGATAAAAAAAATATAGGTTTTGAGGACCTGAAGCCACAGAATAAGGGGGCACATGGCATTTACACCCTAACTCTGTAGGACAAATGTATCCTGCTTAAACCAACTCATGCATTCTTGAAAAAGTATCTGCAACCTAAGCATGTGGAAGCTATGTAAATTTTCTACTGTCTCATAAATTAACTTGAGAAAGTTTCCATTTTCATTTTTAACCGACACTCCAGAGCAGAGGTACCTGATATTTGCCTCCTGAGGGGTTCCTAATCTCCATTTCTGTCGAGCAATGGCCTGAAAGCCAGCATCTGAAGACACAGAATTTAAAGGAATCCAGGAGCAAGACAGACAATTACAAGAGAATAATCATATTAATAGTCATTAACAACCCAGTGTAGGGATCATACAGAATCCCTGGTGGCTCAGATGGTACAGAATCTGCCTGCAGTGCAGGAGACCTGGATTCAATCCTTGGGTTGGGAAGACCCCCGGAGAAGGGAATGGCAACCCATAGGGAGTAGATGGCCTAGAAAGTTTAAAATGGAATTCTGTGGCTCCCTGAGGGTTACCAACCCCCTGGAAATGCTGCGCACAAATGACACCATCTATGCAAGTAAAATAAGTCATTTTTCAAACTAGGAGTCCAGGCTGCCTAAACATATGCCTCTTTGGTAAAAACTCCTCTGGTGCTCACTCATTCTGCCCTGTCACATCCCCAAAGCATAAACACACACACACACACACACACACACACACACAAACTATACTTGTAGAACTTGCAGAGGAGGGTGACGGACAAGTTGATGAATAATAACAAGTGAGTGTAAATGTATTTCTGCCCTCGGGAAAATTCACAGGACTGTCTTTCTCCACATTTGCTGACTTCTTCCTCACCCCATTTCTCCACCACACATGGATGCCTCTGTGACTTCCTCATCCAATTCCTTCTCAGAATCCCCACATCACACAATTCTTGGCTGGGAGAAGGGCCCTGCATGTCCAGGGGGCTGCTGATAGGATCAGGCACTAAAGAAAGGAGTGCAGGAAAAACTGGGCAGGATTCACCGAACAGAGGAGGCTTCTGGAATCCCGGGAACACTGCTGACTCTCCCAGCACTGGGGGACAAGGCCATTGAGAGCATAGAGGAGCACTGCCCGGCAGCAGGCTTCAATCCTCAGGATTCCTCTGTTTCTCCCTGACTCTCTCAAAACAATCCAGGATCATCATTCTAATGTGAGACAGGTGGTCTGTAGATTTTTGTACATGGTCAAATCATGGAAAAAGTTTACGGTCCCAGGATGTAAATGTTTCATCTCTCAGAAAATGAAGAACTATATGATACGAACAATATTTTGCAGTAAAAAAATTAAAAGTTTTTTGTTTTATTTGAGGTTACATAGATAGGTGAGTATATATATATGTGTGTGTGTGTGAGTGGGTATGTTTGTATGCATGTACATATATGTATACTCTATATATGCATATGTGTATGTGTGTGTGTATACACTTTCCCCTAATAATTGTTTTACAGGACATCTGCTTAACCTGGGGTCAGGCAAAGAAGCCTGATTATTGCTCTGGGCACTGCAAAATTTATATATTCTTGTATTTATTTTTAATTATGAAAAGAACAGAGAGTAGTATTTCTCCCATGACTCACCAGTATTTAATAACTGTTAATATTTTACTATGTTTGCTTCTGCTTCTTATAAACAATAAAAAATACAGGTAGAGCTGAAGCCTCCCCGCTCTATTCACATCCCTGTGCCCTCCCCAGAGCTAACTACAGCCTGGGAGTTTGCGTGTCCCCTTCACTTGGTGGCTCAGATGGTAAAGAATCCACCTGCTATTCTGCAGGAGACCCGGGTTCGATTCCTGGGTCAGGAAGATTCCCTGGAGAAGGGAACGGCTACCCACTCCGGTATTCTTGCCTGGAGAATTCCATGGACAGAGGAGCTTGGGGGGGCTATAGTCCATGAGGTCACAAAGAGTTGGACATGACTGAAATGAGTGACTAACACTTTCACTTATATAGTTTTATATTTGTTTTCCCATAGAAATATATAGTACAAGTCTGTGTGTTTTTAAATTTTTCAATAAATGATATCCTACTTTATATGGCATTTTGTGACTTGAAATTTTCATATAACATTAAGGTTCTGAGACTTATCTAAGCTAACACACACAGATCTATTAATAGCTCATTCATCTAAGTGCTATTATACTATTTCATTGTTTGAATACATCAGAGTATGCTCATTCTCCTATGGATAAGGATGTAGCTTGCCTTCTGATCTTGCGGCAATAAGGATCTTCCTGCATAGTTCCCATCCCTTGTTGCCATTTTTCAATACAGCAAAAGAATTCTCTTTAAAAATTAGAAACAGTACCCCAAAGCTACTAAGTTCGCCTTCACCAGTGAGGGTTTAGACTCCTCTGTGGTCACAACTCACAAGCTGGAGCCTTGAAATCTAAAGAGCCATTTCTGTATTTCCTGAGAAACTCTCTGCTCTGTACTACCATCCCATACAAAGTCCGGAGTGCCAGTGCAGTGTCAGGCCCCAGGCCAGGTGCCAGCCTGTGTGCCACGGCTCTGCCAGGCTACTGCAAAATCAGCTCCAATTAGCGTGTGCTTGGAACGTCTTGCCAAAGCACTCCAGGGCTCCCCTGGACCTGGTTCTTTCTGGAGAATGAATGAAAACTCCAGTCTGCAAGAGGGGTAAGCACAACACCAGAAGGAAATTTCTCCCGAGACCAAACGTCCATGTTCCTCGGGCTCAGGTGCCTTTTCTGGTCACACTCCACACTGTCTCTCTGGGTGTCTGAACCAACCCCCTTGCCTTCAAATGACCTTTTCTTGCNCCTCATCCAATTCCTTCTCAGAATCCCCACATCACACAATTCTTGGCTGGGAGAAGGGCCCTGCATGTCCAGGGGGCTGCTGATAGGATCAGGCACTAAAGAAAGGAGTGCAGGAAAAACTGGGCAGGATTCACCGAACAGAGGAGGCTTCTGGAATCCCGGGAACACTGCTGACTCTCCCAGCACTGGGGGACAAGGCCATTGAGAGCATAGAGGAGCACTGCCCGGCAGCAGGCTTCAATACTCAGGATTCCTCTGTTTCTCCCTGACTCTCTCAAAACAATCCAGGATCATCATTCTAATGTGAGACAGGTGGTCTGTAGATTTTTGTACATGGTCAAATCATGGAAAAAGTTTACGGTCCCAGGATGTAAATGTTTCATCTCTCAGAAAATGAAGAACTATATGATACGAACAATATTTTGCAGTAAAAAAATTAAAAGTTTTTTGTTTTATTTGAGGTTACATAGATAGGTGAGTATATATATATGTGTGTGTGTGTGAGTGGGTATGTTTGTATGCATGTACATATATGTATACTCTATATATGCATATGTGTATGTGTGTGTGTATACACTTTCCCCTAATAATTGTTTTACAGGACATCTGCTTAACCTGGGGTCAGGCAAAGAAGCCTGATTATTGCTCTGGGCACTGCAAAATTTATATATTCTTGTATTTATTTTTAATTATGAAAAGAACAGAGAGTAGTATTTCTCCCATGACTCACCAGTATTTAATAACTATTAATATTTTACTATGTTTGCTTCTGCTTCTTATAAACAATAAAAAATACAGGTAGAGCTGAAGCCTCCCTGCTCTATTCACATCCCTGTGCCCTCCCCAGAGCTAACTACAGCCTGGGAGTTTGCGTGTCCCCTTCACTTGGTGGCTCAGATGGTAAAGAATCCACCTGCTATTCTGCAGGAGACCCGGGTTCGATTCCTGGGTCAGGAAGATTCCCTGGAGAAGGGAACGGCTACCCACTCCAGTATTCTTGCCTGGAGAATTCCATGGACAGAGGAGCTTGGGGGGGCTATAGTCCATGAGGTCACAAAGAGTTGGACATGACTGAAATGAGTGACTAACACTTTCACTTATATAGTTTTATATTTGTTTTCCCATAGAAATATATAGTACAAGTCTGTGTGTTTTTAAATTTTTCAATAAATGATATCCTACTTTATATGGCATTTTGTGACTTGAAATTTTCATATAACATTAAGGTTCTGAGACTTATCTAAGCTAACACACACAGATCTATTAATAGCTCATTCATCTAAGTGCTATTATACTATTTCATTGTTTGAATACATCAGAGTATGCTCATTCTCCTATGGATAAGGATGTAGCTTGCCTTCTGATCTTGCGGCAATAAGGATCTTCCTGCATAGTTCCCATCCCTTGTTGCCATTTTTCAATACAGCAAAAGAATTCTCTTTAAAAATTAGAAACAGTACCCCAAAGCTACTAAGTTCGCCTTCACCAGTGAGGGTTTAGACTCCTCTGTGGTCACAACTCACAAGCTGGAGCCTTGAAATCTAAAGAGCCATTTCTGTATTTCCTGAGAAACTCTCTGCTCTGTACTACCATCCCATACAAAGTCCGGAGTGCCAGTGCAGTGTCAGGCCCCAGGCCAGGTGCCAGCCTGTGTGCCACGGCTCTGCCAGGCTACTGCAAAATCAGCTCCAATTAGCGTGTGCTTGGAACGTCTTGCCAAAGCACTCCAGGGCTCCCCTGGACCTGGTTCTTTCTGGAGAATGAATGAAAACTCCAGTCTGCAAGAGGGGTAAGCACAACACCAGAAGGAAATTTCTCCCGAGACCAAACGTCCATGTTCCTCGGGCTCAGGTGCCTTTTCTGGTCACACTCCACACTGTCTCTCTGGGTGTCTGAACCAACCCCCTTGCCTTCAAATGACCTTTTCTTGCATCTCTACATTCAGTTTGGTTCTTTCCCGAAAGTCCAGTCCAGTACGGTAGCTATTGTGCTCTAGTTCTCTGAGACCTCAGTGGAAGGCTGGGCTCGGCGAGGAGCGCAGTGGCTCTCAAGCTTTGTTTCACTTTTTTACCATGACCCCGGGGGGAAAAAAACCTTCCTTTGCAAACAACTGCATGTATGTGTACATACAAACAACACACACACCCCAGAGACAACATTTCATTAAGTAATACTTACCCTTATTTGTGACTAAGGAAATAATCTTGTTGTGATCACCTGAACTGATTTTATAATGTTCTCACGAGTCACATCCCACAACTCTTCAAGCTTGCTTTTCCCTGCCCCACAGGTGGGAAAGTTAAAAACAGACTTTCCTTATGCCCTTGCAGCTCAGGCTTTAGAACGGTTTGGTCTTAGGTTTTGGAATGTTCATCCACTCACCCAGCACGCACAGCTGTGGAGGGCTGTGGTTATCTTGTAGCCGCAGGGGTATGCCGGGATTCCAGTGTCCAGCTTAGCGGGTGTGGCGAGCCTGGCTGTAAGCAGAGGAGCTTGCATTCTGCTGACATGGTCTGTTGCAGATTCACGTTAGTTCTAGAGCTGGCAGTACCAGCGGCTTCCTTATTGGGGGTGGTTTCCTGTTTGAAATGGTGATGTTGTGGCTGTACAGGGGGCAACTTTGTGACTGCAAGACTGTCGAAGAGATAGCAGGGACCACAGAGGCTCAGTTCCTAGGAGCAGACTTAGAGGTTGCTCCTGAGAGCTCAACCTGGATTCTGTTTCCTCAGCCCTCTTGACAATCCGTAAGCCATTTAATGCAGGAACGCTAAGTTGCTTCAGTCACATCCAACTCTTTGCGACCAAATGGACTGTAGCCCACCAGGCTCCTCTGTCCATGGGATTCACCAGGCAAGAATACTGGAGTGGGTTGCCATGCCCTCCTCCAGGGGATCTTCCCGATCCAGGGATCGAACCCACATCCTTTAAGTCTCCTGAGTTGACAGGCAGGTTCTTTACCCCTAGCACCACCTGGGAAGCCCAAGCCATTTAATACACTGGGATAAATGCCTTCCTGCTAGACAAGCTGGAGTGAAGTCTGCTCCCTGCAACTGATCCCTGATGGATACAAACTCAACATGTATACAACCGACCTCATGATACACATCCCACACTTGTCACCATCCCCATGTCCAAATTCCAAGGACTACCTGAGACTCCCATGGCCCTTGTTTCCTACCGCCCATCCAATCAATATCTGTCCAATATCTGTGGGTCCTCTGGTTCCAGCTCATGTGCACTATTCCCTTCCCCTCCTAACTCACATGCCTGTCTCAGTCTTTACAAATTACACCTCCAGACAGAACAGTTTCCATTGTTCTTGGAACTGACAGCAATCATTACCATTTATCAAGCTCTTATATGTTCTACACTTGTCATGCACTCACTCATTCAGCCCTCGAGTCGGCCCTAGGAGGGAGGCTTGTATCACCCCCACACTGCAGGCAACAGCAGCATTGAGACTCTGAGCCACAGCGGTATGGTCGACATCACACAGGCCAGGGGTGGCAGAGTTGGGATCCAAGCCCTGGTTTGTGAACATTCACTTTTCAACATCCATGCACCAGCTGCTATGAGCCCAGCTTACCTAAAATCCAAGCTTTCCAAACCAGCTCTGTCTTTCTCTGCTGCTGCTGCTGCTGCTAAATTGCTTCAGCCGTGTCTCTGTGCAACTCCAGAGACAAGAGCCCATCAGGCTCCCCCATCCCTGGGATTCTCCAGGCAAAAACACTGGAGTGGGTTGCCATTCCCTTCTCCAATGCATCAAAGTGGAAAGTGAAAGTGAAAGTGAAGTCATTCAGTCGTGTCCAACTCCTAGCGACCCCATGGACTGCAGCCCACCAGGCTCCTCCACCCACGGGATTTTCCAGGCAAGAATACTGGAGTGGGGTGCCATCGCCTTCTCCCTGTCTCTCTCTAGAGCCTGCCTTTCTCTTCAGCGCCACACCTTTATACCCACCTCCCACCTCCTTGTCGTGTCCAACTCCTAGCGACCCCATGGACTGCAGCCCACCAGGCTCCTCCACCCACGGGATTTTCCAGGCAAGAATACTGGAGTGGGGTGCCATCGCCTTCTCCCTGTCTCTCTCTAGAGCCTGCCTTTCTCTTCAGCGCCACACCTTTATACCCACCTCCCACCTCCTAGGTTAAAGCGTCTGCCTCCAATGCGGGAGACCCAGGTTCGATCCCTGGGTCGGGAAGATCCCCTGGAGAAGGAAATGGCCACCTACTCCGGTATTCTTGCCTGGAGAATCCCATGGACAGAGGAGCCTGGTGGGCTACAGTCCATGGGGTCGCAAAGAGTCGGACACGACTGAGCGACTTCACCTTCACCTTCACCCACCTCCTACGTCCTTTGCTCAAATGACACTGAACTTCTCCCAATTCCTCAAAACTTCTGTGTTCAGCCTTCCCACCAAGTATTTGCATATGTTGTTTTCCTTCTTCCTGGAATGCTCATTTCACTCTCTTTTACTTGATTAACTCCTATCATTGTTCTGAGCTCCTCAACAAAGTCCTTCCGACTCTTCTGGCCTCACCTAATCCTGGGCTGTCTACTCTCACTCTTGGCCCATCCCTAGCTGCATGACACTTTACTGTCCACCCCTGGTTTTCCCTATAGCTCCTCTCCAACATCCGAAGTCCTCAACGGCAGGGACCCCATCAGTCTTATTCAATGTTCAGTCCTCACAGTCTAGCACAGTTCCTGATATGTCAGACAGCTGTTCCATAGCAATATTTCTTAAATAAGTAACCAAAGAAAATCTCTTCGGACATGGGCCCTATTCTAGAGAAAAAATATCAAATAAGCCATAAAGAAAAAAAGATTGGAAGCCATCTTCTGTCTTATGAATGTTATACAGCACTCAAGAGGGTCAAGAATGCTGATTAAAGAGAGGGCAAATTTTCAAAAGACAAATCCACCCCTGCCATTAGACAATTTGGAAAAAGACAAACCCTGGCTTAATCCATTAAACCTTTTCTGTAAATCAGGTGTAATATTTTCTACATAATCCATCTCTTCAGTTCAGTTCAGTTCAGTTCAGTTGCTCAGTCGTGTCCGACTCTTTGCAACCCCGTAGACTGCAGCATGCCAGGCTTCCCTGTCCATCACCAACTCCCAGAGCTTGCTCAAACTCATATCCATGGAGTCGGTGATGCCATCCAACCATCTCATCCTCTGTTGTCCCCTTCTTCTCCCACCTTCAATCTTTCCCAGCATTGGGGTCTTGTACAATGAGTCAGTTTTTCCCATCAGGTGGTCAAAGTGTTGGAGTTTCAGCTTCAGCATCAGTCCTTCCAGTGAATATTCAGGACTGATTTCCTTTAGTATGCACTGGTTGGATCTCCTTGCTGTCCAAGGGACTCTCAAGAGCCTTCTCCAGTACCACAGTTCAAAACCATCAATTCTTCAGCACTCAGCTTTCTTTATAGTCCAACTCTCACATCCATACATGACCACTGGAAAAGCCATAGCTTTGACTAGAGGGACGTTTGTCAGCAAAGTAATGTCTCTGCTTCTTAATATGCTCTCTGGGTTGGTCATATTTTTTTTTTTCCAAGGAGCAAGTGTCTTTTAATTTCACGGCTGCAATCACCACCTGCCAGTGATTTTGGAGCCCCCCAAAATAAAGTCTCTCACTGTTTCCATTATTTCCCCATCTAGTTGCCATGAAGTGATGGGACCACATGCCATGATCTTAGTTTTCTGAATGTTAAGTTTTAAGCCAACTTTTTCACTCTCCTCTTTCACCTTCATCAAGAGGCTCTTTAGTTCTTCATTGCTTTCTGCCATAAGGGTGGTGTCATCTGCATATCCGAGGTTATTGATATTTCTCCCTGCAGTCTTGATTCCAGCTTGTGCTTCATCCAGCCTGGCATTTGGCATGATCTCTGCGTATAAGTTAAATAAGCAGGGTGACAATATACAGCCTTGATGTACTCCTTTCCCTGTTTGGAACCAGTCTGTTGTTCCATGTCCAGTTCTCACTGTTGCTTCTTGACCTGCATACAGATGTCTCAGAAGGCAGGAAAAGTGGCCTGGTATTCCCATCTCTTGAAGAATATTCCACAGTTTATTAAAGGCTTTGGCATAGTCAATAAAGCAGAAGTAGATGTTTTTCTGGAACTCTCTCACTTTTTCAATGATCCAGTGGATGTTGGCAATTTGATCTCTGGTTCCTCTGCCTTTTCTAAATCCAGCTTGAACATCTGGAAGTTCACAGCTCACCTACTGTTGAAGCCTGGCTTGGAGAATTTTAAGCATTACTTTGCTAGCATGTGAGATGGACGCAATTGTGTGGTAGTTTGAAAATTTGGGGCACTGCCTTTCTTTGGGATTGAAATGCAAACTGACCTTTTCCAGTCCTGTGGCCACTGCTGTGTTTTCCAAATTTGCTGGCATATTGAATGAAGGACTTTCACAGCATCATCTTTTAGAACTTGAAATAGCTCAGCTGGAATTCCATCACCTCCACTAGCTTTGTTTGTAGTTATGCTTCAGTAAGGCCCACTTGACTTAGCATTCCAGGATGTCTGGCCCTAGGTGAGTGATCACACCATCGTGGTTATCTTGGTCATGAAGATCTTCTTTGTATAGCTCTTCTGTGTATTCTTGCCACCTCTTAATATCTCCGGCTTCTGTCAGGTCCATACCATTTCTGTCCTTTATTGTACCCATCTTTGCATGAAATGTTCCCTTGGTATCTCTAATTTTCTTGAAGAGATCTCTAGTCTTTCCCATTCTATTGTTTTCCTCTATTTCTTTGCATTGATCACTGAGGAAGGCTTTCTTACCTCTTCTTGCTATTCTCTTACTGTCTCTATAAGACTATAGGCTATTGGAATCCTGTCATAGCTGGTGACACCCTCCTTAGAGAGTTTAAATCAAATTTTAGTGCACCTTAGAGCCAACCGAAAGACTTCTTAAACTCCTCATGCCCAAGCCACATCTCATATCTGTTAAATTAGAATCTCTAGGGTTAGGCCCCAGGCCCCAGGATTGAGCTCCCACAATGTAAACTAAGTTTAAAAGTCAGTGGTTTAAATCCATGGTATCCAATGTATGCCAAAACCAATACAGTATTGTAAAGTAAAATAAAGTAAAAAAAAAAAAAATCCATGGTATCCATATTGTGCCCTGGGACTAGCAAACTCAGCATCACAAGATAGTTTAAAATGCAGATTTTTACACTCAACCAGACCTTTTAAAACAGAATGTGCATTTTAATAAGATCCAAAAGAGATTCACAGGCACTTAATGGTTTGAGCAATACTGGTTTCCATGACTTTCCCTGGTAAGTGGAGAATACTCTGAACCCATTATGCTTCCCAGTTTCCCCCAAATTGATTTTGGGAAATTAACTCTTCCTTCCCTTCTGCTGTATATACAAATGTGAGGGTCTGGACGCTGCCAAGGGCATCATTAAGTCACTATGACGGTATTTATTTGAAATGACTATCACTGAGTTTTTCACATTTGCTTTTCTGGCCCAGCTGTCTCCCCTGAGAATCTTAGGCAAGAGCTGGGACAAAGTTCTGGCCAATATGTCGAAAGCTTTGGCCATGGTAGAGAAACGGGGATGTACCGTACTTTCCCTGTGGCCAGGAAACGGAAAATAAGTCTGAGGTCAGCAGGTGAGAAAGGACAGCTTAGAAACCTGAGTTTGAATCCTGAGTCAGGCAATCATTGACATGAGGAGCTTCATGAGTTACAAACACTCTTTAAACTGAAATTTCTTCTGCCGAAAAATGAGAACCATAATCCTTCCCAAAGCTGTGGGAGAACAAACACACCACAAGCTTGAAAAGCACACAAATGTGAAGTAATTGTATTGCATTTCACATTCACAGGGGAGTCTGACGGTGGGGAGAGGAAATGCTTAAGGGGAATGAAGGTGAATGAAGGTGAATGAAGGTTCCTCAAACTCACTGGAGTCATCTCTCATCTGTGGCCAGAAAAACTAGCCATTGACCAGCAAAGGTGTCCGTGAGACAGACACCCAGGGGATGCTTTTATACTTTGGGGCAGGGGTTTCCAATCTCCAGGCTACATACATGTACCTCCTGTCAGATCAGTGGCAGCATTCAGTTCAGTTCAGTTCAGTCGCTCAGTCGTGTCCGACTCTTTGCGACCCCATGAATCACAGCACGGCAGGCCTCCCTGTCCATCACCAACTCCTGGAGTTCACTCAGACTCACCTCCATCGAGTCGATGATGCCATCCAGCCATCTTATTCTCTGTCGTCCCCTTCTCCTCCTGCCCCCAATCCCTCCCAGCATCAGAATCTTTTCCAATGAGTCAGCTCTTCACATGAGGTGGCCAAAGTACTGGAGTTTCAGCTTTAGCATCATTCCTTCCAAGGAAATCCCAGGGCTGATCTCCTTCAGAATGGACTGGTTGGATCTCCTTGCACTCCAGGGGACTCTCAAGAGTCTTCTCCAACACCACACAGTTCAAAAGCATCAATTCTTCAGTGCTCAGCTTTCTTCACAGTCCAACTCTCACATCCATACATGATCACTGGAAAAACCATAGCCTTGACTAGATGGACCTTAGTCAGCAAAGTAATGTCTCTGCTTTTGAATATACTGTCTAGGTTGGTCATAACTTTTCTTCCAAGGAGTAAGCGTCTTTTAAAGTCCACAATACACATGATGCACTTGAATCATACCCAAATGTTCCTCCCACCCCCAGTCCATGGAAAAACTGTCTCTCATGAAATCAGTCCCTGGTGCCAAAAAGGTTGTGGACCGCTGCTTCAGGGAAAACTGGCCTGCATAAGCCAAAGGAATACTTGGAGACAGAATGTTGGGGGTCCCTTCCCTGGTCTCCCTCATGGCAGCACTGGACTACTGGTGTTAGCGAGTCTTTTTCCCCACTGAGTATAGAGCATCTGGAAAGCAAGAATCCCTCTCTGAACCCCCAGTACCTAGATCTGTGTCTGGCACAAAGCCAGCACTCGGAAAAGTAGATTTCATCCACAGCAAGACAGGGAATCAGTGGGTGAGGCTATCACTGCAGTTGGTTTGAAGCAGGAAAATGCTGAATTGAAATGCTGAAATGCTTCCTCTTGCCACTGGAAGGCTCCAAGGGAAAACCAGCTCAAGTATTTCAACATTCCGTTCCCTCCACCAAGGGCACAGGCACCAGAGACAGAACTGCCGGGACCTGACTCTGCCTTCTGCTCTCGGTTAGTTTCCTTGTACCAGCTGGCCTGATGCACACAGCGCTGGGTATGGAAGATGACAAGGGAAGAAAGGGCACCCGTCATGGGGCTGATCCAGCAAGATGAGGAAAATCAAGGAAACGCTGAAAGAGGTTTAATTTCTACGGCCAAAGTTACATTCTTACCCTTGAATACACAGTCTCAGTTGGACCTGATCTGTCCATTCTCCTTGTTCACACCTAGCTTAATATTATATGAATCTATGTAACTGACAGGAGAAGGCAATGGCACCCCACTCCAGTACTCTTGCCTGGAAAATCCCATGGACGGAAGAGCTTGGTGGGCTGCAGTCCATGGGGTCGCAGTCGGACACGACTGAGCAACTTCACTTTCACTTTTCACTTTGATGCATTGGGGAAGGAAATGGCAACCCATTCCAGTGTTCTTGCCTGGAGAATTCCAGGGACGGGGGAGCCTGGTGGGCTGCCGTCTCTGGGGTCACACAGAGTCGGACACGACTGAAGCAACTTAGCAGCAGCAGCAGCATGTAATTGACAACACTTTCTGAATGCTTCTTTACCAGGTTCCGGACATCATATTGAAGCCTTCAAAGACTATAGGCTCTTACATTCTCACATCATCTTATGAGAAACTGCCAGTGTCATGTTACAGAAGAAAAAACTGAGGCTCGAAAAAATGCAACAGCAAGTCCAGGTTTAAGCAAGTCAGGATGTACATGCCCAAAGTCTGACTCGAGAACCACATCCCAAAGGACTGTAGTGACATTGCTCTACTGTGAAGTCACTTGACTTCACACATGCGATTTCTTTATCTACAAGGTCCATGCCCTTCCTTTTCATCTTGGTTTGCTGACCTCATTCATACAATCTCAACCCAAGCATTATTTCTCAAGAACCATGCCCAGGCTAGGTTAGGCATTCCAACCTGGGCCTTGGTAATCTCATCTTCATTAAAAACATTTATCCCCTGTACTATAACTGTACAATTATGTGTTTGCTTCACTCGTCAAGCCTGTAGGCTTCTTAATAAACAAGGCTTAAACAGAGTACATGCCCCCTGCCCATGTCTACAAAATAAAGTGATTTTTGCTTCCAAATTATTTTGGCACGGTCCTCCACCATTCATACCCTACTTTGGACTCTTGAAGCCTGTCAGTCTACATCACTGAACATTTATGCTTCACTCTGGCTGTTCTAGAAACTGGCTGCTTCTCCTCTTGGTCACTGTCATTGCTAAGTGGTGAACCACGAACCTGAAGATACCAGTCACTCTAGGCCTCACTCTGCAGTCAGGCAACATCTCACTCCCCACTACCAGAATTATCCAGGCCTTTTCGTGACCGAGAATCCTAACTCAACTTTTCCTGGACCCAGAGAGAGACAGAGAAAATTGTGACCACCCCCGACCCAAAGTGCCAACTCATTTCCTGCCCAGAATTAACCATTTCCCAAAAATGAATGACTCTCTGGACATCCATTCCCTTCAGGGGAAAACCCCACCCCACCTACTGGGCTGTCATCTTACCCTGTGACCCCAACCTGACAATCACCTAACAGCTCAATATCAGTAATCCCCCCAAAGTTTATGTGACTCACCCTTATCTTCTAGCACCTTGTTGTTCTAGGATAGATTTTTTTTTTTTTCATTCTGGGGGTAGTTTTTATTAGACATGGGAATCAATCGGAAAGAACTGAAGCTAGAACAACTTGAGCATCCAAAAGGCTATTAAACCTTTGGAGAGAAGGCACTAGCGAAGGTAATATTTCTGTGTATATTATGCATGTATCTCAAACTGGAGGTGATGCATAATGGGTGTATTCACTTTAAAATTTTGCTGAGCTGTACACTGATGATTTATGCACATTACTAAAGTTGAGGAGAGTTCTTGACACACAGTGGGCATATGATAGATATTTATTGAATAAATGAAAGGTTTGGTGAATACCATCTTAGAGGTCTGCACAGTGATTTCGAGTTTACAAAACCACTCTTTCAAGTCACAATTGAGGGAACTAACTTATGCACTCAGCTGGTAAGAGGCAGAGTAGGGGGCCCCTGGTATTCTGATTTCTTACCCAGACTATACTATATTCTGGGGTCAGCAAACAATAGCTTTGGGGCAGTTGCATGTTTTGTAGATAAAGTTTTATTGGAAAACAGCTGTGTCCACTTATTTACAGAGAGTCTATTACTATTACTGCTTTTCTACTACAATGATTACAAAATGAGTAGTTATGACAGGGACAGAGTAAATGGACAAAGTAGGTGATTAAACAGTTAATCTCACTAGGGGATTTTAAAAATACGGGAGACCCCTTTAAATTAAGGATTACTCAAGAAAGCAGGTTTGTTTAATCACAAAACCAAAAAGGCTTGCTTAGCAACAAAACTACGCAACAGAAGCAACAGTCATGCCCCAAGACAATAAAACAATGGTGGCGTAAGACCTACATCCTGCCCGGTGAGCTCACTAAGTTCATGATCTCTAGGATGTGCTCTCTGCACACAGTGAAAAAAGAAGAAGAAGAAGAAACAATAATTTGGGAACCATAATTTTTGTCCCTACATGAAGGACAAGAAAACTCCCCTGCTCAACTTGGAGGAGGAGCTGATGATGCAAGCATGAAGTCTGTTCAAGAAAGACACTTTTCCTTTGATTATAAAAGTGTATAGATTTTCCTTTGATTATAAAAGTGTATAGCAGTAAGTGGCATTTCCCACCTGCCCACTTGTAAACCTCAGGAGTGTCCTATTCTAATAAGTCATTCTTATCTATCACTTTGCCTCTTGCTGAATTCCTTTCTACACTGAGACATGAAGAACTATGGTACCAGAGTCTGCAGAGCCCCTGAAATGGCACCAATTGGTTTCAGTTAAGCCAGGATGTAAGAGAGGTTCTATGGCCTGCTAACCTGGAATATTCACTATTTGGCCCTTTATAGAAAGTGTTTGCCAACTCTGGTGACTCCATATCTATTCAGATGTACATATTTACACACCACACACACACATTCTAAATTCACTCACAAAGAGAACCATTTGGCCTCTGCCTCCATCTGAACTTCTCAATATTATTAGCTGTGGGAAGAGAGTATCAAGTCTGCTGGAATCCTGTATAGAACACTTCTGGGCCAGTTCATGAGCTCTGATCATGGCAGTATCCTAACTTTATGAGCAACAAACCATAAGAAAAAAAGGTTTGAGGCAAGTCTATCAAAAACAATGAGAAGGAATAACTTCCAGTAAGAGGAGACAAAATCATAAAAAAAAAAGAGAAGAATTTTTAAATCACAACTTGGACCTCTTTAGCTCACGGTTTTGTGAAAACCCTACACACTCTTATAAGTGACCCAGTTCAGTCTTGCAGTAATATGATGGCTGATGCTGAAAAATATTTCTTATATTATTCATGTTTATTATTAAATCTTGATGACTTCAGTTAGGAAAAAAAAAAAAAAAAACCTGCCAGGAGCTTTCTAAGTTAAGAACCGGAATTATCCTTTGAGGACGATGAGTTTTTGTTTTGGGAAAAACACACTTGACGGTAACTTTTAGTTAGGCAAACTTGTTTGTTGTTCAATTGCTTAGGCCCCTCTGTCCATGGGATTTTCCAGGCAAGAATACTGGAGCGGGTTGCCATTTCCTTCTCCAGTGGATCTTCCTGGCCCAGGGATCGAACCTGTGTCTTCTGCAAGTCTCCTGCGTTCTAGGTGGATTCTCTACTGTTGAGCCACCAGGGAAGCCCATGAGATGATTAAATAGCATCACCAACTGAACGGACATGAATGTGAGCAAACTCCAGAAGACAGAGGGGACAGAGCACCCTGGCGTGCTGCAATCCATGGGGTAGCAAAGAGCCAGACACAGCTTAGCAACTGAACAACAACAATTTAGTCTGCAAAACTAAGCAAAGATCTTTTTCTGAGGAAGAAGATGGAGATGCGAAGATTTTAAGTTCTTTATAATAATGAAAGATTTTTTTTAATAGAAAAGAGTTGTATTTGAGCCAAACTGAGGACTTGTCTAGACGCCTACTTCCCAGATTAGTCTGAGAAACTGCTCCAGAAAATCATGGTTCTCAACACAGTTTTATACCTTGTCAGAATAAAGAACACTAAACTTTAAGTTCTTTATAATAATGAAAGATTTTTTTTAATAGAAAAGAGTTGTATTTGAGCCAAACTGAGGACTTGTCTAGACGCCTACTTCCCAGATTAGTCTGAGAAACTGCTCCAGAAAATCATGGTTCTCAACACAGTTTTATACCTTGTCAGAATAAAGAACACTAAACAAGTCAGGGATATATTTCTTGAAAAGATTTTTTAATGTCTCTTTCTAAAATAGGGATTCAGAATGCACCTTTCTAGGAAAATTATTGTTTGCTCTTAGATGTGTATGTTTTTCTTCAATCAGCTACCAAGGGGGAGTTTGGATACAGATGAAGGAGGAAACAGACAGAACAGGCTCCATCTTGAAAACAGGACTCCATCTTGGGCCGGACTGTGGACTTTGAAATATATGCCCAGTATCTATGGAAATGACATATCAACTGGAAAACCAGACCCCGCCCCGCCAGATGGAAGAACCCCAGGGCGCATACCTAGACTCTCCATTGCCTAAAATACCCTAATTATCTGTGTAACCAAATAGAATCATACATTCTATTGTGCTTATTGGGATATGACCACAGGCCTATTGATAATTGTCCACTGTTAACTACCTAGGCTTAAGGCATATGAATCATGGGTTAACTTTGATTGTATCTTTCTCTTCCTTTGCTTAGACTAGTTTCAGGGAATTTGGGGAGGTGGGTTTGGGCACATACACTTAGGGTATATGACATTTTCACAAAAACTGGTTGGGGTCTTGGCTAAGAGGAGACTCTGCCTTGAGCCCATCAGTGTAATAAACTGCTCTCCACTATCTGCATTGTCCTTCTGAGTGACTTAGTTTCCCAGAACACGTGGCTACAACACAGAGACTAGATGTAACTAGTAACTGGTAACTGGAGGGACAGAAGAACATACCTTCAATTTACACTAGTTAAGTGGACTTAACTGGGTTCTATGTGAACTATGGAAACTCATATATAGCTATTTTCTTGACTGAATTATCCAGCTTTCCAGAAATAAAGTGTCAGACATAAGGTTCTACTCAAACATGGGGCCAAACCCCACACTGTGGGTAGTGGAACATTACTGGTGCCAATATGAGAGTCCCTTGGACTTCAGGGAGATCAAACCAGTAAATCCTAAAGGAAATCAACTCTGAATATTCATTAAAAGAATTGCTGCTGAAGCTGAACCTGCAATACTTTGGCCATCTGATACAAAGAGTCAACTCATTGGAAAAGACCCTGGTGCTGGGAAAGATTGAAGGCAAAAGGTGTAGGGGGCAGCAGAGGATGAGATGGTCGGATGGCATCACTGACTCAATGGACATGAGTTTGAGCAAACTCCCAGAGATGGTGAAGAACAAGGAAGCCTGGCATACTGAAGTCCAAGGGGTCACAAAGAGGTGGACATGATTTAGCAACTGAACAACAAGAAGAAGACACAAAGTATCATTATTACTCCTCTTTGAATCACATGGTAGGTACTTATGAAGTATTTATTGACTTGAATAGAAGATGAAATCACCTTAAAAAACTCCCTATATGGAATTTTTTCAAATTTTTTCTGTTCAATCTCTTTTAAACTGAAAATATTCTACGCAAAAACTCATTAAGTAAGCTCTATATTCATATATTTTAAAAAAATAATTAACTCAAGGCTCCTTCTAAATAAAGGATTGACAAGTACAGCCTTCTACTTCAGAAAACACGAGGTATAGGAAAATATTATGAAATATTTCAATTTAGTGAAATTAAAACTAGCTTCTAAATTTGAATTATTTCAAGCTTTTGTTGTCTCTGATATTTTTACAACCCCTAAAGCTGCAGAAAAATGACAGTAATGCAAATAATTCTTGTCCATAAAAATGCAAATTATGCTCCATGCAATGCAACTGATTATCATTCTGTGGATATCTATATATGTATATGAAACCCTTTTGGGTGTCATTTGGGGAGGGGGCTCTGAAGAGCCCCAGTACTACAGTCCTTTATATCTCAGCGTAGAAAAGAATTCAGTGAGAGACAAAGTGATAGATAAGAAGTGATTTATTAGAACAGATTGCATGTGAGGTTTACAAGTGGGCGGGTGAGAAATGCCATCCCCTGAAAACTTACTGGCCTATAGTTTTATAATCAAACGAAAAGTGGAGAGTGGGAGAAGAAGGTCTTTGCCTTTCTTGAGTAGACTTCATGCTTCCACCATCAGCTCCTCCTCCAGGTTGAGCAGGGGAGTTTTCGTGTCCCTACATGGTCAAGCTAGGTCCACCATAAAAAACTTATGTTTTTATGTTTACAGAGAGTGTGTCCGAACTTACTGAGCTCACTGGGCAATATGTGAGTCTCATGCCAATATTTTTTTATTCTTTTGGGGCATGTCTCCTTCCTTTGTCGCATGGTTTTGCTGCTAAGCAAGCCTGCTTGAGTTTGTGTTTAAAAAACCTGCTATCTTGGGTAATTGTTAATTTACAGGAGTCTTCCATATTTTTCTATTTACAATCCTCTAGTGGGATTAATTATTTAATCACCTACTTTGTCCCTTTATTCTGTCCCTATCATATATATATGAATATACATATATTGATGAATATGCATATATATGAACATATACATTCATTTTATATATATTCATATAATATATAAATGAATATACCTATATCCTAGAATGTGAAGTCAAGAGGGCTTTAGGAAGCATCACTACAAACAAAGCTAGTAGGGGTTCTGGAATTCCAGTTGAGCTATTTCAAATCCTAAAAGATGATGCTGTGAAAGTGCTGCACTCAATATGCCAGCAAATTTGGAAAACTCAGCAGTGGCCACAGGACTGGCAAAGGTCAGTTTTCATTCCAATCCCAAAGAAAGGCAATGCCAAAGAACACTCAAACTACCGCACAATTGCACTCATCTCACGTGCTAATGGAGAAGGCAATGGCATCCCACTCCAGTTCTCTTGCCTGGAAACTCCCATGGATGGAGGAGCCTGGTAAGCTGCAGTCCATGGGGTTGCTAAGTCAGACACGACTGAGTGACTTCACTTTGACTTTTCACTTTCATGCATTGGAGAAGGAAATGGCAACCCACTTCAGTGTTCTTGCCTGGAGAATCCCAGGGATGG